>CM076572.1:391586301-391856978 GCA_034641835.2 Pinus albicaulis | reverse complement strand
ATCCCTCTCTGAGACTAGGAGGGCTAGATCCTAGAGCTCTAAAGTAGGTTTGTATGTTGCCTTGTCTTTTGGTAAGCCAATCTATCAAAACACAGGACCCCAATAGGTCCTCTTGAAAGATGAGCATGTAGAGTGAGATAAAGAAATGAGCAGTAACATAATTCCTAACTTTGTGATGAATTCAATCCGAGTGTAGCGTGCAATAGACATGCATGGCATTTTTTCTCAATGTCCATGTCATGATCATACCATGGAACTGGTTATGTGTGCAGATTGCATTTAGTAGGTATGTAGACACATAGAAGTGTGATTTCTCATGCAAGGGTGGATTTTTAGATTTTTGTCACATGAACTCTCAGTATATGATCCAATCGGTCTGAAAACTTGAATGACTTACCCTCATTCACTACCTAGTTTAGCAACATGCCCCACCCCTCAGGAAAGGTCTTTATGTTTGAATGGCCATACATTCGGCAATCTAGTATGAACAAAATTTGGTAAGCTTTCTTGAGTGCTTTTGTCTTAAACATGTGGGTGGTTGTTTGTCTAAGCTTGGTTTTCTCCTCCATCCAACTCTTGATGATATCTCTCATGTTTGTATAGCTATGAGTAGCATAGAATAATGAGTCCATGTTCTTCATTGGCTCCGGAAAATGATACATTTTCTTGAATTTTGCTACCAATAATGTAGCAAGATTCTCACCATTGTTGTTGTTCAGTTTCATGGTGGTGACATTAATTTTCGAAAAAACTGAGTTGATCGCATCCGCACATGGGAACGTTGGATACATGCATCCAATCTTGTAGAGCCTTGACTGCATAATCACGAGATACACCTTCCAGTCCTCTAATTATACCCGAAATTACTTTGTGAATTGATCCTTGACATATTTCCATGTTAGCATAAATCATTTCCCTATGACCAACTGAGTATTTGAGTAAACTAGCACATTAACTGTGACTTTCTCAATTGCTTCGCCATTATTGCTTTCAATGGTTTCCTTTGAGGCATCCATCTTTGATGCCATTGTGAATGTTACTGGTGGAGAGTGTTAGGTCCCTATAGTACTAGTGTATTCCCTTATTGTTATTAGTATCGCCCGATTATTGTTATTGTTGTGCCCACGCAGTCCCCAAATTGTTATTATTATGCCCAATAGAACCCCACTATCGTTATTGTTTTGCCCTTAAATTTTTATTGTTATGTTGGCTAGGATTATATTGTGACCCATTGGACTCCTATATATAGAAAGCAGGTTTTGTAATTTGTATCATCCAAGAATTGTTAATTTATGTAATGTAAATGAGGTTTCACCCTTGAAGAGGCTGATTTAGAAGGTGTTGATCTATCGTTTCTTCTATTTTGTGAGCTAGTTTCATAACATTTGGTATGAGAGATTTGGATTCTAGGGTTTCGCTGCTGCAAAAAATTCATCGTGGAATTTTTTCTATAACATTTTAGGCTATGAAGGTTCAAATGCGACACAAAAAACCCGTTTGAGACGCAATCCTAAGGAACGTCGTGTAAACATTTCAGATATAAGTTTGCTATATTTTTGGAGATATCATCTGAGGGAGTTAGGGTTTTTGCATGCTCAATAATTTCATCTCAAACAGGTGCCTGAGGTAAAATTGTCATAACTTTCATTTCAGACATCTGATTAGAATTCTGTAAAAAGTGGCTGAAATTTCACGGATGGTGGTTTCTATTGTATCGATTTCAGAGCTGAAAGACAAAGTAGTGACACATGGTATGATGTACAAGTTCACTCCACTGAGCCAGTCCATAATTAGGCCATTGTGGGAGATTAGACATAGATTTTCCTTGAAGAATCCAAATAAGGTCTGACCTATGGCATTGGAAATCAGACTTCGAGGGCTACTATAGGGCTGATTCTCAAATATTGGAGATCTGAAATTGCAAAGTTACAACTGTTTCAATATCAAGTTCCTAAAAGAAAAAAAAGTGTGTGTACGTGTTTTTTTTAAATTTCATAACCTTTGTTTAAAAATTCAGTTTGAAGTGATTCGAAGGGCATATTGAAGCATTTTTTTCAGTATTGGGTTCTATAATTCCTTAAAAAAATAATTTTATACCCATTAAGACATTAGAAAACTCTAGTATGATGCACGAAGAGGAAGAATTCCTATATGATATATCAAAATTAAAGTACCAATTGAAACTTATTTCGATCTGAGAAAGTGCGATGAAATATGACATATATGGTTTAGAAGAAAACATAGAGGCTAATATATATGGTTTGAAGGATCGACTGAAAGATAATATGGATGATCAAGCAGTGGAATATCTCATAGATCATCAAAAACAATTTATCCAACTCTTAAGTATAACCTAAATTTGGCATAGAATCGAATGAAACAACACGCAGATCAACATCGCAACAAAATAAGTTTTAATGTAGGTGACTATGTATTTTTACGGCTACAACCATAAAAAAACATCTCCCTCAAGATGCTAAGATGGATAATAAATTATCAGCAAATTATTATGGTCCTCACAAGGTGTTCCAAAATATTGGTACTATGACATACAAATTAGAGCTCCCTGCATATTCCCGAGTGCACCCAGTTTTACATGTTTCATGCTTAAAAAATGTTATAGGTGAAGAGCTCCCAGTTCAAACGATATTTTCAAAAATTGATGAAGAAGGGAGAATCATAATTTAACCTGAAGCAGTCACAGAAACAAGAACTTGACAACTACAAAATCTATCAATTTCAAAGCATATTATCATGTGGAAGAACTTTCCCATTGAATATTCCACGTAGGAGGATAAGAATTTTATACCGAAGCATCTAGAAATAATCAAGCGTTGAGGAAAACACTTGCTTAAAGGAGAGGGGCATATTAGGTCCCTATAATACTAGTGTATCCCCTTATTGTTATTAGTATCACCCCCGTATTATTATTTCTATGCCCATGTAGTCCAAATATTGTTATTATTGTGCCCCATAGAAGCCCACTATTGTTATTGGTGTGCCCTTACATTTTAATTGTTGGGTTAGCTAGGATTATATTGTGACCCATTGGACTCCTATATATAGAAAGGAGGTTTTTTCATTTGTATCATCCAAGAATTGTTCATCTATGTAATGTAAAGGAGGTCTCCCCCTCAAAGAGTTTTATTTCTAAGGCATTGATATATATTTTCTTCTATTTTGTGAGTTGGTTTCAGAAAAGAGAGTTATTGAGAAACTACTATACCCGTGGGACAAAAAATACACTAATGACAATCAAATGTTATCTATAAGATAGAAAATTTTAGGACATATTCATGCAACACACATGGAAACTAAAAGGAAGGATTAAACAATTCTGAGTGACAAAGGTGTCGTGATGGCTAGGGAAATTGCGCACTCTGCAGTCCCAGTAGTCAATGATGAAGCCTGTGGTATGAAACTGCTTAATGCACATTTCAGCCAAGGCAGTGAGCCTGGAGAGATTACACATTTCCAAGTCTCAATGGATAAGATGGTTGGATGATGTCTGGAACAACACAATGCATAGTGAGGGAAACCAAAGTTGTGCATGGCGAAGTTCCAAGAGCCAAGATTGAGGCTTTTGTTCCCATATTTCCAATTCCCTACTAAGAAAAGTAATTTTTGGCCAAGGGAAAGGAATATATGCCCAAGGGAAGTGTGAAAAAAAAGTAGATCTAAGAGATGGTTACGGCATGAGTGAAAATTTGACTAATTATTGATAAAGCAAAGTAACCAAGGGAAGAAAATAAATAAAAAAGAGGTAAACAAGATTGGTGAGGAGAGTCGTTTCTTTTAGAGCAAGGATTCAGTCCTTGACTACAAAGGAGAAAGCCTTACACATCATAGTGAATTTTCAAGAAAAATATTTTGGATGGTGGGATGGCTTCTTAAAGAGTTTGAAATGATTTCAACTCTTTTATACCTTCATGCATTTGTCAAGCCATGGCAAGTATAAATTGTATGGAAAAAATTTTAGTATAGGGGAGAAGATTATGATAGATGAAAGATGACATATAACCACTGATGACAATCAAATGTTATTGTTGTGGAGGTAAATCCCCTCTGCGGATAGAGGTGATCCCTAATAGCCCAGACCGGGTCTAGAAACAATCATTCACGCTACAGTGCAGGTTCCTAATTGCAAATAAACCAACTAGCGATGAAGGCTTACTTGGAATCCAACGTTGTTGCTCGTAGAAGAGGTAGCGCTCCCCTTCCTTAGCCCTGGTAGATCACGATCCCCACGATCTCTGTGATGGACACCTGCACATGCGAGAAAAAAAACAAACGCAAGCGTAAAATTCAGTAGATGCAACTATATGTCAGTCAGAAAGGACATAACTCATCATTATAAACAACAACAAGAGTGGAACCATAACCAATAGTCGTTTATTATGAATCAATCAATGGAAAATTACAACCAAGTTCTGATGCTGAATTCTCCTTCCGAGGGTCGTGAGCAGAACATGTCTTGAAAAGCCTGTCAGGGATGGGACAAACCTCTCTCTTCGGATCTTGACAATAGTCTCCTTGCTTGAAATTGGCCTTAAGGGAATTATGGAGGCTGTTGCAGCAGAAGGCTCTTGGGAATTTGGGAACTTGAATACTAGCTTGCAATGGAGATGGGCAAGCTTTTATAGATGGAGGAAGGGGAGTTGGGATCCCTATAATCATGGGATTGGCCCTATCCTCAAGGAAGCTTCCATGAGAGTGGAAAACCACTTCCTCTCTATGGAAACCCGAAACCAAACCTCCCAACTCAAGATAGATATCAGTTCCTGGATCAGTTAGGATGAAACTTCCGCCATTTATTTTTAAAAAACATTCCTTAAATTGGCTGGCGTGAGTGTGACTTTGGGACAGAGCGCCAACTGGCGCGGCCTCTTTGAATTATTTTCCCCATTGGCGCGGGTACTGAATTTCCTACTCGCGCCAATGAAAAAAGGGCCATTTTTAGGGTTTTTCACAAGGAGATGTCTTCAGGGAAATGAAAGCTCTTGTTCAGAGGGATGTCATGAAAGTGGTTTCAAGCCATGTCACTGCTCACAGGTCAAAAAATGAGCCCTCCAATGTGTGGGACGGGGATTGCCGGGACGGTGACAAATTACTGTGTAACAGATGCCCCCTAAATCATGAGGCCCGAGAGAGAGAGAGGGGGGGTGAAATTCTTTACGAGAACGTGTCCAACTGAAAATTCCACCGTCAGAAAACCTACGTGGAGAAGCACAACTGATATCTCAGGTACATGATATATATGCGGTATGGACGCAGCCACCCATAACAGAGTACACAATAATCCAGATCCAAGGTATGGACGCAGCCATCCAGTGAGGATCGAAAAATAGATTCAGGTATGGTCGCAACCTGGATTATAACAGACAGGAATCCATGGTCTTGCGCTCCATCTCGACCTGAAAAAAGTACAAGTTAAAGCATGCGAATATGTGAGCTGAAGTCGAACATGCGAGAACGTCGCCTGATTACCAGCCAATGATGAAAGCTGTTAACAGATGCGAGAGGTACCACCAATAATGAAAATGGTCCTCAAGGTACTATAGGTACAATCTACGGCATGTGAATCAATGAGCTGGCGTCGAACACCCGTAGAATCAATCGATCGGAGGCCAATAATGAAAACCTCATGCCGAATGCGAAGAACCTGCCATTGAGGCATGCAGGCTCCAATGCACCAAAAGGGAGTCTCTAGATCAACTTCCCAGATAATGAGCCGAAGTCGATAGGAAGTGACCTTGGTTGAAGGTGGGCCATAGTGTTTCCCACATCATCGACATGAGACAGAGGAACATAATGTCTTTTTGAATCAGGATCGGATGAGAATCAGAGGAAGGTTGGAATTTGCAGAGGTCAACTTCTCTTGAACATATTGGCAGCACGATAGTGGATTTGGCAGTATTTGACATCAAAAGATCAGAGGTCATGGTGACGAGGCAAAGAGCATATGAGAGGTCAAAAGGGATCACCCAAACCCATGGAGGCAAGTGAAAAATGAGATGAGATGTCCCCAACCCGACACGAATGCAGACAAGTGCCATGTTCAAGAGCGACATACTGTCGTCACGACAATGATTATGGTTCCATTTTCCCCACCATTTCGGCGAGTACCTCTTTATTTTTACACAAGCTTGAAGAGGATACCATATGCTTGTCATATGAGTTCATCCTTTAGACAAATCCATCCTAGTACATTTAATGAGCGATAGGAAGGAGTGACTTGAATAACGTCATTGCGACTGAATCCGATGTCATCAGGGTTTAACGAGTCTGACAAAGGAAGAACTCGGCGTCTTTTCATATTTAGAGAGATTGAAAAGATAGTGGAAAAGTAAACTCCAACAGTCCCTTTTCGTAAATAGTTCCTCAGATCCGAGAAGGTAGAAAACTATGTCTGAGAAAACCTCCTAGTCACAATAGGCTAGGGTATTCCTTTTTCGTAAGTAATCTATCCCAACTCGAAAAAGGGGTAAACGTATACTGGGTAGATGTCGTTTCGTGGCCACTTTAATGAGATCGAAATGACAAGGGCCTCGACAATATTTTCATGTTTAGAGAGTCAGAAAAGAGCTGAAAGATGACTCCTCCTAGAGGAACGACTGGTATAAAGGGTAGCAACTGGTTCCGGTAATGGTGGAACTGCTCAGAACAAGTAAAGGTTAAGAGGCTGGCTAACAAGACCACTCATCGCAACAGTTCCTCAGGAACATGTAAAACAACCAAGTGAAAGCATATGATCGGCCCAACAGATAATGACGATGGAGTGAGAAAACCAAGGCTCATCTGGCAAAAACAGGTTGATACAATGGCAATCACAAGAGGTAAAATGGGAATGGTTTCATTTTTACACAAGCTTGAAATCAGGAAACTCTACTTGAAGTTGGTTTCATTTTTACACAAGCTTGAAACAAAGATAAACTATGCTTGAAATTGGTTTCATTTTTACACAAGCTTGAAACGGAAACAAACTATGCCTGAAAAAGTAAGCATGCCCCCCAGCATGGTGACTCAATTCGAGGTACATTCAATTTTTTGTGGAGGAAAATCCCCTCTGCAGATAGAGGCGATCCTTACCAGCCCAAACCGGATCTAGCAACAATCATTCATGCTATAGTGCAGGTTCCTAATTGAAAATAAACCAACTAGCGATGAAGGCTTACCTGGAATCCAACGTTGTTTCTCGTAGAAGAGGTAGCGCTCCCGTTCCTTAGCCCTGGCAGATCACAATCCCCACGATCTCCGTGATGGACACCTGCACATGTGAGAAACAAAACAAACGCAAGCATAAAATCCAGTAGATGTAACTATATGTCAGTCTTTAAGGACATAACTCATCATTATAAACAACAACAAGAGTGGAACCATAACCAATAGTCATTTATTATGAATCAATCAAAGGAAAATTACAACCAAGTTCTGACGCTGAATTCTCCTTCGAAGGGTCGCCAGCAGAACATGTCTCGAAAAGCCTGTCAGGGATGGGACAAACCTCTCTCTTCGGATCTCGACGATAGTCTCCTTGCTTGAAATTAGCCTGAAGGGAATTATGGAGGCTCTTGCAGCATAAGGCTCTTGGAGATTTGGGAACTTGAAGACTAGCTTGCAATGGAGATGGGAAAGCTTTTATAGATGGAGGAAGGGGAGTTGGGATACCTATAATCATGGGATTGGCCCTATCCTCAAGGAAGCTTCCATGAGAGGTGGAAAGCGACTTCCTCTCTATGGAAACCCGTAGCCAAACCTCCCAACTCAAGATAGATATCAGTTCCTGGATCAGCTAGGACGAAACTTCCGCCATTTATTTTTAAAAAACATTCCTTAAATTGGCTGGCGCGAGTGCGACTCTAGGACAGAGCGCCAACTGGCGCGGCCTCTTTGAAGTATTTTCCCCATTGGCGCGGGTACTGAACTACCTGCTTGCGCCAATGCAAAAAGGGTCATTTTTAGGGTTTTTCACAAAGAGATGTCTTCAAGGCAATGAAATCTCTTGTTCAGAGGGATTTCATGAAAGTGGTTTCAAGCCATGTCACTACTCACAGGTCACAAAATGAGCCCTCCAATGTGCGGGATGGGGATTGCAGGGATGGTGACAAATTACTGTGTAACAGATGCCCCCTAAAGCATGAGGCCCGAGAGAGAGAGAGGGGTGAAATGCTTTACGAGAACGTGTCCAACTGAAAACTCCACCGTCGGAAAACCTACGTGGAGAAGCACCACTGATATCTCAGGTACATGATATATATGCGGTATGGACGCATCCACCCATAACAGAGTACACAATAATCCAGATCCAAGGTATGGACGCAGCCATCCAGTGAGGATCGAAAAATAAACTCAGGTATGGTCGCAGCCATCCAATCAATGAGTCATGTAACTAATCATAAGAATCCACAAAATCGCAGCCTGGATTATAACAGACAGGAATCCAGGGTCTTGCGCTCAATCTCGACCTGAACAAAGTACAATTTCAAGCATGCGAATATGTGAGCTGAAGTCGAACATGCGAGAACGTCGCCTGATTACCAGCCAATGATGAAAGATGTTAACAGACGCGAGAGGTACCACTAATAATGACAATGGTACTCAAGGTACTATAGGTACAATCTACGGCGTGTGAATCAATGAGCTAGCGTCGAACACCCGTAGAATCACTCGATCAGAGGCCAATAATGAAAACCTCACGCCGAATGCGAAGAACCTGCCATTGAAGCATGCAGGCTCCAAGGCACCAAAAGGGAGTCTCTAGATCAGCTTCCCAGATAATGAGCCAAAGTCAACAGGAAGTGACCTTGATCAAAGGTGGGCCATAGTGTTTCCCACATCATCGACATGAGACAGAGGAACATAATGTCTTTTTGAATCAGGATCGGATGAGAATCAGAGGAAGGTTGGAATTTGCAGAGGTCAACTTCTCTTGAACATATTGGAAGCACGATAGTGGATTTGGCAGTATTTGACATCAAAAGATCAGAGGTCATGGTGATGAGGCAAAGAGCAGATGAGAGGTCAAAAGGGATCACCCAAACCCATGGCGGCAAGTGAAAAATGAGATGAGATGTCCCCAACCCGACACGAATGCAGACAAGTGCCATGTTCAAGAGCGACATATTGCCGTCACGACAACGATTCTAGTTCCATTTTCCCCACCATTTCGGCGAGTACCTCTTTATTTTTACACAAGCTTGAAGAGGATACCATATGCTTGTCATATGAGTTCATCCTTCAGATGAATCTATCCTAGTACATTTAACGAGCCCTAGGAAGGAGTGACTCGAATAACGTCATTGCGACTGAATTCGATGTCATCAGGGTTTAACGAGTCTGAAAAAGGAAGAACTCGACGTATTTTTATATTTAAAGAGTTTGAAAAGATAGCGGAAAAGTAAAATCCAACAGTCCCTTTTCGTAAATAGTTCCTCAGATCTGAAAAGGTAGAAAACTATGTCTAAGAAAACCTCCTAGTCGCAATAGGCTAGGGTATTCCTTTTTCGTAAGTAATCTATCCCAGCCCAAAAAAGGGGTAAACGTATACTGGGTAGATGTCGTTTCGTGGCCACTTTAACGAGATCGAAATGAAAAAGGCCTCGACAATCTTTTCATGTTTAGAGAGTCATAAAAGAGCTGAAAGATGACTCCTCCTGGAGGAACGAGTGGTATAAAGGGTAGCAACTGGTTCCGGTAATGGTGGAACTGCTCAGAACAAGTAAAGGTTAAGAGGCTAGCTAACAAGACCACTCATCGCAACAGTTCCTCGGGAACAGGTAAAACAACCAAGTGAAAGCATATGATCGGCCCAACAGATAATGACGATGGAGTGAGAAAACCAAGGCTCATCTGGCAAAAACAGGCTGATACAATGGCAATCACAAGAGGTAAAATGGGAATGGTTTTATTTTTACACAAGCTTGAAATCAGGAAACTCTGCTTGAAGTTGGTTTCATTTTTACACAAGCTTGAAAAAAAGATAAACTATGCTTGAAACCAGTTTCATTTTTACACAAGCTTGAAACGAAAACAAACTATGCTTGAAAAAGTAAGCATGCCCCCCAGCATGGTGACTCAATTCGAGGTACATTCCCCCCAAGCTTCAATTCATATGAAAGGCAGATGGAGTGAAGGTTCAAGTTACGAGATCAAGAGAAAGACTCGACTGGTATTTTACGAGAACTAAACAATGACTCGAATTGAACAGGAACGTGTTTCATTATTTTAACGAGGTTGACACATTAAAAGAACTATCCTCAGATGACCTTGTTTCATTTTTTAACGAGGTTGATATAGAAGACAAAATATCCTCAGAACACCTTGTTTCATTTTTTAACGAGCTTGACAGAAGACAATGAACTGTGCTCCAACAACCTTGTTTCATTTTTTTAAGGAGCTTGACACAGGAAGAGAACCATGCTCCGACGACCTTGTTTCATTTTTTAAGGAGCTTGACATAGGAAAAGAACCATGCTCTGACGACCTTGTTTCATTTTTTATGGAGCTTGACACAGGAAAATAACCATGCTCCGACGACCTTGTTTCATTTTTTAAGGAGCTTGACACATGAAAAGAACCATGCTCTGATGACATCATCATAATGAACAAGAATTCATCGCTTCCAAGAGTTCCACTCCTGATGGAAGGAAAACATCCTGGAAGTCCGGACCCAATGCCCCCAGCACCTGATGCACAACGGCACTATCACTGGGTACAGGCACGGGGTAGGTAGCCACATAGTTGACCTGCGGTGGGGCAGATACAACGGGTGGATAAAAACCAGGAAGGGATGATGGTGAGCCAGCTGCCATATCAGGACCAAAGAACGAACGCTGATCAATGGTCACGATTCGTCCTTCATGTGGAAAACACATCACATGAAAGAGGGAGGAAACAAGCGCTCCCATGGCATAGGTGTAATCGCACCCCAAGAGAAGATTGAAATCCAAGGGGCCTGGAACAACCATCACATCCATATGGACGGTTTTACCTCCCAAAGTAACAAGTAACCTTGGAAGGATCCCTAAGGGTTGACTCGTTCTTCTGTTAAATGCCAACAGATTCTACGTAACAGGCGCAAGCGGTGGTGAACCAAAATCTTGCCAGGTAGTGGAGGATAAAATACTAACAGATGCACCTTCGTCTATAATGGTGCTGGGTACGACCAGACCAAAAGCCTGTACTATAATCTCGAAAGGCACATAAGACGGAAGGCGGTATCCTGCAAATCGATTCCAATCAAAGGAAGAGACCAAACTACTCGGAGGGGCTACCATCGAACTGCGAAGGTCTTCCCCTGGTGTTATGGAAGAAGAAGGAGCATCCTCCACGACCTCCATCTCGAAGGCGGGAGGAGTATCCTCCGGGACCTCCATCATGGGAGGCAGAGGAGCAACTTCTTGAGGTATAGGGACAGGATAATTTGTCTCCAAGTCCGAAGAATCTAATGAAACCAGAAGGACATGGGGGGTGTGAGATCCCTCTCAATGGAAAAGACTTGGTGCACCGTAGACGGGGCCAAGTAAACCGATCCCATGACCAATGGTTGGTCGGGAACAGATTCTTGAATTTGAATTTCCGAGGGAGTGGGATCGACCAAAGATGACTCTTGACCGATCATAGGATCGGCTGGTGGAGGACTCAAAGACAACTGCTTATAACCAAATGGGAGGCATGGTGTAGAAATAGCTGAGTTGTCCAAAACTCGCTTGGCTTCATCCATATACGGACAAAGGTGAATGGCATGGTGCCCTTCACACAACTTACAGGGAATGGTAATCTTACCCTGCTTCTTAGGAGTTTAGCCAGCACCAGTTGAAGACGTGCCCCCAACCTAACTCCCAGAAGCCAAAGGCAACGGCGGGCGACCGTTGGACCATACTTTTAGCACCTTGGGAATGCCAGGGCAGTCTAGAAGAAGATGGTCTCCCATGCACAACATGGAAGGGAACTTGACTTTTCGTGGAGGGTTGAGAGTTTTATCAAGAGGAGACTTCTTAGGCACAATAGATGTAGAGCTAGCCTCTCCTTTATCGGACTTCTTCTTCTTTGTCTTCTTCTTCTTCTTGTTAGCCACCTAGTTACTCGAATCCAGAATTTCACCAGGCGAAGTAGAAGAGGAGGACGCAGAAACAGGCGAAGACAGGGAGAGGTCCACCTTGGAATCAACATGATTTTGTTCAGGCGGAGGAACTGATTGAATAGTAGTCGAGACATTCGGAACCACAGAGGTTGAAAACAACCAAATAGGCAACCCAACAGTTAACCCAGGAAGGGACAACGTTGCCATATAAGGAGCGCCAACATTTCCAAAAGGAGGAAAAGGACCAGGATTCCCATCGGAGGGGATTCCTTGGTTGGTGAACTCCGGAAAAGTTGCCATTAGAAACGATCTTAAAACCGCACACGGGCTAAAAACCAAGGCACACAATCAAACGGCCAACAAGCAAACTCTAAAAGGGTGTGTGATCGCGGGTGATTTATTTTACCACATTGAAACTTAGAAACTTAACCGTTTCATGTTTTAAGAGTTGAGAAATGGATGAAAGGTGACTCTATCTCTTTCGTTTTTGAAGCAAGCATGAAAGGACAAGCGCTTGGTGATATTTTCAAATTTAAGGAGTTAGAAAAGATCAAAATGACTACTCAGGAAGGCTAGGCAAAGGGTGTACCAAATAGCCGTGAACTGAAATATACACCTTGGTTTCCAAAATGAAAGAGAAATCAACCAAGGACTTAACGTACATGCAAGCAATATCCCCGAATGCTGTGCTCGGTGTATCACGGGTATAGGGCGGTAGAATCGACTTCCTATGGATAAAGGATTGAAACCTAGTGGGGTCTCTCTTTATATACGCGACGGTACGGGGAGCACAAGTCCGTACTAGTGCTGTCTAAAGCAAGGAGGCGAACGACAGCTACTAGGTTTTAAGACGCCGAAACACGTCTCTAGCCTAGACCTCTAAATATTTCGTTAATGTTTCAATGCTTCCTTAGGTTAATTGAATAAATTTTAATGTTTATCTTCATTTATGTTTCAGTTTCAAGGCCCTACCATATGTCATTTGACAATCTCCTATATGCAGCTATATGAGAAAAGAAAACTTTTCAATTCGATGAATGCTATCTAGTTAAGGGAAGAGCTTCAAACAATGATGCAACAAACAACAACACTGCAAGCGAAATCTTTCCAAACTAGATGAATTTCACTATCCAAAAGTATTCTAAAACATTCAACAATGTGAATAATGCAATGTAATCTATGCAAAATCCTCTCTTTTCCGAAAACTGCGCAATTGTAATCTATGAACAATTTCCTTTTCCTTTTCAAATGAAAGGAATGCACTCAATGCATTTTTTGATGAAATGAGAATCTACTTAATGCATGCTTTTAACGAAGGAGAATGCAATCAAAGTGATTTCTAGTTTTCAATCATTAAAAAATGTAATCTAAGTTCAATGATGGATCTCAAAAAATACTTTTCAATGCAATGTTCTCTAATGCATTTTAACAAAAGAAAACTATGGGATGAAAACTAAAAGAATGCAAATCTTCTTAATGAAAGGATGAATGCAAAAAGGATGTAATCAAACATTAAGAATGCAATCGTTGTTTCAAAACACTTTGTAACGAAATTCGTCAAAAGGCTGACAAGACACAAAGAGGACTTTCAAAGCATGAGATCAAAACAAGGCATTCATTCCCTTTTACATCAAACAATGATGGAAAGAAGACACTTCAAACAATGATCAATGTAATCTATGCTCATACAGAGGAAAATACCGGAAGGGAAAGACACACTAGTGAAGGATTCAGGGAAAAAGCCTCAATTTTCATACAACCTGAAATTGGCTCGACTTGTACATTGACAACTAGCGCCAACTGGCGCGACTTGCACACTGAAAACTAGCGCCAATGGCAAATTCGCGCGGGTTGCTAACTGAAAACAAGCGCCAACACCTGAAAATGAAAAAACAAATAATTTATCCCAACCAAGACCAGACTCACCACTTCAAGCAGAATCCAAAACAAACCCAGAAGCAAAGTACTGACCAAAAGAATATTTCGAACAAGGGTAAACCCTAGCACCTACAGAAGATGGTGCGACTGTCTGGCTGTAATCCGCGCCAGACATGGAAGGGCATGAGTGATGAACTGGCAAACTGCGCCAACTGGCATGACTGTCAGGGCTAAACTCGCACCAATCAAGCCAACTATGAAAAGGTGAAAATTTGGAAAAGCAGAGGTCAGATCTGATCCTCTGGGGTTGAACCAAAAGCCAAACACAAAAAGATCCAGCCAAAAGAGCCAATCAAGCAAGTAGAATCGAGAAACAACCGAAGAGACAAGACAATACTCCAAGTGTTCAGTTCGTAAACTAAACCGAAGATTGACTGAAGCAGCTTTGATCTACTTCGCTAATGTAGAGCAATAGCGTTTTGAAGGCTATCTGGCCAACTTTAGGCTTCGTCTGTAGCTTATAAAACGAACGACAAAAAGCTAACGATCCCCAATGGATTCACCAATTTGTTGTGGAGGTAAATCCCCTCTGCGGACAGAGGCGATCCCTACTATCCCAGACTGGTCTAGCAACAATCATTCACGCTACATTGCAGGTTCCTAATTGCAAATAAACCAACTAGTGATGAAGGCTTACCTGGAATCCAACGCTGTTGCTCGTAGAAGAGGTAGCGCTCTCGTTCCTTAGCCATGGTAGATTACGATCCCCACGATCTCCGTGATGGACACCTGCACATGCGAGAAACAAAACAAACGCAAGTGTAAAATCCAGTAGATGCAACTATATGTCAGTCAGAAAGGACATAAATCATCATTATAAACAACAACAAGAGTGGAACCATAACCAATAGTCGTTTATTATGAATCAATCAAAGGAAAATTACAACCAAGTTCCGACGTTGAATTCTCCTTCGGAGGGTCACCAACAGAACATGCCTCGAAAAGCCTGTCAGGGATGGGACAAACCTCTCTCTTCGGATCTTGACGATAGTCTCCTTGCTTGAAATTGGCCTTAAGGGAATTATGGAGGCTCTTGCAGCATAAGGCTCTTGGGAATTTGGGAACTTGAAGACTAGCTTGCAATGGAGATGAGCAAGCTTTTATAGATGGAGGAAGGGGAGTTGGGATCCCTATAATCATGGGATTGGCCCTATCCTCAAGGAAGCTTCCATGAGAGGTGGCAAACCACTTCCTCTACATGGAAATCCAGAGCCAAACCTCCCAACTCAAAATAGATACCAGTTCATGAATTGGTTAGGACGAAACTTTCGCCATTTATTTTTAAAAAACACTCCTTAAATTGGCTGGCGCGAGTGTGACTCTGGGACAGAGCGCCAATTGGCGCGACCTCTTTGAAGGATTTTCCCCATTGGCGCGGGTACTGAACTGCCTGCTCGCGCCAATGCAAAAAGGGCCATTTTTAGGGTTTTTCACAAGGAGATGTCTTCAGGGCAATGAAAGCTCTTGTTCAGAGGGATGTCATGAAAGTGGTTTCAAGCCATGTCACTGCTCACAGGTCACAAAATGGTCCCTCCAATGTGCGGGACGGGGATTGCGGGGGATGGTGACCAAAAGTTTTCCCAACGATTATCTATAAGATATTAAAAAAAAATCGGGACACATGCGGCACACGGGGGGCGAAGGAAGGATTAAACAATTTTGAGGGACAAAGGGGTCGTGATGGTTTGGGAAATTGCACACTCTCGGTCCTAGTAGTCAATGATGAAGTCTGTGGTCTGAAACTACTTAATATGTAGTTCAGCCAAGGCAGTGAGCATGTAGAGATTACACATTGGTGAGGAGGGTCACTGTTGTCCATGCAAGGAGTCACTCCTTGACTGCAAAGGAGTAATCATTACACATCATAGTTAATTTCAAAGAAAAATATTTTGGATGGTGGGATGGCTTCTTAAAGAGCTTGAATTGTTTTTTATATTCTTTAAGTCTTTCATGCATTTGTCAAGCTGTGGAAAGTATAAATTTTATGGGCAAGTTTGTAGTATACTGGAGAATATTATGATAGATGAAAGATGACAGATAGACACTGATGAAAATAAAATGTAATCTATAAGATAAAAAATCTAAGTACAAGTTCATGCAACACACAGGGAAACTGAAAGGAAGGATTAAAAAATTTTGAGTGACAAAGTGGTCATGATGGCTAGGGAAATTGTTCACTCTACAGTCCCAGTAGTCAATGATGAAGCCCGTGGTCTAAAAATTCTTAATGCACAGTTCAACCAAGGTATTGAGCCTGGAGACATTACACATTGCCCAGTCTCAATGGCTAAGATGGTTTGATGACGTCTAGAACTGCACAATGTGTAGTGAGGGAAACCAATATTGCACATGGCGAATTTACAAGAGCCAAGATTGAAGCTCGAGTTCCCATATTGTGTAAGGCTTACTGCAAAGGAGTAAGGCCTACAATCCATACTTAATTTCAAAGAAAAATATTTTTGATGGTGGGATGGCTTCTTAAAGAGTTTGAAATGATTTCAACTCTTTTAGACCTTCATGCATTTGTCAAGTTGTGGCAAGTATAAATTGTATGGACGAGTTTGTAGTATAGGGAAGAATATTATGATAGATGAAAGATGACAGATAGACACTGATGAAAATGAAATGTTATCTATGAGATAAAAAATTTCAAGACATGTTCATGCAGCACACAGGTTAACTGAAAGGAAGGATTAAATAATTTTGAGTGACAAAGGGGTCGTGATGGGTGGGGAAATTGCGCACTCTATGGTATGAGTAGTCAATGATGAAGCCCATGGTCTAAAGACTTCACATGCCTGATCCATTAAATGCCATTGGCTTTGGAAGATTACACATCGGTGAGGAGAGTCGCTGTTGTTAGTGCAATGAGTCACTTATTTACTACAAAGGAGTAAGCCTTACACATCATAGTTACTTTCAAAGAAAAATATTTTGGATGGTGGGATGGCCTCTTAAATAGTTTGAAATGATTTCAACTCTTTTAGACCTTCATGCATTTATCAAGATGTGGCAAGTATAAATTGTATGGAAAATTTTGTAGTATAGGGGTGAAGATTATGATAGATGAAATATGACAGATAGATACTTATGAAAATAGAATGTTATCTATAAGATAGAAATTTTCAGGACATGTTCATGCAGCACACAGGGAAACTGAAAGGAAGGATTAAAAAATTTTGAGTGACAATGGGCCGTGATGGTAGGGGAATTGTACAGTCCTCAGTCCTAGTAATCAATGATGAAGTCTGTGGTCTGAAAATTCTTAATGCGTAGTTCAGCCAATGAACTAACCCTGGATAGATTACACATTTCCTAGTCTCAATGGCTAATATGGTTGGATGACATCTGGAACTGCACAATGCACAATGAGGGCAACCAATATTACGCATGGTGAAGTTCCAGGAGCCAAGCTTGGGGCTCAATTTATTATATTATGTAAGGCTTACTACAAAGGATTAAGCGTTACACATCATAGTTAATTTGAAATAAAAATATTTTGGATGGTGGGATGGCTTCTTAAAGAGTTTGAAATTATTTCAACTCTTTAAGAACTTCATGCATTTGTCAAGATGTGGCAAGTATAAATTGCATGGACAAGTTTTTAGTATAGGGGAGAAGATTATGATAGATGAAAGATAATAGATAGCCTCTAATGACAGTAAAAAATTCAAGACATGTTCATACAACACACGGGGAAAATGAAAGGAAGGATTAAAAAAAATTTGAGTGACAAAGGGGCCATGATGGCTGGGAAAATTGTGCACACCATAGTCCCAGTAGTCTATGATGAAGCCTGTGGTCTGAGAATTCTTAATTTGCAGTTCTTCCAAGGTAGTGAGCCTGGAAATATTACACATTGGTGAGGAGAGTCATTGCTATTGGATGATGTCTGGAACTGCACAATGCAAAGTGAGGGCAAGCAATATTGCGCATGGAAAATTTACAAGAGCCAATCTTGAGGCTCGAGTTCCCATCTTGTTTAAGGCTTACTGCAAAGGAGTAAGCCTTAAAAGTCATAGTTAATTTTAAAGAAAAATATTTTGGATGGTGGATGCCTTCTTAAAGAGTTTGAAATGATTTAAACTCTTTTAGACCTTCATGCATTTTTCAAGTTGTGGCAAGTATAAATTTTATGGACAATTTGTAGTATAGGGGAGAAGATTATGATATATGAAAGATGACAGATAGACAGTGATGACAACCAAATTGTATCTATAAGGTAAAAAAATTCAGGACATGCTCATGCAACACATAGGGAAACTAGAAGGAAGTATTAAACAATTTTGAGTGACAAAGGGGACATGATGGCTGGGGAAATTGTGCACTCTGTAGTCTGAGTAATCAGTGATGAAGTATGTGGCCTGAAACAGCTTAATGCACAGTTTAGCCAAGGAAGTGAGCCTAGGGAGATTACACATTGCCCAGTATCAATGGCTAATATGGTTGGATGACGTCTAGAACTGCACAATGCACAGTGACGACAACCAATATTGCGCATGGCGAAGTTCTAAGAGCCAATATTGAGGCTTGAGTTCCCATATTGTGTATGGCTTACTGCAAAGGAGTAAGCCTTACACATCATAGTTGATTTCAAAGAACAATATTTTGGATGGTTGGATGGCTTCTTAAAGAGTTTGAAATCATTTTAAATCTTTTATACCTTCATGCATCTGTGAAGTTGTGGCAAGTATAAATTTTATGGACAAGTTTTTAGTATAGGGGAGAATATTATGATAGATGAAAGATGATAGATAGCCAATGATGAAAATAAAATGCTATCTATAAGATAAAAAAATTTCAAGACATGTTCATGTAGCAGACAGGGAAACTAAAAGTAAGGATTAAACAATTGTGAGTGATAAAGGGGCCGTGATCGCTGGGGAAATTGCGCACTCCTCAGTACTAGTAGTCAATGGTGAAGCCTGTTGTTTGAAATTGCTCAATGTGCAGTTCAGCCAATGTAGTGAACTTGGAGAGATTACACATTGGTGAGGAGAGTCTCTACTGTTAGTGCAAGGAATCACTCCTTTACTACAAAGGAGTAATAATTACACATCATAGTTAATTTCAAAGAAAATTATTTTGGATTGTGCGATGTCTTCTTAAAGAGTTTGAAATTATTTCAACTCTTTTAGAACTTCATGCATTTGTCAAGCTGTGGAAAGTATAAATTGTATGGAGAATATTGTATTATAATGGAGAAGATTATGATAGATGAAAGATGATAGATAGCCACGTATGACAATCAAATGTTATCGATAAGATAAAAAATTTCACGACATGTTCATGAAGCACATAGGGAAACTGAAAAGAAGGATTAAACAATTTTTAGTGACAAAGTGGTCATGATGGCTGGGGAAATTTCATACTCCACAGTACCAGTAGTCAATGATAAAGTCTGTGGTTTGAAAATTCTTAATGTGCAATTTAGCCAAGGGAGTGAGCCTGGAGAGATTACACATTACCCAGCCTCAATGGCTAATATGGTTGGATGACATCTGGAACTGCACAATGCACATTGAAGGCAACTAATATTGCGCATGGAGAAGTTCCAGTTTCCAAGCTTAAGGCTTGAGTTCCCATATTGTGTAAGGCTTACTACAAAGGATTAAGCCTTACACATCATAGTTAATTTCAAAGAAAAATATTTTGGATGGTGGGTTTGCTTCTTAAAAAGTTTGAAATGATTTCAACTCTTTTATAACTTCATGCATTTATCAAGCTGTGGCAGGTATAAATTGTATGGACAAGTTTGTAGTATAGGGGAGAATATTATGAGAGATGAAAGATGACAGATAGCCATTGATGACAATCAAATTTTATATATAATATCCAGAATTTCAGGACGTGTTCATGTAGCACACAGGGAAACTAAAAGGATTGATTAAACAATTTTGAGTGACACATGGGTCATGATTACTGGGGAAATTGTGCACTTTGTAGTCCCAATAGTCAATGATGTAGCCTATGGTTTGAAACTACTTAATGTGTAGTTACGCCAAGGCAATGAGCCTAGAGAGATTATGCATTGTTGAGTCTCAATGACTAAGATGGTTGGATGATGTCTGGAACTGCACAATGCACAGTGAGGGCAGCATATATTGCGCATGGTGCAGTTCCAGGAGTCAAGCTTGAGGCTCGAGTTCCCTTATTGTTCAATGCCCTGTTGAGAAACGTAAGTTTTTTCCAAGGGAAGGGAAGATATGCCCAAGGGAAGTACAAAAAACAAGTAGATCGAAGATATGGTTAAGGCATGAGTGAAAAGTTGACTAATTGTTGATAAAAAAAAGTAGCCGAGTGCAGAAATTGAATAAAATAGAAGTAAAAAAGATTGGTGATGAGATTCACTGCTCTTAGTGCAAGGAGTCACTCCTTTACTTCAAAGGAGTAAGCCTTACACATCATAGTTAATTTCAAAGAAAAATATTTTGGATGGTGGGATGGCTTCTTAAAGACTTTGAAATTATTTCAACTCTTTTATACCTTCATGCATTTGTCAAGCTCTGGCATGAATAAACTGTATGGAAAAATTTTCAGTACATGGGAGAAGATTATGATAGATAAAAGATGATAGATAGCCGATACTTAGTCTAAGAAAGAAACATATCCTAAATCAGTCACACAAGTATAAGAGTGGCCTTTTACATAAAATATGTTTTATGTAAAGGAAAAACCATTTATCAATCATAATACATGCATAAAGAATCTCATAAATCCTTCATGAAACCTTCACTAGCATGCTCTACACAACATATAGATAATTTGGAGAACACTGAACATTAGATAATTAACTATTAGATCCTCTAACAATGCTCTTACTCCTACTTGGTAGCTGTTGCAACTCATAAATTAGATGAATAAAACAAAAAGAGAAACACACCATACATTATATAGTCCTTGAAACACAAAGTCCTCCACCATGAAGTGAAAAAATGAGTTTTATTTATTATGACAAAGTCTTTAGGTTGACCAAAATCCAACCCTGAAATGGTATTTACAAATGATATTTATAGAGAGAGGCAGCAATTCCATCTCACCTGAAAATAAGGATCCACTTTTCCTCTCATTACATAGGAGCTATATCATGTTAAAGACATATCCTATCAAACTATAACTAACACGACATATGTAGATAAGATGAAAAATATTATTCAAATTATGTTGATGAGTGTGCTGGCAACCTGCCTACTTTTTTGTTGATCTGTCTCTCCATGATATTAGTTATTTAAAATACATGTAGCTTCATTAAATGTGTCATTTAAAAACCTCAAAACCACTTATCAACCACTACTTGACATGTCCATATCATTATGAGTCCTTATCATCCATGGACTAGCTCGAAAATTCTACTAACAGCTGTCAAAAATCATTAAAGGCAAATGCTACCGAAAATTCTAGTAAAAACCTATAACTGCACAAAAAACTGTAATGTTAATTGAAGTTCTGATAGCACTATGCTTCCTTTAAAAAAATGCACACTAAGATATTTGAAAAATTCTGTGCAGATTAATTTTTTTTGAAAATTTAATTTTTCCAAAATATAACTAATAGGCAAAATGATACTTCACTGGGACATCCTTTTAGCTCACATACTTCAATATCTGCAAGCTTGTCTAAACATGTTTTACTGTTAATTGTTGATTGTTACCTTGTAGTCCTGGTGTTTGTCTCTCTTGCAATGGCTTTTTTCTCCTCTAAGCTCTTTTGGATTTTTCTTATCTTGGAGGTTCCTATTTGTTGGCCTAAAGGAGCTTTACCCTTTTATTTCTTCTTGAACCCACTAGATTCTGCAATTGAAGGAGTTACATTCTATAACCCTTTAGATTTCCTCTCCACATCTATAAATTTTGTCATCAAGCTTGGGTCATGTAGGGCTTTGGATCTCAACCTGAATTTGTTGCTAGCTCTTGTGTGTATTTTCCTACTGCTAACAACATATCCTGCATCCTTTAATCTTTTCCTGCTGCTAACAACATATCCTGCATCCTTTAGGAGCTCCTCATTTGATTTGGTGGGTTGATAATCCTTTTGAACCATAGGTTGAATGTTTGCTACCAAAAGTTCTACCAACACCTGTTCTTTTCATTTTCCTATAGCTGTAATATTTCGTTTCTCCCCTCTTGCATATACCTTGGGAAAAGGAGAAACACGAGGCACAATATTCATTGATTTGGGATTGCTAATATATGAGCCTTCTCCTTTTTCCAATTTCTCTTCAACTTTGGATGGGGGAGCCTTTTCCTTTTCCTTATTGTCCTTAGCCTTCTTGTAGATATTCACGTTCTTTGCTTTTGATTTAGTCATTTTACCAATTGATGAAGTAGTTGGTTTCTGACCTTCTTCCTTCTGCTCAACATGTTGAGAATGTTGTTGTGAGGCTGGAGGTTGTTGAGTAGGAATTTTTTGTGTAGGCACAGTTTGGCCTGCCCTATAAAATAGAAAATTTTCCCAAGACTGGTTTCTTCTTTTGAGTTCTTCAATAATCAACACCTTGATAAGAGCTTGATGGTAGATGCTATAATATGAAGTTGCTGCATGGGTTTGTATTCTACTTAATATCTTAGTCAATATTTTCAACATGAAGAAAGGTAGGTTGAGAGTCTTCATACCTGAAAGGTGAATCAAATATGTCATGTGATACATAAATACAATAGTATACATCCTCTCACAAGTAATATAGATCTTAATGATGTTGAAAATTTCAACCCATTCATAATTGAGATAACTAAAGGCATCCCTTTAGCCCATTTAGTGTCTCTTTATTGATAATTGATGAAGCTGTTCAGGTCTCCTCCAATAATAAATTGGTTTTTGAACCATTTCTCTTCTTCCTGTGGGAGGTGGAAAGCTTCAGCAATTGATTATGTTGATACCTACAGTTTGAGGCCATAAACATTTGCTTGTTTTCCGTTGACTAAGAGGGAAAATTCTTTGGCTACTAGATGAGAGCTTCTTAACATTGAGCAAAATGGGTACCACCTAGCATGTATAAAAAACCTCCTCAATTTTGGTTTGGCATCTATTAAATTAGCCCCTTGAGGTTCAATACACTTAAACTTTCCTCCTTTAGTCATCTAAGAAATAATGAAGGTTGTTTCTAGATCAAAATGGTCTCAAGATTAGAAAAAAATACGTTATAGGTGTTGCTGAATCATCACTGTAAACTGTCTAAAAACTCAACCTCCTCTTCAAGCTACTCACTGGAACTACTTATTCACCAACATCTGAATTTGAAACTGATTTATTTTGTTTTCTTTTGGTGATTTTAAGTGATATGTTGGTTCATTTTTCCATGTACAATATATTTTCATAATGGGAAGTATCAAAACCGTATACCCTAGCTGGTGATATTCATACTTATCTTTTAGTTGCTTTCTTTGTTTCAGATTCTCTACGATAGGTAGCTGAAGCTGGACAATATTTGAGTTCAAAGTCAGCTCCATCATATTTATTATGGTAGGCCTAAAGTTTCGGTAGCGCTCATGCATGATTAACCAATCGGTCACCACATTAAATCATAGAACCATGATTAATTTTGATAATAAATATGTACCTTTGACATGTGGGCACAAGGAATTGAAATAACAGATAGAACAAACAACGGTTGGTCTTCGTGACTGCTCATTGACACCTAAGTCTTCCAAATATGACCACTACTAACTCGACAACATTCAAATGCATAAAAATTCCTATCACATGACATGGCTCATAATTAAAAATATTTAAAGCTTCATTGATACCGGGAACATCTCGCTAACTCAAAAGCGGGTGTGATTTTTGCTTTTATTTTTTAAAATTAGGGTAGCATCGGGTAAAGGTAAAAGAAGCATAAAATATATTTAAAACATATTGTCGGAGAGGGTTAAAATAAATGCTACTGAAACTTTCAGCAATGTTCTAAAATTTTTTATCCTAAAAGTAAAAATATTTAAAACACACTCTTGACTAAGCATAGAATTGTGCTAACAATGTCTCCACAGGGGATAAAGCTCTCCTTGCGAGGCTGTAAGAATATTTTGTAGTTTCAGTGCCTTTTAATTGGGTTATGGAGTCTTATTGTGAAACACACTAGTATTTACAGTGAATTTAGGCCATCAACAACCTTAGTAAAAGAATTTTTTGACGAAGTGCCCATTAAATAGGCCTCCAAATAGTTTTGTCCCATCAAGATGTTGCAAATAAAAAGTATTGTTCTGCAAAATATTGGAGATTCTGAAAGTAACAAGACATAAAGCATCAAATTCAGAATGCTTACCTAGGTCTTGATGTTGTGCATCCTATTTCAACACCAGATCTTCAATCTGAAAATATTATTTTTTAGTCCCTTTATCAAATACTTTCTTTACAACTTGTTGATTTTTTCTTATCAAATCATATTGTTGTTCTCGGATTTTATGCACTTCTATGATAT
The DNA here is from genome assembly GCA_034641835.2 of Pinus albicaulis. NCBI lineage: Eukaryota > Viridiplantae > Streptophyta > Pinopsida > Pinales > Pinaceae > Pinus > Pinus albicaulis. The sequence continues at coordinate 391,832,544 of CM076572.1, read as the reverse complement.
GATAAATTCCTCTGGTCATGTCATTTGGTTCAACTTCATGATCTTATATAAATTTAGCTACAGGAATGGCTAATTGGACTGGAAAAATGGTCTCAGTTCCATAAACCATTTGAAACGGTGATGTATTAATAGATTGTTTGATTGTCACCTTGTCCATCCATAAAAAAAATTTAGTTTAGAGTCCCAGGATTCTTTTTTTTCTCCAATAGCTTGGTGATGATTCTTACCAAAATTTTGTTAAATGATTCAAGATAACCATTCCCTTGTGGATAGTAAGTTGTGCAGTGAGTAAGTTGAATACCATAATTTTCACACAAATTTACCAATGGTGTAGCTTTAAAAGAAGCTTTATTATCTAATACTAGCCTTGATGGAAATCCAAATCTGGTTATGATTTCCTCCATAAATTTAATGATGACTTTATGAGTAGCATTCCTGGTAGTTATTGCTTCAATCCACTTGGTGAAGTGATTAGTTGCAACAAGAATCCAACGATGATGTCCACTTGAAGGTGGATGAATTTCCCTAATGAAATCCAGTCCCCATTGCAACAATTATGGACTTGAGAGGCAAATATTTCAAATTTTATTTACCAATGAACTTCTGACATTTTTCACGTGCTCTCACCTCAGCACGTACATCAGAAAATAAGCTAGGCAAAAAATACCTAGCTCTTAGTATTTTGTATGTTGTAGTTCTCCAATAATGATGACGTCCACAAACACTACTATGCATATCAAACATAACCTTCTTAGACTCATTTGGTTCAACGCACCTGAAAAAAACTCTTTTAGGATCTTTCCAATATAAACAATTATCCTTGATGGATTTTAGCTTCGAATATCTCACTCTGATTTTATCAGAATTTGGAGGAGGTTTAAAATGCTGCAGAAAATAAATGATACCCTTATACCAGTTGCACTCAATGAGATTTACATATACTTCCGTGTTGTCAATAGGTTCTCAAAATTTCCATTCTAGATTGTCATCCATGAAATTGAAGCCCAAAACTCTACAATTTTCTTCAGCTAGTAGTTTGGCTAATTCTTGGCCTTTGATTAGCTTGGTAGGATTTATCTCTAAATCAAATTCAAGAACTCTAGTCACCCACTTGCTTCTTTTTCCATCAATATGAGACTCAACTAATATTTCTCTAACAACAGATGAATTTACATAGGAAATAATTTGAGCATGCAGAATATAAACTCTAAAAGCCTTCAGAGCTTTAACTAATGCATAGACATGCTTTTCCAACATTTCATACTTCAATTTTTCATCTCTAAGGGCTCTACTGGAAAATTCTTTGGGGACTTCCTTAATTTCTGCATCTTTTTGTAATAAAACAACAATAATTGTATCTTGAGAGGAAAATGAGAATATTAAGAAAGAATTTGAGTATTCATGGCTTACAAATTGAGGTGCTTCAGTGATAGCTTTCTGGATCAACTCAAATGAATTTCTAGCTTCAAATGTCCAATTTAATTCTTTGTCCTTCTTTAGCTTACAAGTAATATGCTTTACTACTTCAGCAAAGTTGGGAATGAATCTTCTTAAAAATTTGATCTTACCAAGGAAAGATTGAATATATTTCTTGGATCTTGGAAGTGCTAATGCCTGAATTGAAATCACTCCTTTGCGATCAATTCTAACTCCATATTTAGAAACTATGTAACCCAACATATTACCTTATTTAAGAGTGAAATTATACTTCATTGGATTCAATGATATACCATATTTTCTGCATTTAACAAATACTTGTCTCGAGTGTTGAAGGTTCTCTTGATATGAAGCTGAAAAAATAGTAATAACATCCAAATAAATGACCAAGAATTTGTATTTTTCTCCAATGAATGAAAATTCCATAGCGCGCTGGAAAGTAGCTCCGGAATTCATAAGCCCAAATGACATATTTGCATACATGAATGTTCCCCAAGGAGTAGTGAATGTTGTTTTCTCTCGATATTTCGGCCAAACAGATACTTGGTTGTACCTAGAGAACCCATCTAAGATGGAAATTTTGTCTGACTTGGTTACCTTTGGAAGAATATGCTACATCTTTGGCAATAGATAATTATCTTTCTTGGAGAATTTATTAAGATTCCTGAAATCTACACATAATCTGACTTCACCACTCTTCATTCTTACTGTAACTAGACTAGCAACCCAATATGAGTATCTCAATGGAATGATGATTTTATCATCCAAAATTTTCTTCACTTCCTTCTCCATCACTGGTAACAATAATGGATTGATTTGTCTTAATTTTTCTCTTAATAGCTTAGTACCATCTTTCAATGGTATTTTATGCTCAATGATAATTGTGTCATATGTCTTAAGATCCTCATATTTCGAGGCAAAAACATCAACAAATTCAAAAAAAAACTTGTGGTATTCAATATTTATTTCTTTTGATAAATATTTGGACAACTTAACATACCTTGGCTCTAGTTCTGTACCCAAATTGTAATCTTCCAATTTTGCATCTAGTTCAGCTAAGTTTGGCTTAACTGAAACCTCATTGTGATAAAAAAACTTCTCAAGTAAGATTAAACCCTTGGGAATATGATTGGTAGGCAGTTGCATGATAGGGTGATCAACAATCTGTTTTTTCCGATTTTTGGTATCTTGATAATCAACATTATCATTCATGAGATCTTCATTCTGATCAATGTTTAGGACAAAAAATTGTTCAAAATCTTCATAGAATATTCTAATCTCTTGGTCATCCTCAAAAAAATTCCAATGTTTGATATTATCAGGAATGTTAGGTCTAAACCTAGCTTCCAGTTCATATTTCAACTTTATAGGTATTGGAATCTTGAATGAGCTTGCTGAAATAGAAAGTGAATCAACCAAAATATTACTTTCTCTTAGAGAAAAAGAGATGTTAAAGGACATGTATGAGTCTTCTATAACTCTCCATACTGCATTCCAGTAATCTTTGAGTCTGGGATGGTTAATTTGATAAACATTTATGACCTACTGAATAATAAGTTCAACATCCCCAAAAATAGAAATTTCTGAAATATTCATGTCTTTTGTTGTTTTTAAACCAATTAAAAGAGTTTCATATTCAGTCACATTGTTAGTTTCTTCAAATTAAATTTTGAAAGAGAAATTGGTGCTCTCTTTCAAAGGGGAAATGAGAAATATTCTTGCACCAGCTCCTTCTCTAGAACACGAGCCATCAAAATGAATTTGCCACACCTAAGAACCCTCATGACTGATTTGAGTCTAAAAAAGCTTCAACATATGAAAAATTTCTGTAGGCAGGGCAGAATTATCCATATGTAAAAATATTGAACCCATATTAGTTGTTCGAGCATAAATCAGATGATTAGTGTGGTATTTTATGTCACTAATGATATATGATAGCTGAGAGTATCTATAAAGTCTTCTTTTTCATCCTCAAAAATAGGGATAGTAGCATAAGTGAAATCCATTTGCAAAGTTCCTCCCAAACTTCTAATCCATGACCTAGAAAATAATGTACTAAATCTAGGAGGAATGTCACCTACACCAATATCCATTACTATAGCTCTCATGGGTAACTGAAAGAGGCTTACTACAAAGTATTTGATGACACCAAGGAATTAGACTTTCCAGGAATCGAAAGAGTAGATATCTTGGTATTCTCTAGTTACTTCTAGACCTAGTTCATCCATGACTAGCTTGGGCATTAAATTATGTGAGGCTCCAGATTCCATTAGACAATTATGCATGATCTTATCATGAATATTCAAAGAGAGATAGAAGGGAGGGGTAGAGTCATCTTTGTCTTCTGCCAATGGACCTAAAATAACAGTGGGCTTGTCTTCTTGAATGTTAACAAAATCAGATGCTACTGCAATAGGTGGAGGTTTAAGTTCTTTCATAAAAGTATTTTTAAAATCATCATTTTTATGAGTTCCACAAGAGGAACAAGAATCTTAATATTTTCTATATCATTCTCAAAATTGAAAGAAGGGGACAACTTGTGAGAAATTTTTACCTCAAGTGAAGGAGGGTTAGCTGCTTCTGGCTTGCTTATTTCAGCCACTTGCTTTTCTATTGGAATTTTAACTGTATCCTTATTATTATGTGTGTTAGCTCTCGAATTGGACCCTAGGCTGAAAAGGGAAAAACAGGGTAACAAACTAAACCACACTCAGCCTCGTAGCTAGCCCTACAAGGACAGGAGAGGGCTCTCTCCGTAAAAATAGATATTCAATAAAACACAATAGTGGACTAATATTAGGCTAGGTAAAATGATGGGAAAAAAGTTTTAATAAAATAAATGAATGAATTTCAGGGATGTGTGGGATTAAAAGGGATAGTTGAAACTGGGAATTAGATCAGGACACACGGTATTTCATGGGGCAAGATAGGCAGAAAAATTAGCAATTAAAATTCAATAAGGGTGGGATGGAAAGACTAGTGAGGAGCTGAAAAGGGCACGATCGATGGATCCTTTTCAAACAGAAGAAAAAAAAACACAGAATATGAATGTTTTCCCAAGGAAGGGCATAAAAAATGGATGTTTCCCTTCTATCTTGAAAGCATTCAAAATAAATTTTTATGGATGAATGGAACACATAACAATTCACATCTGAAACAAAGGAGAAAAACAAATTCTAAATCTCATACCACATGGATCCCACAAATCATAGCTGCATCTCTTATTAATCCCTGTGAAACTGTACAATGGAGCACAAAATTTTTTTCCACACTATTCCCCTACTGTTGAATTACTGAATTTCTGAGACTTTTACCTCTTACAAATGATTTACAGTTACATTAAATAAGATGAAATGTGGGAACATAGATCCATAGAAAAAGGGAGTTGTTCTGACAGCCCAAAAACTGAAGTACAATCATAGGAAAGAAATACAACAATCTGCCCCTAAAAATAAGGGACAACATTACATTTGACCACTTGGAGATTTCGCTGTTATGTTGTATCAAGGAAAAATAGGCAATCCGAAAGCAGATTTCCTACTTTGTAGCTGCTGTAACAATCTTTGCTTATTTTAGCTCTAAGCCTTTGACTGTCGCTTTTCTTTTCTTTATTTGTTTGGAGAAAACTTACTTCTTTAAATAAAATGTTGTTCAAAATAAAACTGAAATGAAATTATATGCTTTGTGAAGGGAAAAAATAATTTTTAAATGGATAGGAGCGGAGGAAAGGAGGCGGGACCTACATCGCAATCGAAATCGGAAGGGGTGGGAGGGGGAATACAATCATATAATAAAACATTTCAAAATATGCATCGTGTCGGTGTCAATCGCAAGTGCCAATTGTGAGTGCCAATCACAATTAGGATGAAGGAGAGGGAAAGGCGTATGGGAAGTAACATGAACTCTGATGCAATGGGAGAAAGGCCTTTGTAAAATAATTTTAAAACAAATTTTAATCCAACAAAGCGGAAAAAGTTTATTATAATGAACGGGAGGAAGACTTGAGTGGTGGGCTAGAGGGCCAATTGGGTTCGGGGATCGGAAGGAGGGAGAGATGTCACATATTAAATTTCCAATTTTTGATGACCCGATTGGCTATGGGCCATCAGATCGGCGGGAGCAGATCGACGGCTGTGGGATGGTCAGGGGTTTGGAATCGGGGCAGGGCTTTAGGAAGTGCCGATGAGAATGCTTCGATCGGCTGTGAGCCGTCAGATCAAACGGTAAGATCGACAGTTGTGATGTTAATTGGACATTTGGCCATCGGGGGTAGGCCATCGGGAGTCACAATCGCATCGGAGATTTTTTGAACGACGGGTCAATCGGGGCGCTTGTATTGATATTGCGATGCGATCGGGGAAATAACTTAAGGCAGCGGGTTTTAAATATAAGTTCAATTTATATTACAATGTTTCAAAAGCATGGAGGGGAAGTGGTTTGGGAACAGATTAATGTATTAATGAAAATTTTCCATTGGAAGGGGGAAAAAAGGATTTTTAGGGGGAATATTAAACTTTAAACACAAAATTAAGGGGAAAAATGGGAAATAGGGATTATATGAGGACATGGGGAATTTTACTTCACTTAAGCATAAATTTCAATCCGGAAGTCAGTTTTAAGAGTGCAGTATACCATTGGAAAGCTCTTTTCAGGATTTTTCTAATGGATCTACTTGGAAGATAATTTGGCACTGAACATACTGTGAAAAACTCCTCTAAAGGAAGGGTGATGACTTTGTGGAGATGGCAGCTTCTGAGTTGTGACGTATTACACGTGATGATATAGAATTACATAATGAATAATAATAAAGGAAAAATATCACGTTTTCACCTCAAAACATGGTTTTGAGGTGAAAATTACATCAAGCTAAATAAAATGTCTCTTTGATCTTCCAAGTGCTATGACTTTGAATTTATTGACTTCCTCATGACTTTGCTGATATTTGTTCACATTTGAATCATTAATTTGACCATGGTGAGACCTTAGAAACTAATGAGACCCATCCTATGACCTACTGATATGATTTTGAGAATGAAAGTGACTAATGACTGAAGACCATAGAGAGGAAAATCAACAAGTACCTCATGAGGGAAAACTAGTAAAAAATGACTATCATCAATGAATCCATGACCTAGTGGAATGGTGAAATTTATTCGGTATGAGACACATAATATGCAAATGCAAAAGAGAAAGTTTGATCACTGATGGCAGTATGACTAGACTGACACTAACATTGGCTCCAATGGGGATGGTAGCTCCTTGGAGGTGCCAAGAATACCGTAGACCAAGTAGCCTTATCCGTTGGGTATGGAGTCAAAAATACTGAAAGCTGACACAAATGCAAACTGACTCTGACTCAAGACTAAGATTAAAATAAAATAAAACCATACACATGTCATCCAAGTTTTATAGCCTTCACCCCGGGCCCCAAACTTGAATGACTGTGCATTTTGAACTATGATAAAAAAAAATAACATGGTATATACAATGATGATGAGATAGATTCTGATCCCTATCTTGAGCAATGGTAGTGCTTCAATAGCCTACCATTTACTGCTCTGCCTGGACAATCTTGGCCATCCATTTCTAAAAGCAAGAAGGCATTATGTCCCCTGTATGCTGTAATTCTGTATGGTCCCTTCCAAAGGTTGTCAAACTTACCGTGCTTCCCTTTGTCTTAATTTCTTGCATCCCATTTCAACACTACATCATCCAGCTAAAACTTTTCTGCTTTTGTCTTCCTGTCATAGATATTTTTAATCTTGTCCTGCAACTGACTCGCTTATTGTGGCACTTCTTCTCTTGTTTGTTGAAGGTGGATCATCTGGTTGATCCTTCGCTAGTTGTCATCATCTTCACTACCAACTTCTTGTAACAATCTCATAACTGGAACTGTAAGAGAAGTAGGAAAGATAGCATCAGTACCATAAACCAGCTCAAAAGGTGATATACCTATTGATTTTTTACTGCTAACTCTATCTGCCCATAGTGCATTGATGAGCTTTCGGTGCCAATTTCTTTTGTTTGCCTCCAACATTTTCTTAATTATATTCATCAGTGATTTATTCGATGACTCTGCCAAGCCATTGCCTTGTGGATAATACGTAGTTGAATGGCCCAGCATGATGTTGTATTTGTCACAGAAATTGACCATTTTCTTTGATCTGAACACGGCTGCATTATCTGTCACGATTTTACATGGGTAGCCAAAACGAGATAAAATATTTGATTCAAGGAATTGAATAATTACTGCGTCAGTCGCTTTCCTGGTAGGGATGGCCTCGATCCATTTCATAAATTAATCTGTCCCAGTCAATATCCATCGATGCTGTGCTAAGGACACAGGGTGAATTTCTCCTATAAAATCGAGCCCCCACTGCTGAAACGGCGCGTTCACTGAAACTGGTTTCAAAGGAAGTGGAAGCAATTTTTTCTTCCCTTGGAAAATTTGACATTCATGACAATTCATCATTGTTTTATATAAATCAAAAGATTATGTGGGCCAATAATACCCGGCTCTCCATACCTTGTTGGCTGTAGTTTTCCAAAACAAGTGATCGCCACAGTCACCTTTATGGAAATCGTGCATTACCTTCTGAGCTTCTTCTTCAACCAAATAGTTGAGCAGAACACCTCTTGGATCCTTCCAATACAGAGCATTGTTTAAAATACAATATTTTGCAGATTTTAGTTTCAAAGATCTATCTTTACTCTTAGACATGCCTATAGGAGGTGACAAATGCTGAAGAACATAAACAATATCTGAATACCAAGGGGACTGCAAAAAAATATCTGAAATGGGAACCAACAAACCTTCATCTTCCTCTTCTGACATTGTTGTAATGAGGTTTATATATAAAGCACGCAGATTTGATTGAGCCATCAATTTCGCCAAGCCTTGGCCTTTGATCAACTTTGTGGGCTTGATCTCCAGATCGTACTCCAACATAGCTGCTATCCATTTGCCTCTTCGAACTTCTGGATCAGTTTGCATCAACACATCCTTCACTGCTACATTAGGGACATATGCTATAGTATGTGAATGCAAAATATAGACACTAAAATCCTTCAATGCCTTGATTAGGGCCAATGCCTATTTTTCAATAATATTATATCTTAAAGCAGCATCTCTAATAGTCCTACTAAAAAATTCAATTGGATTTTCTACTTCATATCTCTTTTACATTAAAACAGCAGCCATAGTATGCTCAGATGCAAACGAAAATATGATAAAATCTTGAGTATAGTCGGGGATGATAAAAACTGGGGCATTAGACAAAGAAAACTTTACCAAATTGAATGACTTGATAGCTTCTTCACTCCACTTAACAGTGCTATCTTTCTTCAACATATTGGTAATTTCTCTCAAATGTTCAACTAGATTAGGTATAAATTTGCTTAAAAAATTCATCTTACCATTGAAGGCCTGAATCTCTTTCTTGTTCCGTGGAATATCTATGAGCTGAATTGCCTGCACTCTTGCTAGATCAATGCGGATGCCATCTTTAGAGATGATATGCCCGAGAAATTTACCCTCATCCATGGAAAAAAGGCTCTTCTTGGGATTGATAGAAATCCCAAACTTTCTGCAACGCTGAAAAAACACTCTTAAATGGTGCAAATGCTCATCATCTGAACATGAAAACACTGTCAAATCATCCAAATAAACAACAAAAAAAAACATCTTTTTCATTTTCAAAAGCAATTTCCATTGCACGCTGGAAATTAGCTCCATCAGTCCGAATGGCATCTTAGCATACTGGAAGGTTCACCAGGGTGTTGTGAAGGAAGTTTTATCTTGGTCCTTCTCATGCACCAAGATCTAGTTGTACCATGAGTAGCCATCAAGTAGTGACATCTTAGATGCTCCAACTAGTCTCTACAGAATATGGTCCATTTTCGGAAGTGGGTAATTATCCTTTAAGGATGCCTTATTCAAGTTCTGAAAATCTATACACAATCTTATTTCTTCGGTATTTTTATGCACTGGAACCAAATTTGAAATCCAGTCAGAAAATATAATGGGAACTATGATACCTGCTTTGTGTAACCTATTTACCTCTTCAATCGATGGCAGCAACTTCGGATTGATTCTTCTCAGCTTTTGTCTGAAAGGCTTTTGATCCGGCTTGATAGGAATTGTATGCTGGATTATGTTCTTATCATACACTTTCAAATCTAAATAATCCCATGCAAATACATCAGAAAATTCAGAAAGCATTTTAACATAATTCTCCTTTACCTCAGGGGATAATGCCTTTGACAATTTGACAAACTTGTGCTGGTCAACTGTCCCAATATTCACATCTTCAACTCCTTTCTCTGTGGGCACCAAGCTTGGTTTCTTTGCAACATCATCCTGATCAAAAAGCTCCTCTAGAGGTATGAGAGCTCTAGGAATTACATTATCCTTTAGATGAAACATGTCCTTTTGGTTTGCTTCTAACTCCTGATCATCAACCTCATACTCACCCTCTATTGGAGTATCTTTAAATTTTCCATCACCCTGCAAAAATGCATTAATCTCATTATCATCCCAAAATACTTGTCAATACCTTAATTTGTCCGGAATAACAGGCCTATGTTTGACATAGATCTCAAAATTATTGCTGGATTTCATCGGAATCTTTAAGCTGCTTGCAGTAGTGGCAACTGAATCAGCAATGAGGTTCTGCATCCTGGGCACTGCTGTCAAAGTATACTCTGGGAATTTTTTCAAAATGTCCAGGACTGCATTTCTGTATGCCCTCAATCTTGGATTTTTAGCTTGGTATTCTTCTTTCACCTGTTTGATTATCAACTCGAAGTCACCATACAAAGAGATCCTTTTTTCATTCAACTTCTTCAGAATTTTGAGACCTGCAATCAAGGCCTCATATTTTTCTTCATTGTTAGAGAAATCAAAAGCTAACTTATAAGCACAAACTCTAACATTACTTGGAACCTTCTCAGGTTGGAAAACAGGACTCCTAATCCATATTCCAATACTAGCTCCATAATTACCAACAACTCCATCAAAATCCATACTCCACAGGCCTTCTTCTTCTTCTTGAAGATGCTGGAAATTTGTTTCTTTATTTTCTTTACCTTGGCTGATTTCTAGCTGTTCATTGACCTTTTGCTGCTAGAAAGCAGGAGGCTCAGAAGTGTTTGTTGCTTTATCCTTTTCCTGTTTAAGGAATTATCTGAAATTCTCTGAAATCTCAGGTATTTCATCCACTTTTACCAACTGAACATTCTCATCATTTAAACCACCGTCTGAATACAAGACAAAAGACTCTAAATCTGTATGGACAGCATTAATGGGATGATTTACAAGCTTGTCTTTGCTGGTAATCATATATTTCATTTTATTTTCTCTATATAATTTTCTCAACTAGAAAAATACAGGGATAGTGGCATAAGAGAAGTCAAGCTTCATGGTTCCCTTAAGTTTTTCACCCCAAGATCTAGATAAGAGCATTCGAAACCTTGGTGGGACATCAACAACAACTACATCCATCAAGACATTCTTGGCTGGGATTTGATCTAAAGATACTACCAAATCTTTGATAAGACCAATACAATGGACCCTAATTGAGTCAAAATAATACAAATCATGGTATTTTTCAGTAATATCAAGGCTTAGCTTCTCCATGACAGCTTTGGGCATCGGCCCCAGAATCTAACATAGCATTATGAAGGATAAACTCATGTACTCTAAGACTCAGGTAAAAAGGAGGGACTTCATTTTCTTTAGATTCTTCTATGGCTAGACCGAAAATAATTTCAGGGTAGTCATCTTCTACATTAACCATATCAGAGACAGAGTCTATTTGCAAGACTTTGGACACCTGAGTTTTATATGCACTATTCTTCACCAAATTTGTGAGGGGCATAGACACTTTTAACTTAGAAACTTCATTTTATAAATTAAAGGAGGGAGATTTTTCTACCTCTTTAATGGGCAGGTCTTTCTTCTCTGTTTGCTCCTTTGTTGAGCTCTACTGTTTCTTTTCATTTGCTATATTAGTAACTGTAGGTGCTTTTCTAGAAGAAGGGCCAGTTGGCTCTTTTGCTTTGTTTTGTGCATTGTTCTTCATTTGGAGTTATTTTCTCTTTTGAATGGGACTGATTGTAACCTCTCTGTTCCTTAAAGAGTACTGCCTTTTCTGAGCCGATAGAGCGTTCATATACCCTCTCTGGTAGTCATCAGACTCTTCTTCCAATGCTGTGTCATTGGCCAAAATGAAATTTTGGTCTTTTTGAATGTCTGGAGTCGCCACTGTGTATTCTTCATCTTCTGTGAGGAAAATTGGCGCACCATAAGCTGTGAAAAAGTGACTAGCCTCAATCACAGGATCATCATCATCTGAATCTATCCCTTGCATGTAGTTTTGCTGTAATGGAGCTTTAATATGTTGTTGTGGTGGTGCAGCTTGGTCCTGCATTCTTTTCTCTCTCTGTTTAATTCTGAATTGCGGTTGCTATCCTCTAAAATTCGGATTTCTTATTTGAGGCTCAGGTCTATCTGCAATGGTTAACCTATCAACCATTTTTTCTACTGTTTTGATCAGAGTGTCCATTTTTTTCTTTGAAGGAGAGGCCTCCTCCTTTATGATGAATCTTTTCTCAGCTTTGTTTAATGCTCTTTTAGCAAGAAGATTAGCTTCAACGCTTACTGCTATCTTCTGCATGTCTTAAAGTGAAGACGGGTCTCTTTCACGCAGCTGATATGCCATGTCGGCATCAAAAAGATCGGGAAATTTCAACAATGCTAATCCCACAGGAGGCTTCAGGTTAGTTAGGATAGCATTATATACAACAATGAATCTTAAACAATAGTCTTGGACAGTTTCACCTGCATTTCTTTTAATATTCTCGTATTCAAATAGGATTTGGAGTGGGTTCTTTTTTACCTCCCACCGGTCCAAAAATTGTGTGTGCAACTCCTGCAAATTGCGAATTGAGCCTGGTGGTAAGGCTCTAAACCACTTTCTGAATTCACCTCCGAAGCTTTGAACAAACAACCTGGTTGTTACATTCTCTGCTTCTACCTCATGTAAATAAAAAAAGTCATTCATTTTATCAACATGCTGCTGAGCTGTAGTGCTCTGAGTGGCATCAAAGATGGGGATTTTTCTTTGATAGTCAGCAGGCATATCATTGAGGACCTGGGGTAAAACCAGGGGTGCATATCGGGCAGCCATGGCTCTGGGAGGATTTACAATACGATTTGTAGGATTTAAGGGAGGTGTTGATGGAGGAGATGACAATTTGGAATTGACTGATGGGAATGCTGATGAATTAGGAGGAGGCAATGTAGATCCTGACAACTCTGAAAGCTCAGGAATATTAGTTACAGTGATGGACTGAGAGGAAACCAAAATGTAATCATCAATGGAGGAATTTTCTCTCTCGACTTTAATATCTACAAGGAAATGAGGATCTAAAATTTTATTATCAATGTCATTTTCAGACTTATTCCTAAGTAAAGAAAGCTCAAAATTCTCGTCAAAGAAAAATTCTTCTACAAAAAACCACTCACTGGGCCAAGTATAGGATTTGGTGACAGGTCTAGGGCTTAATGATCCTTCTTGTCTTCTGACAATTCTTGGGATAAGGTTCAGATTTTCAAACACAGGGGGAGGATTTGGATCTGGATTAGCCCTGGTGTATCTTCTTGAAGCCAGTGTAGTCGAATTTCTATTTTACAAAATTTTATTTCCAGCCTAGCAAACTCTGAACATCATCATCCAGAGTGCAAGAATCTACAAGGAAAAATGTTACTGGGGTGATGAATATTTTATACTAAACAACTTCTTTCCCCAGTGGAGTCGCCAGAGAATGTTAGCTCCCGAATTCAACCCCAGGTTGAAAAGGGAAAAACAGGGTAACAAAATAAACCACGCTCAACCTCGTAGCTAGCCCTACAAGGACAGGAGAGGGCTCTCTCCGTAAAAATAGATATTCAATAAAACACAACAGTGGACTGATATTAGGCTAGGTAAAATGATGGGAAAAAGGTTTTAATAAAATAAATGAATGAATTTCAGGGATGTGTGGGATTAAAAGGGACAGTTGAAACCAAGAATTAAATCAGGACACAGGGTATTTCATAGGGAAAGATAGGCAAGAAAATTAGCAATTAGAATTCAATAAGGATGGGATGGAAAGACTGGTGAGGGGCTGAAAAGGGCACAATCGATGGATCCTTTTCAAATAGAAGAAAAAAAAACACAGAATATGAATTCTTTCCCAAGGCAGGGCATAAAAAATGGATCCTACCCTTCTATCTTGAAAGCATTCAAAAGAAATGTTTATGGATGAATGGAACACATAAAAATTCACATATGAAACAAAGGAGAAAAACAAATGCTAAATCTCATACCACATGGATCCCACAAATCAAAGCTGCATCTCTTATTAATGCCTATCAAACTGTACAATGGAGCGCAAAATTTTCTTCCACACTATTCCCCTACTGCTGAATTACCGACTTTCTGAGACTTTGACCTCTTACAAATGATTTACAATTACATTAAATAAGCTGAAATGTGGGAACATAGATCCACAAAGAAAGGGAGCTATTCTGACAACTCAAAAACTGAAGTACAATCATAGGAAAGAAATACAACAATCTGCCCCTAAAAATAAGGGACAGAATTACATTTGACCACTTGGAGATTTCGCTGTTATGCTGTATGAAGGAAAAATAGGCAATCTGAAAGGAGATTTCCTACTTTGCAGCTGCTATAACAATGTTTTCTTATTTTAGCTCTCGGCCTTTGACTGTCGCTTTGCTTTCCTTTATTTGTTTGGAGAAAACTGACTTCTTTAAATAAAATGTTGTTCAAAATAAAACTGAAATGAAATTATATGCTTTGTGAAGGGAAAATTAATTTTTAAATGGATAGGAGCAGAGGAAAGGAGGTGGGACCCGCATCTCAATCAGAATCGGAAGGGGTGGGAGGGGGAATACAATCATATAATAAAACATTTGAAAATATGCATCGTGATGGTGCCAATCGCAAGTGCCAATTGCAGGTGCCAATCGCAATCAGGATCGAGGAGAGGGGAAGGCGCATGGGAAGTAACATGAACTCCGATGCGATGGGAGAAATACCTTTGTAAAATAAATTTTAAAAAAAAATTAATCCAACAAAGGGGAAAAATTTTATTATAATGAACGAGCGGAAGACTTGAGTGGTGGGCCAGAGGGCCAATCGGGATAGGGGATCGAAAGGAGGGAGAGATGTCACATATTAAATTGTCGATTTTTGATGGCCCGATTGGCTGTGGGCCGTCGGATCGGTGGGAGCAAATAAACAGCTGTGGGATGGTCGGGGGTTTGGAATCGGGGCAGGGCTTTACGAAGTGTCGATGAGAATGCTCCAATCGGCTGTGAGCCATCAAATCAAATGGTAAGATTGACGGTTTTGATGTTAATCAGAGATTTGGCCATCGGGGGTAGGCCATCGGGAGTCACAATCGCATCAGAGCTTTTTTGAACGACGGGTCAATCGGGGCGCTTGTATTGATATTGCGATGCGATCGGGGAAATAACTTAAGGTGGCGGGTTTTAAATATAAGTTCGATTTATATTACAATGTTTCAAAATCATGGAGGGGAAGTGGTTTGGGAACAGATTAATGTATTAATGCGATTTTTCCATTAGAAGGGGGAAAAAGGGATTTTTAGGGGGAGTATTAAACTTTAAACATAAAATTAAGGGGGAAAATGGGAAATAGGGATTATATGAGGACATAGAGAATTTTACTTCACTTAAGCATAAATTTCAATCCAGAAGTCAGTTTTAAGAGTGAAGTATACCATTGGAAATCTCTTTCTAGGCTTTTTCTGATGGATCTGCTTGGAAGATAATTTGGTGTTGAACATGCTGTGAAAAACTCCTTTGAAGGTAGGATGATGACTTTGTTGAGATGGCAGCTTCTGAGTTGTGACGTATTACACATGATGATATATAATTACATAATGAATAATAATAAAGGAAAAATATCACGTTTTCACCTCAAAACATGGTTTTGAGGTGAAAATTACATCAAGCTGAATAAAATGTCTCTTTGATCTTCCAGGTGCTGTGACTTTGAATTTATTGACTTCCTCATGACGTTGTTGATATTTGTTGACATTTGAATCATTAATTTGACCATGGTGAGACCTTAGAAACTAATGAGACCCATGTTATGACCTACTAATATGATTTTGAGAATGAAAGTGACTAATGACTGAAGACCATAGAGAGGAAAATCAACAAGTACCTCATGAGGGAAAAATGATAAAAAATTACTACCATCAATGAATCCATGACCTAGCAGAATGGTGAAATTTATTCAGTATGAGACACCTAATATGAAAATTCAAAAGAGCAAGTTTGATCACTGATGGTAGTATGACTAGACTGACATTAACAATGTGGTTGCGCAACTGGCTTAGAGTTATCATCAATATTATTTGATTTGAGATTGTATCTAATTTGATGATCAACTACAACAATTGAATGATTAGAAATCGCTTCATTATTCTGATTATATGACATGAAGTCTTCATACTCTGCTTGTGTAAGATGAATCAACCCTTCTTTATCTCTTGGAAAATTGATATCAGCACCTTTCTCCAACCCTTCCCCTTCCTCTTCATCTTCAAACATGAAATTCTGCAAAGTGGGCTACACTTTTTGATCATCAACATCTCCTCTTTCTCGCTGAAATATTTGAGGAAGATTAGGCCTTCTAAACTACTGCCTATTAGGTTGATCAAATGAAACATTTCTAGTAGTAGCTAGCTGCTAGTCTTGCTTCCATCTTGAGATTGGACATCTCAGTGGTCAATTACTTGACCATCTTGGTCAACTCATATAACTTAGGATCTATGTCAGAGGTTCCTGAAGATGAAACTTCATCTTTTTTCTTCCTTTTGTCTTTGTCAATACCTCCTCTGAGCCTAAACTTCTAATAAATTAAATTCTACCTCCAGTGCACTATCTTGCATTTGTGTTAGTGTCGTAGATCCTCTTTCTCTCAATAAATAAATAAAAACAAGATCAAAGGCACCAACATAAGTGATTTTCGCTGAAGCTTCAATAGGCTTTATTTTAGTTGGTATTTTTCTATACATATTGAATCTCGTAGAAAAATAAGAAATTGATTCTCCTTATTTTCTTTTGATTGCACCAAATTCAGTGATATAATACATGAAATATTTCTTATCACCCCATTTCCTTAAAAATGTCTCATCTAGGGTTTCAATTCCAATGATGCTACCAATTTTGAAAGCTCTGAACCATTTCCTAACATCATCCTCAAGGATCTAAAAAAAAACACGCATCCAAACATCCTCATGTTCAATATTCATATTGTCAGCATACACATAAAAATCAGCAAGGTGTTCTTTAGTTGTTACCTCTCCTTCAACACTAAATTTAGGCATATGCTTGAGATAATATCTTGTAGGTAATGCATTGATAGGTTGAGAAAAAATAAAGGGGTATACCTGGTAGAAACAATTACATCCATTCAGTTAGGGGATGGGATTTGACCAACCATGGTATGAGTTACTGGAATTCGTGGAACAACAGTTGGTGGCTTTTGAACAATAGATGGAATTGTGGAATGTTTATGAGATGAATCACCGAAAATTGATGTAGAAATTGTCTACTGACTAGAAAATAAGGGAGGTACAAAATTTTCTGCAAAATCATGGGACAAAATTTGCAACACTTCTTTAGAGACAGCCTTGGAGAAAACAATAACATAGGCAACAAAATTTTGTTTACAATTTATTCTATTGATTAGCTTCTAAGGATCAGGGATTGTGATTCTCATACTGGAATAGTGTTTAGCCCAGGTTCTAGCCCTTCTGGGAGCTAGAACTTCAACAATGGAGTCATCATGTGTAAATAAGTCTAAAAATCTAGTTGGAATTGTACACCTCAGACATAGACTTATAATTTTTTCATGCACCTAGGGAGAAAATTCAATTCGCCTCCTCGGAAACGACACCAAATATGTCAGCGCAAGGAGTCACTCCTTGAGTGCAAAGGAGTAAGCCTTACATGTCATAGTTCATTTCAAAAAAAAATATTTTGGATGGTGGGATGGATTCTTAAAGAGCTTGAAATGATTTCAACTGTTTCAGACCTTCATGCATTTGGAAAGTTGTGGCAAGTATAATTGTATGCACAAGTTTGTAGTATAGGGGAGAATATTATGACATATGAAAGGTGACACATAGTTGGTACTCAGTCTAAGAAATAAAAATATCCTAAATGAGTCACACATCTATAAGAGTCGCCTTTTACATAATATACGTTATGAAACCAACTCCAAAATTAGAATAAATGAGAGATCAATGCCTTATAAATAAGCCACTTTGAGGGGGGAACCTTCTTTACATTACATAAATGAACAACTGTTGGATGATACAAATGAAACAACCTCCCTTCTATATATAGCAGTCCATGGGGTCACAATATAATCCTAACCGGCCTAAAAATAATAATGTAAGGGCACAATAATAACGATATGGGGGTTACATGGGTACAACAATAACAATAAGGGGGCTACACTAACAACAACAAGGGACTAAACTAGTAAGAAAAGGACCTAAAATGCTCCTCTCCTTCACAAACGTGTTGTGCTCAATGCTTGAGTAGCTCTGGATGCTTCTGTTTAAAATTATCAACCTCCCATGTAGAATATTCACTGGGTAAGTTCTTCCGCTTGATGAGATACTATGAAATTGATCAATTTCATAGTTGTTGAGTTCTTGTTTCCGTGACTGCTTCAGGTTCCAATATGGTTTTTCCTTCCTCATCAAGTTTTGGAAATATTTTTTGAACTACAGTTTTGTCACCTATAACCTTCATTAAGCATGAAACATGGAAAACTAATTCACTCGAGAAGAAGCAAGAAGCTCCAATTTGTATGCTGTAGTACCAATATTTTGCAACACCTTGTAAGGACCATAGTAATTTGGTGATAATTTATTATCCTTATTAGATTTCTTGAGGGAAATTTGCTTGTATGTTTGTAGCCATAAACATACCCAGTCTCCTACATCAAAACTTCTCTCGCTATGATGTTGATCTGCATGTTGTCTCATTCGATTTTGTGCCAAATTTAGATTATCTTTTAAGAGTTAGAGATCTTGTTGTTGATGATTGACGTGATCTTACACTACTTGAACCTTATAATTTTCTCTTAAATATGATGTGATTGACGGTGGGTGATATCCATAAAGTGCCATAAATGGGGTCATTTTTCTACTGTATGGAAGAAGTGTTATACCACCATTCAAGAAGAGGTAACCACTTGACCCATTGCATTTGTCTATTAGATACAAAACAAAAATGATATCCTTCCAAACATTTGCTCACTATCTTAGTTTTCCCATCGGATTGAGGATGATAAGATGATATATGAGCTAGTTGGGTACCCAAACAAGAAAATAATTCCATCCAAAAAATTCAAGTAAAAATGGGATCTCTGTCGCTTACAATAATATTTGGGTTTCCATGTAGCTTTTGAATTGTTTCCATAAATGCAGTAGCAACTGCACTTGCTTTAAATGGATGAGATAATGCACAAAAGTGGGCATACTAGATAAGTTTATCAACTACCACCATGATGACACTCTTTCCTTCGGACTTAGGTAAAACCATGATAAAATCCATTGAAATATCCTCCCAACATTGACTTGGAATGGATAAAGGTTGTAGAAGACCCGGGGTTTGAATTGTCTCAACTTTATTTTGCTGGAAAACCAAACATTCTGCCACAAAATTTTGAATATCAAATTTAATGTCATCCCAAAAAAAATATTTCTACACCCCGTGGTTAGTTTTTAAAAATCCTAAGTGTCCTCCTAAGGGAGAAGTATGCAATTACAAAAGAATATTTTTTTTTATTTGGGAATTATTACAAAGATATAAGCGATCTTTGTAGCATAAGGACTCATTTTTCCAACTAAATGTATCATATGTACTAGGATCTTGCTGTAGATTTTGAATGAGTGTCCACACCTCTTCATTCTTTTTCCATTCATCTCTTGCTTTGGTTATCCAATCTGGTTGGATAATAGAGATGGCACAAAGCAATTCTTTCACCTCTTCATCCTTTCTTGAGAGTGCATTTGCAACAACATTTAGCTTCCCTTTTTTGTAGATGATTTCATACTCATAACCCAACATCTTTGTGACCAATTTTTGTTGCGCTTCTGAAGATAGTCTTCATTCAAAAAAGTATTTACTACTAGCATGATTAGTTTTTACCTTTAAGTGTCTTCCCGTTAGGTAAGGTCGCCATTTCTTTAGTGCATGTAGTATTTCCAACATTTCCTTCTCATAAATATCTTTTTGTAAATACTTTCCTTTGATTGGATGACTTTCAAAAGAAATGGGTCTTCCTTCTTGCATGAAAACAACACCAATTAAATTTCATGAGGCATCACATTCTACAATAAAGGTTTTTGTGAAGTCTGGAATAGCTAATATCGGTGCTAGGCACATTGCCTCTTTAAGATGTTCAGAGGCCTTAGTTGCTTCAAGATTCCATGAAAATGCATCTTTCTTCAATATTTTTGCTAGAGGTGTTGCTATTCTCCCATAATCCTTAACAAACTTGCGATAATACCCTGTTAACCTGAGAAATCCTCACAACTAATTTATGGTTGTGGGGAATTTCTATTCTTTAATGACTTTAATTTTGTTAGGGTCTACCTTAACACCCTCATGAGATACAATATGACCCAGATATTCCACCTCTTGTACTCCAAAGAAACACTTGGAGGTTTTTTCATATATTTGTTTCTCCTCCAATCGTTTGAGAACCTTTTCAACATGTTGAACATGATCCTTCCAAGACCTGCTATATATTAGTATATCATCAAAAAATACTAACACAAATTTTCCAAGGAAGGGTTTGAAAATGGAATTCATAAACCCTGGAAATGTAGAAGGTGCATTGGTAAGGCTATAAGGCATGACCAAAAATTCATAATGACTCTCATGAGTTCGAAATGATATTTTGGGAATACATTTTTTCTTCATTATAATTTGATGATATCTTGAACGAAGATCCAACATGGTAAAACAAATTTCTCCATGTAATTCATCCAATAATTCATCAATCATAGGAAAGGGAAATTTATCTTTAATAGTGAGCTTATTGAGCTCCTTATAATCTGGACAGATGCGCGATAATCCATATTCATGTGCACCAATACTACTAAAGCAAATAAAGAACTTTGAATCGGTTGAATTATACCACCCTCTAACATTCTTTTAATCATAGTTCCATTTTTCTCTTTTGGACATAAGGATATCTATAAGGCCTGATGTTTGGAGGAACACTTCCTGGAATCAAATTAATACCATGATCATGATCACGAATAGGTGGGACTCGTAGGGGAAATTTTAGGGGCTAATATTCGCAGGTGGGCTAATTTTTAATGTTTTTTCCAATAAAAAGATTCACCAATTTCCAATTTCTTGAAAATTGATTCGCCTAAAATTTATATTATAAAATTATTTTACCCTAAAAATCGCCATATTTTTATATATACTAATATAGAATAATTAAAAACCTAAATATTTTTACAAAAATATCATCAAAATTTTTACAATTTACATATTGGGGACTAGTAAGATTCACCAAGGTTTCTAAAATTTAAGATAAAATTCCATCCTTAAAATTTCCCCTTGGGAGTCCTTTTGGAGTTTCAAACACCTTGGAATGATTGTCCAATACTTTCTGGAGATCTGCAGAAATAGATGATTTTGATGTTGGAACTTCTAGTGATCATAATTGTGTAATTATGCCTCGTTATTTCTACAAAAGCTTTGTCATTAAATTAGAGCTTATTATCTTTCTGGGCTTCCCTGGGATACCCCGTAATTCAACTTCCTTTCCTTTCAAAATAATTTCAAGAAAATTTCTTGAAAATAAAAACAACCATCCCCAAAGATTGTAACCATTGTACTCCTAGTACAAAATCAACATCTCCCTTTGGAATGGAAAGAATTGGACTATTCAATACATATTCGCCCATGGTTAGCTTGATATTATGGCATTTTCTAGAGAAATTTATAGTTCCTCCATTTTCAATCATCACTTGACATTCTGATGTTGGGCATAGGAAGCAATTCAATTCCTTGGCTACCTTACAATGAATAAAATTATGGGTACTACCCGATTCAATCAACACTATTACATTTTTCTTCTTCATATGTCCTTCTATCTCGAGAGTTTGATGAGTGGTAATTCCTACCAATACATTACAGGATATGGTCAGACTCATTTCTTCTTTATCTAGGGTTGGTTCCTAGTGTATATCCTCTTCTTTTGAAGTTTCTTGTTCATTTCCTTCCTCCTCTTCACAATCTATGTACAATAATTTCTTCTTAGCACACTTATGAACTTTAGTATATTTTCTATCACAACTGTAGCAAAGCCAAATTTCTCCTTTTTCTTCCAATTGTTGTGGTGTCAACCTTGTAGGTTGTGCAAGTATGGGAGTAGCAACATTTCCATCTTTATAGATTTGAGTGGTAGGTTTCCTTGTCGCCATAATTTTACCTTCAATTTTTCTTGCCAACCTGAATGCGTTCTCCAATGAATCAGGTTCAAAAAGGAAAACCTCATGTTGGATGTTATCCTTTAATGTCCCTATGAAGACATCAATCATTTGTTCCTCTAGAATATCAGATACCATTATATTGAATTTTTGGAATTCCTCAATGTGCTCCACCACTGAACCCTTTTTTTTAGATTTATCAATTGGCTAAAGAAGGTGTTGCTACTTTTATCCTCATAATGTGCTATCATTTCCTCCATAAAAATTGACCCAGTGGCAATTTTTTTACGGGAGAGAAGATATCCATACCATAGAAATGTATTTTTTTCTAAATATAAAGTTGCAAGGTGTACCTTTTGTGTGTTTTTCACATTATTGAGATCAAAATATTGCTCCATCTGTAGTATCCGTGTTACGAAATCCTTGTCATAAAACTTCTTCATATCGATCTTTGGAATATGCTGGGTCTTTAATCCAACATTAGATTTTATGAAATCATGATTAACATTTATTTTTTTCTCATCATGAGTTTCCTCAACTATATTTTCGTCATTAGGAATCATTTCTTGTATCAACTTTGTCAAACCTTTCTTCAAACCTTCCATGTCTACTTTTATATCATTCTTCATGTCTTCCATTTTTTCTTCCATGTCTTCCATGCCATTATTATAACCATCCATCTTAGCTTCCATGCCTTTCTTCAGACCATACATCTTATCTTCCATGCCTTTCTTCAAAACTTCGGTTTCATTTTTTGTTGCTCTTTGCGAGAGCGAAATTTGGTGCACTTGGCCTTGTAATTTGATATATCATGTTGCACTTCTCCCTCTTCATGAGTCATAGTAGAGTATTATGAGGTCTTAATGGGTGTTGAATTATTTTCAAGGGTAATTCTAGAACCCAATACTGATATCTATGCTTCAATGTGCTCTTGGAATCACTCCAAACTATTTTTTAAAACAAGACTTATGCAATTTGAAAAAAAATACACACCTTTTTCTTTCTTTTGAGGAGCTCGATATTGAAACTGAATTGTCTCTGTGATTTTGGATCTTCAATATCTAAAATTAGGTCCTGTAGTAACCATCTAAAACTTCCTTCGAATGCCATAGGTCTGACCTGATTTGGGTTATTCAAGGAAAAATTATACCCACCTTCTCGTAAGGACCTAATTATGGACCCGTTCAGTAGAGCAAATTTGTATGGCGTGCCACGGGTTACTGTTTCCTCACTCGACTCTAAAATTCATACATAGGAAAATACAGTCCATGTGATTTTGGCCAAATTTTACAGAATTCGAATCTGATGCTCAGAGAGAGAGTTAGTACAATTTTCCCAAGGTCACATCTTTTAGATGAAATTCGAGAGCCTACAAAAAATCTAAATTCCAGAGATCATATATTTGAAAATATTGCGAACCAAGATCTCATATTTTTACACGAAGTTCCTCAGGGCTGCTTTGAAATGGGTTTTTTTTTAGTGTCTACAAAATCGTAGAACAAAATTTGTAGAGAAAATTTCACGATGACGTATTTGTAGCAGTAAAAACCTTGAATCCAAAGCTCTGATACCAAATGTTATGAAACCAGCTCCATAAATAGAAGAAAAGAGATATAAATATATTAGAAATAAGCCACTTCGATGAGGAAACCTCCTTTTCATTACATAAATGAAAAATTCATGGATGATACAAATGACAAAACCTCCCTTCTATATATAGGATTACATGGGGTCACAATATAATCCTATCTGACCTAACAATAATAATGTAAGGGCACAATAATAAAAATATGGGGGTTACAGGGGTACAACAATAACAATAAGGGGGCTACACTAATGACAATAAGGGATTACACTAGTAATATAGGGACCAAACAAAATCTGTTTTATGTAAAGGAAACAACATTTAGAAATCAGAATATTTTATGAAACATTTACTAACATGCTCTACACAACATATAGGTAATTTTTAGAAGACTGAACAATATATAATTAACTATTAAATGCTCTAAGAGTGCTCTTACTCCTACTTGCTAGCTATCGCAACTCATAACTTAGATGAATAAAAAAACAAGAGAAACACACCATACATTAGATAGTTCTTGAAACACAAAGTCCTCCGGCATGAAGTGAAAAAAACGAGTTTTATTTATTATTGAAAATTCTTTAGGTCGACCAAAATCCAACACTGAAATGGTATTTAAAATGATATTTATAGAGAGAGGCACCAACGCCATCTCACCTAAAAAGAATGATCCACTCTTCCTCTCATTATAGAGGAGTTATAGCATATTAAAGACATATATCCTATCGAACTATAACTAAGAGGACATATGTATATAGTAATAAAAAGGCTATTCAAACTATGTTAATTATTGTGCTGGAAACCTACCTACTTTACTGTTGATGTGTATCTCCATGATATTAGTTCTTTAAAGCCCATGTAGCCTCATTAAATGTGTCATTTAAAAATCTCCAAACCACTTATCAACCATTACTTAACATGTCCATATCATTAGGATTCCTTATCATCCTTGGACTATCTCGAAAATTCTGCTGCAACTGTCAAAAATCATTAAAAATAGATGTTACCGGAACTTCTAGTAAAAGCCTATAACTGCACAATAAAATGTAATGTTATCGGAAGTTCTGGTAGTTGATTTTTTCCTTTTCAAAAATGCATAGCAATATATTTGAAAAATTTTGTGCAGATTAAAAAAATTTGAAAATTGAGTTGTTCAGAAATATAACTAATAGGCAAAATGATACTTCATTGGGACATCCTTTTACCACTCCTCCATATGAGCTACAATTTATGCAAGCTTGTCTAAACCTGTTTTACTGTCAATTGTTGATTGTCACCTTCTATTCCTGGTGGTTGTCTCTTTTGCAATGGCCTTTTTCTCCTCTGAGCCCTTCTAGATTTTTCTTCTCTTGAAGGTTCCTGTTTGTTGGCCTAAAGGAGATTTACCCTTTTATTTCTTCTTGACCCCACTAAATTATGAAATTGAAGGATTTAAAGTCTATAACCCTTCATATTTCCTCTCCACATCTATAAACTTTGTCATCAAGCTTGGGTTATGTAGGGATTTGGATCTTAGCCTAAATATTTTGTTAGCTCTTGTGTGTCTTTTCTTGATGCTAATAACATATCCTTCATCGTTTTGTATTTTCCTATTGCTAACAACATATCCTACATCCTTGAGGAGCTCCTCACCTGATTTGGTGGGATGATAATCCTTCTGAACTATAGGCTAAATGTTTACTACCAGAACTTCCAATAACACATGTTCTTTTGTTTTTTTCTGCAGATGCAGTCTTTCCTCTCTTCCCTCTGACATATACCTTGGGAAAAGGAGAAACAGGAGGCACAATCTTCATTGATTTGGGCTTGCTAATAGATATACCTTATCATTTTTCAAAATTCTCTTCAACTTTTGTTGGGGGAGTATTTTCCTTTTTCTTTTTGTACTTAGCCTTCTTCTAGATATTTACCCTATTTTCTTTTCTTTTAGTCCTTTTACCAACTAAAGAAGTAGTTGGTTTTTGACCTTCTTCCTTCTGTTAAACAGGTTCATAATGCTATTGTGAGCCTAGAGTTTGCTGAGTAGGAATGTTTTGTGTAGGTTCAGTTGGCATGCCCTATAAAATATGAAATGCTAGCAAGACTTGTTTCTTCTTTTGAGTTCTTCAGCAATCAACACCTTGATACAAGCTTGATGGTAGATTCTATAATATGAAGCTATTGCATGGGTTTGTATTCTAGTTGACATCTTAATCAATATTTTTAGGAGGGATAAAGATAGGTTGATATTCTTCATACCTTTAAGGTGAAACAAAAACCTCATGTGATATAGAAATACAATAATATACCTCCTCTCACAAGTAAGATAGATCTTAATGAGATTGAATGTTTCAACCCATTCATCCTTGAGATAAAAACTAGGAATCCCTTTAGCCCATTTAGGGTCTCTGTATTTATCCTCGATGAATCTATTCAGGTCTCCTCCAGAAATAACTTGTTTTTTGAACCATTTCTCTCCTTCCCGTGGGAGGTGGAAAGCTTCAACAATGGATTATGTTGAGACCTGTAGTTTGAGGCCATAAACAGTTTCTTCTTGTCCATCAAATGAGAGGGAAAATTAGTTGGCTAATCCTAGATGAGAGCTTCCTAACCTTGAGAAAAATGGGTACCACCCAGCCTATATAAAAAACCTCCTCAAATTCGGTTTGGCATCTATTAAATCAGCCCCTTGAGATTTAATATGCTTAATTTTTCCTCCTTTAGTCATATGAGAAATAATGAAGTTTGTATGCTAGATCAGAAAGGTGTCAAGATTACAAAAACTTACTTTACAGGTGTTTCTGAATTCTAAATTTAAACTATCTGAAAACTCAGTCTCTTCTTCAAGATGCTCACTGGAACTACTTATCCACCAACAACCGAATTTGAAAACTGATTTCTTTTATTTGTTCGGTGATTTTAAGTAATACGATGGTTTACTTTTCCATGTCCAAGATCCTTCCGTAATGGGAAGTATCATAAGCGTATAACACAACTCGTGAAATTCATAATTATCTTTTAGTTGCCTGATTTTTTTCTGATTCTTTGCGATAGGTGGTTGGAGTTGAACGGTATTTGAGTTGGCAGTCAATTCCATCGCATTTATTATGGTAGGCCTAAAGTTTTTACGTCGCTCTTGCACTCAACCAATCGGTCACCACATTAAATCATATATCCATGATTAATTTTGATAAA
This sequence comes from Pinus albicaulis, assembly GCA_034641835.2. Taxonomy (NCBI): domain Eukaryota; kingdom Viridiplantae; phylum Streptophyta; class Pinopsida; order Pinales; family Pinaceae; genus Pinus; species Pinus albicaulis. The sequence continues at coordinate 391,805,774 of CM076572.1, read as the reverse complement.
AAATATGTAGCTTTGACATGTGGGTACAATGACTCAGGTTGACAAACAGAACAGATAGTGATTGGTCTTCGTGACTGTACATTGACACCTAAATCTTTCACGTATCACCACTACTAAGTTAAAATCATTAAAATGTATATCCTTTCTTATCACGTGACATGGCTCATGATTAAAAAAATTTAACCTTCGTTGATATTGGGAACATGTGCCTGTTGAGTCTCAAATCTGCATTTTTCTTATACATCTTCCTAGACCTTTTTCATTCACCTGAGCCTTCCAAGTTGTCAATATCATTGTATATTAATTGCAAAAGAGCATCTAACATGGTTTTTAATTATATTTTTGTGTTTGCTATTTGATTTAGATTTTGTTCATTCAGCTGCGGAATCTTGCCACTTTCCGCAGCTGCTGCAAATTTCCGCAGCTATTTTGTGAAACTATATGCTACAGGTGTCTACAATGAAAACGAGCCACATGGGCAGGTCAGAAATGATGTGGACAGGGATCGTGTCCTATTGGCTCGGGAAAATTCACCTAAGGAGGCTGTGGTCGTTGTGGCCAAGCAGTTTTTCGAACAGTGGAGTCTCCAATTTTTTACGTGATTCTCGTCGCCGCGTGAAGATTTATATGGCCGTTTTTGAATTGCGGGAGACAAATCAACACCCGTACATGGCTCCATAAGCCGAATTCAACATCCACTCTTCATATATTTACTCCTCAACGCGGCCATGATCCTAGATCTCTGGACGTAATGGTTTACGTGTTCTCCATCAGCACAAACTTTAGGGAATTAGTTATATTTCCTTTGTTATAAATAATGCGTTTGCATACGCATATTAGATTAGTCTCCATTAGCTTCCAGATAGCTCTGTAATGTAATTACGTTGCCACTGTGCCGTAATATCACCTCTCTGTTATGACTGCATTTTAATATATAAGAAGACTCTGTTTCCAAGCGTAGTTTGTACTTGAAAGCTGTTGCCAAGGCTGGTGCAGAGGGCCCCTGCCCACGCTGAGGTTTTGTGCATTATTGTATAGTTTCTTGTTTATTTCTTTAAGTTCATTGTACCATAATTCATTCATGTGTTTATACATTGCATCTTTCATGGTATATATGCTTCATTACCGTTCATAATATTTCATGCTTTACATTTTACTTCTGTCTTTCATGTTTTATGTTATTGTTAACTGATCAGTGTTCTTGTTTCAGATTACAAATAGGCAGCCCGGGCATTTACATATCTTTTGACTAATGACATGGAATCAATATTGTTCTGCTGCTAATTTATTTTTCTTAGATTTTGTTTAATTCCAGTACTTATTTGTTTATTTCAGTCTTGCACATTTGTTTCAGTAGTTAGATTTAAATATATTAAACTGCTCATGTCATTTTCAGTTACCTCCGAAAGCCACAGCTGGACTGATGGTGAGGGATTGAAGTATGAGTGTGTAGTTTGATATTAGTTTACTTTCTACAAATTAGATATATTAAATTGCTCATGTCATTTTCAGTTACCTCCGAAAGCCACAGCTGGACTGATGGTGAGGGATTGAAGTATGAGTGTGTAGTTTGATATTAGTTTACTTTCTGCAAGTTAGATATATTAAATTGCTCATGTCATTTTTAGTTACCTCCGAAAACCATAGCTGGACTAATGGTGAGGGATTGAAGTATGAGTGTGTAGTTTGATATTAGTTTCTTTTTCTGCAAATTAGATATCAGATTGCTCAAGTTGTTTATGGTTACCTCCGAAAGCCATAGTTGGACTAATGGCGAGGGATCAGAATATAATTTGATGTAATTTGATTTAGATTTACTTTGTTGCAATTCTCGATTTCTTTAAGCATAGTTTCTTTTGTGTTTAGACAGCAGCAAGGATAGTTTGGTTTTCATGCTCAATAGTTCACTGTTTGATTTATTAGGCTAGCAGCACATTTTCATTTCCTTTCAAGTTTTGTCATTGTATGTTTCAAATTCCTTTTTAAGTTTGAAGTTGGTAAATCATTATAAAGGATATCATTACCTTGAACAATCATAACCATACTTGTTTTTATTTTAGAATTTCCATCTCACATTAGAAAACCAAAAATGACAAAAAGGTAAGAAATAGCTATTCATGTAGGCAAGTTACATCACCAAAATGAACTTTGACTGACAGAATATACTAAGAGCAATTTAGGACACACTAAATTGACCAAACATTTTGGTGCCGTTGCCGGGAAAGTGTAACTAGGTAGCCAATCTCTTAAAAAAAAAAACAAAAAAATAAAAGAAGGGAAAACTTGATAAATTCTTGAAGTATGCTCTCCTCTTGCACCTAGTGTGATCTGGAGGATCAGAAAAGAGAATTATTGGTTTAGTAATTTCTTAAGTATGCTCTCTTCTTGCACCTAGTGTGATCTGGAAGATGAGAAAGAGAATTATTAGCCCAACTTTTAAAAAATAAAAAATGACATGCATAGAGCAAGAGATTCTAGGGGAAGGTTTTTAGCTAAAGCCAAGAGTTCGATTTTCACAACTCCATCTTCTTCAAGGCATAGACAAGATTCACCACCATCTACCCCTAGCCTTAAGATTTTTGGAATTCAAGGAGCGGCTGAATTAGATGATTCTCCTATACCACCTACTAAATCTCATTTAGAAAAGGAAGAGACTCCCTCTCATCCTCCCTTGATAGAAGAACTAGAGGACTTTAAGGACTCTAAAGAAACTATCATGGCAGAGGAAATAATAGATGGATTTGGATGTAGAGGTAGAGGTAGAGGAGGAAGAAACAATGGAGACAACAATGGTGAAGGAAATAATGGAAGAAATAGGGAAGGAGACAACTTGTTTGGATTCCCTATAGTTGATGAGGAAACTCATACAACGATGAAAAATATCTCACCATCTGTCCTCCCTAACTTTTATGGATTGCGAAGTGAGGATCCTAAAACATTTCTGTTTGAGTTTGAAGTTGTGTGCCGAACTTATGACTATATGGAAGACTCAAAAACTCAAACTCTTTCCTTCCACATTGAAGGGAGCTGCTTTGAAATGGTTCATGGGATTAGCCACTCAATCTATTAGGACTTGGAATTATATGAAACAAACATTTTTGGATAGATACTTGGACTATTGTATGCCCACCAATCACAAGGATGAGGTATTCAAGATGATGCAAAAAGAAGATGAAAATTTGGAAGACTTACTTGAAATATTTCAATACAACTTGAAAAGAGCAAAGATGAGCAACTTAGATGATGAAACCTTGAAAGCCCTCATATTAAAAGCCATTAGAGATGAATGGATAGATATTTTAAACATTATGGGGAAAGGAGACATTTCTCAACTTCCACTTCGTGACATAACAAAACTATGTGTCCATCTCTCAAGAGGAAAATCTAAAACAGGAAAAGGGCCTAGGGATCCTTCTCTTATTAGGGCTAACAAATCTGCAACTGGATCAGTAAGTAGGGCATAGATTGGTAGCATGCTTGATGAGTTCAAAACTGATATCTTAGGGAGCCTTAGTGAACAACTAGACACCCTTAAATCCAAAACAAGCAGAAAGCGGAAACAGATGCTTTAGCCATCTTTTGTCCGAAATGTAGGAAGAAACATGCTTTAAGGGAATGTCCCTTGGATGCAAAATTTGTAGAAACATGTATGATTTGCTCAAAGAATCATGAGATCAAGGATTGTCCTTCAATTTCTGGACTCAAAGCTGTTTTTCAAGAAGACCCAAATTCAGTAGAATCTCTCTGTTTTGTTGCAAGAAGACAGCGAGGAATAACAAAATCAAAGACTGCTAACTATACATGAATCTTCAAACCCCACCAAATTGGAATCCTTGTGCAACAACCTTGGCTAACATCAAAAAAATCCATGTAAACCATGGTCTGAGGATGCCAAAATCCTTATGGGAGATTTGCTCAATTTTATCAATATCCTCCATATTTTCAAAATCAACAAGCTCCACAACTTCCAAACCCAAATCTACAACTTTCATTGCCATTTACACAACAACAACCTTCTAAAAAAATCCAAATCCTCAACTCATGCTTCCATTCCAACAAAAGACAAATCAACTTCCAGCTCAGCCATTGCCAAATTCTAACAATAAAAATCCTCAGAATACTTACATGATAGAAGGACAACAATTTCCTACCTATATGATTGTTCCTCTCAATGATGTACAACTCATATCTGGTAAAGTTTTAGAAAAACCTTCTATAGATGACCTAGAACAGGATACCTCTGAGGAGGACTCTCTTGAAGCCAATAAGGGTTCTGAAGAAGTATCTCTTCAAAACTCAAATATTCAAAAAGAAAAAGAAAAGTTAACACCCACAACTCCTATAGTTGAGCAACCTGCATCTTCATCTACACCTCCTTTTCCTGAAAGACTACAAATTGACAAGGGGGTGGAAAAAAAAATCTTGTTTCCTAACTATGACTTTCTAGATGAATTGAAGAATGTTTGTATCAAGATTCCCTTGCTACAAGCCATTCGAGAGATTCCTATTCTAGCAAAAACAATAAAAGAGTTGAGTTTCAAAAGACCAGGAAGGAAACTAAAAGACACAAGAAGAATCCACCTGGTAGGAAAAATTGCAGATATTATGATGGGAAAAATTACCATGCAGAAGTATGTAGATCCAGGAAGTCCAATTTTCAAGACACATATAAATGGGATAGAAATTCCAAACACATTGATTGACTTAGGGGTTGCTATTAACATTATGAGTAGACAGACTATGGACCAGCTAAAACTTCCTAACCTTCTTTTTACACCTACTTTACTGAAACTTGCAGATCGATCAATTATTAAACCAGATGGTGTATTAGAAGATATTTCAGTCTCCTTAGATTCTTGGGAATATCCAGTAGACTTTATGATTTTGACTCCCAAGAGTAATCTAGGAGGGCACCCACTTATCTTAGGAAGACCTTGGCTAACCACAGCTGATGCTTTTATTAGTTGTAGATCTGGGGACATGTACATTTCTAATGGTAATTCGACAAAGAAATTCAATTTGTATCCTCCAGCAAGAGAAATCACAGAAGTAGGAGACAATGAATGGGTCGATGATGAGGACATTATACAACTTGTCTTTACCATTTCTGAAATCAGTGAGGATAGTCAAATTCTGAACACATTAGAAAATTTTGAGACATCTTCAGAATATGACCCCACACAATTTCAGTTGGAATTTGACATAGAATATTTATCATCAAGAAAAATGTCTCTTTACTCTATGGAAGAGTTTGGTAGTTCTACCATTGAGATTTTTCCAGGAAAAACATTGAATATCAACAAACATTTGGAAAAGTCACAACAAAAAGAACTAATCAAAATCTTGCAAAAACATTCTACTGCATTTGCATGGGAGTATACTGACATGAAGGGTATTGATCCTAAGACTTGCATCCATCATATCTATATTGAGGAAAATAGTAGACCAATCAGACAACCTCAAAGAAGGATGAATCCAAATCTTAGGGAGATAGTGAAAGAAGAGCTCCAAAAACTTCTCAATGTAAACTTCATTTATCCAATTTCAGATAGCCGATGGGTTTCTCCTTTGGTTATAGTACCTAAAAAGAATGGTAAATGGAGGGTATGCATTGATTACAGGAATTGAACAAAGTAACTTTGAAGGATCACTTTCCTTTGCCTTTTATCGATAAGGTATTAGACACATTAGCAGGTAAAAAGTACTTTTCATTTTTGGATGGTTTTAGTGGCTATAATCAAATTCAGGTAGCACCTGAAGATCAAGATAAGACCACATTTACTTGTCAATGGGGAACTTTTGCCTACCGAGTGCTTCCTTTTGGGTTATGTAATGCACCAGCAACATTCCAAAGAGCAGTACTAGGAATTTTTTCTGATCTAATCCATGATTGTGTAGAGGTTTATATGGATGATTTTACGGTTTATGGTAATTCATTTGAAGAGGCATTAGAAAATTTGGAAAAAGTTCTTATAAGATGTAAAGAAACAAACCTTTCATTAAGCCATGAAAAATTCTTTATGATGTTTACTGAAGGGATTGTTTTGGGGCATCATATTTCGAGAGATGGGATTAAGGTTGATAGATCAAAAGTTGAAGTCATCTCCAAGTTACCTATTCCAAATTGTCAAAGAGATGTTAGAAGTTTTCTAGGATTTACTGGTTACTATAGAAGATTTATAGAAAACTTCTAGAAACTTCACTAAAATAGCATCTCCACTCTTCACCGTTTACAAAAGATCGTAACTTAAATGGACCTGCTGAACTCACCTTGAAACTTTGAAAATGCACATTCCAAGCACCTATCTTGAGAGGACCAAATTGGAAACTCCCTTTCCATATTTCTACGGATGCTTCAGATACAGCTCTAGGAGTTGTGTTGGGTCAAAAAGATTTAGTTCCTTATGCCATTTATTATACTAGTAAAAATTTGACTCCCATAGAGTTGAACTATACTATGACTGAAAAAGAGTTTTTAGCTGTTGTTCATGCAATTAATAAGTTTAGACATTACATAACAGGCTATGAAACTTTTATTCATACTGACCATTCTGCAATTAGATATTTAATGAACAAACCTGTTACTAATGGCAGAGTGACAAGATGGCTTTTACTTTTGCAAGAATTCAATATTACCGTGTCGGATAGACCAGGAAAACAGAATACAGTAGCTGATTTCTTGTCTAGGATTCAGAATACTAAAGAAGATTCTCCTGTAGAGGATAAGTTTCCTGATGAATACTTGTTTGCAGTAACTATTAAGACTCCTTGGTATGCAAATATTGCTAACTATTTGGTTACAGGGAAACTGCCTTCACATTTATTTCCAAATGAAAAACGAAAAATTATTCAGGAGAGTTCAAAATATTCATGGATTTCTAATGAATTGTTTAAAATAGGGCCAGATCTTGTGATCAGAAGATGTGTCAGGGAAGATGAAATGCCTGATATTCTTAAGGCATGTCATGATGAACCATGCGGCGGACACTTTGCAGACAAAAGGAAGGCCTATAAAATCCTCTCTTTAGGATATTATTGGCCTTCCCTCTTCAAAGATGCAAAACAATATGTCAAAAGGTGTGACAGCTGCCAAAGAGTAGGGAAACCTACCCTTTCAAATGAAATTCCATTGCAAACACATGTACTCATTGAACCCTTTGAAAAATGGGCTTTAGATTTCATTGGACCTATTAATCCACCATCTAAGCAAAAGAAGTATATATTGGTTTGTACTCATTATGTTACTAAATGGGTAGAAGCCAAAGCATTAGTATCTGCTACTAAAAATTCAGTTGTTCATTTTCTTTATGAGGATATTTTTACTCGCTTTGGTGTTCCAAGAGAAATTGTGATAGATCAGGGGAGCCAATTCACATCTAATTTGGTGGAGAAGTTGATGGAAGAATACAAAATCAAGCACAGAAGATCTACTCCTTACCACCCGCAAGCAAATGGTCAAGTGGAGTCCACAAATAAAGTTCTTGAAAGTATCATCACCAAAACTGTTCATCTACATAGAAGAGATTGGGCAGAAAGGCTTCCTGAAGCCTTGTGGGCCTACAGAACTACATGGAGAAATACAACAGGACATTCTCTCTATGAACTTGTTTATGGGAAAGAAGTCTTGCTCCCCATTGAGTTCCAAGTCAAGACCTTCAAGATAGCAGTTCAGTTGGGGATGGACTTATCAGAAGCCCAAAAGCATAGAATGGAGAAATTAAATGAGCTAGATGAGATCAGACAAGAAGCAATTTTAAGAACTGATCTAGTTCAATATCAAAGAGCTAAATGGCATGACAAGTACATCAAAGAGAAGAAATTTCAAGAAGGAGATTGGGCATTGTTATTTGATTCCAAGTTTAAAGATTTCAAAGGAAAATTTCAGACTCATTGGCTTGGGCCATATGAGATTGACAAGATCTTTAGCAATGGAGCGGTAAGAATCAAGACCATTGATGAGTTTCAAACTCCTCTTATTGTGAATGGCCACAGACTGAAAGTTTATCATAAGCCACTCTCAAAAGAGGATTTTGTCAAAATGTTTCAAGAAAATTCTGCAATCAGGCTGGTACAGAAGAATTCTTCTTCTCCACCAGCCTAGCTTTTGTTCTTTCAATTAAAAAAAAATAAAAAATTGTATAAGCCTGAAAAACAATCACTGATTGGCAGTCTTATACAGAAAATATAGGGTGAAAATCAGGAGCACCTGACACTCTATATTTTCCAAAAAAAAAAAAAATTCTCTTTCATTTCATAAGTTTTGTAACCACTCCATTCCATTCCACTTCATTTCACTTCATTTCACTCCATTCCACTTCATTTTATCTATTTCATTCCATTTCACCAATAAAATTCTTTTTCATGACCATTTCCATCTAGTCATTTGTCATCCGTTCATTTTCATTCACCCAAATAATAGTTGTGTCAGTTTCCGCATCTGACATCTGTTTCCATAACTGACACCAGTTTCCACAGCCAGAAGCAGATTCCGCAGCTACTACTCTATTTTCAAAAGAATGTACAGCCAAATGTTATTTCCATAACCATGAAATCAAATGCAGGTGTGAGGACCAATTATGAAGACATGGGGCATTCAAGATATCAATGAGGAGCAACTAATTGAAGACCAAGGAAAAAGGCAAGAATTCCAAGGTATGAGTAAAATTTATTTCAAATAGCATTGAAAACACATTTTTATATAGTTATAAACCATAAGCTCCATCCATTATGTGCAATGATTATATTGAAAAACTCCGTAATCACTCCATGATCTCTGTACAATCCTCCCACAATCCTCGCATTCATTCTCAAACGGTCCCATAATTAAACCTCTGATCTTCACTCATACTCCGATATTCCACCTATGACAATGAGACGTAGTTGATTTGACTACGGCTTCTTTCAGCCGCATAAAATCCATAGCCGTTGTTTAAACGTGCTTACATTTATTTTGCAGTCACCAAATTTCAAACACTGCCGGATGTGTTATACTCTTCCTATTGTTCTACTAATCTCACAGCCGCATTTCTGTCATGCTCATGTAACCCTTCTCTGTTCCGCTTCACTCCATTTCATTCTCTGTTACGCTACAGTCTGTATACCCACTCTCTGATATCTACCTACAGCCATTGTGCTCATTTCCGTGCATTCAGCCGTTCTACTTCCATTGAACCCTCCTCACGCAGGCAATTTTTTGAAGAGCAGAAAGAAGGATGGGTAAATTGCTAAGAGCAGAACCAGCAGGACCTAAATTCATGGAAGGATATCCGCAAGTCAGGGATATATTGAAGAAAGCAAAGTGGCTGCGGTTTATCCAAAAGTTCAGAGGCTACCATAAAGAAGTGACAAAAGCATTTGCAAGGTCGTTCAATGGCCTGGAGGCAGAGATTGGAGACCTTAAGTTCACGGTGAATGAGGCATCTATAGCAACTGCCACAGAACTTCCTCAAGAGGGTGAACGATGGTTTAAGAACAAAAGCATTAGTGATGAAGCTTGGAGAATAATCTTACGAAACCAAGGTATGGACATAACCATTTTTAAAAGAGGAATTCCTGTTCATGCTTTGAAAGAGGAATGGGCTACTTTGTTGCTAGTTGTTCAAAAATTCATCACCTGTGAAGGCCGTTTTGGGTCCATGTATATGTACCATATCAGATTGCTGATGAATTTTCTAGATAATCAAACTCTCAATCTCCCATATTTTCTATTAAATAGTTTGAAGAATATGTATGTGACTGTTCAGAAACATTTAGGGGATGTAGAACCACATCTATATCACCACGGTCTTGTAAAAATTTTGATTGAAAAGGAGTTAAAGGAGAAGAAGGACACATGGGAACAATTTTTGATTAGAAATTTCTTTGAGGAACCTCAAGAAATTCCTGAAGGTAGCACATCAAGAAGGAGTAGGAGAAAAAGAACAAATGATGAAACTCAAAGTACTCCTACTACTACAATTGAAAGAACTAGTAGGGAAAAGAGACTGTCAAAAAGGAAGAAGAGAGAAACCAAGGGTAAAAAGCCAATAACATCAAAAGAAAGAAAAAGTATTGAAGCTATGCATCAAACCCCTTCTTCCGAAGAAGATCATCAAGTGTTATCTGAGAGATTGGTTCATCTTCAAGAACAGTTATCTATAGCCAAGAATAAAGAGAAAGGAAAACAAAAGCAAAAAGACAGTGGTCCACAGCGTGTGAGAAGAAGTTCCAGGCTTAAGGGGAAGTTGAGAAAAATGCAAACGAAGGGACCTCATTTTATTGATTTGGGAGAAGAAACATCTAAAAAATCCCCAGCTAACCACAGTGCATCTCACTCTCAGACGGTCAGTGAACCTGGTTCATTTCATTCTCAGTCAGACATTGAACATAGTCCATCCCATTCTCAGCCAGATTTTGAAGACAACTCTCCTCCACGGCATTTTGGGGATAGCCCAATAAAAATGACACCCGATATAGACCCAAAGCAACAAGAAGTATATGATTATATAGAATCTTTAGAAAAAGCAGCTACAGGTCCCAGTACTTTGTCCATTCAGCCTCACATATCAAAAGATGATCTAGTCCAATCACTGAAACAAGAAGTCTTTGAGCTAGAGCTTTTAAATAGACACATTAAAAATGAAAATGAGACATTGAAGGAACAAAGAAAATTGGACAAAATCATTCATGATAATACCATGCTACATCTGGGAATATGGCAGAAGAAGAACAAGAAATTGAAGAGGAAATGCCAGAAGTTAAGCAGAGCACTGATTAATATCAAATTCAGATGCTTGATGAAAAATCCCAGGATGTTAGCAGCACCAAGGCAGAGGAGGAGAGGACTAGATGTACTGGTTGAAGTGTCAAGGCATATGAACTGAAGAAGGATTATCAAATTTTGGTTGCATGAGGACATGCAACACCTTCACAGTGGGGGTATGTTGAGTCTCAAATCTGCATCTTTCTTATACATCTTCCTAGACCTTTTTCATTCACCTGAACCTTCCAAGTTGTCAATATCATTGTATATTAATTGCAAAAGAGAATCTAAAATGGTTTTTAACTATATTTTGTGTCTGCTGTTTGATTTATATTTTTGCTCATTTAGCTGCGGAATCTTGCCACTTTCCGCAGCTGCTGCAACTTTCCGCAGCTATTTTGTGAAAGTATATGTTACAGGTGTCCTCAGGAAAAACGAGCCACATGGGAAAGTCAGAAATGATGTGGACATGGATCGTGTCCTATTGGCTTGAGAAAATTCACTTAAGGAAGCTGCGGTCAAAGGTGGCCAAGTGGAAGTCAACCGTAGAGTCCCACGGTGACAGGACTCTGTTTCTCGTCACGTGAAGATTCATATGGCCGTTTCTGAATTGCGGGAGACAAATCAACACCTGTACATGGCTCCATAAGCCGAATTCAACATCCACTCTTCATAGATTTACTCCTCAACGTGGCCATGATCCTAGATCTCTGGACGTAATGGTTTACGTGTTCTCCATCAGCACAAACTTTAGGGAATTAGTTATATTTCCTTTGTTATAAATAATGCGTTTGCATACGCATATTAGATTGGTCTCCATTAGCTTCCAGATAGCTCTGTAATGTAATTACGTTGCCACTGTGCCATAATATCACCTCTCTGTTATGACTGCATTTTAATATATAAGAAGACTCTGTTTCCAAGCATAGTTCGTACTTGAAAGCTGTTGCCAAGGCTGGTGCAGAGGGCCCCTGCACACGCTGAGGTTTTGTGCATTATTGTATAATTTCTTGTTTATTTCTTTAAGTTCATTGTACTATAATTCATTCATGTGTTTATACATTGCATCTTTCATGGTATATATGCTTCATTACTATTCATAATATTTCATGCTTTACATTTTACTTCTGTCTTTCATGTTTTGTGTTATTGTTAACTGATCAGTGTTCTTGTTTCAGATTACAAATAGGAAGCCCGGGCATTTACATATCTTTTGACTAATGACATGGAATCAATATTGTTCTGCTGCTAATTTATTTTTCTTAGATTTTGTTTAACTCTAACGTTTGTCGTATTTTCAAATTTTACTTTGTTTCAAAGAGGTTAGATTTGGGTAGCATGAAACCGTCGTGCTATTTTGCAACATTTTCTCCAAAGCCAATAAATTGGACCGATGGGGAGGTGAATGAAGTATGATGTAGTTTGATATTATTGGGTTTACTTTCAAACACATGAGATATATTAAATTGCTCATGTCATTTTGAGTTACGTTCGAAAGCCATAGCTGGACTAATGGTGAGGGATTGAAGTATGAGTGTGTAGTTTGATATTAGTTTACTTTCCGCAAGTTAGAAATATTAAATTGCTCATGTCATTTTCAGTTACCTCCGAAAGCCATAGCTGGACTAATGGTGAGGGATTGAAGTATGAGTGTGTAGTTTAATATTAGTTTCTTTTTCTGCAAATTAGATATCGGATTGTTTGTTGTTATAAGTCATTTCCAAAAGCCATAAAGGCCGGACTAACAAGGTGAAAGGACTTAATATATTGGTTGACGTAATTTGGGATTTAGGTTGCTTTTTTTTACCCGGATTTCGGCCTAGTTTCTTTAGAAGTTTTTAGATAACAGCAAGGATAGTTTGGTTTTCATGCTCAATAGTTCACTGTTTTATTTATTAAGCTAGCAGCACATTTTCATTTCCTTTCAAGTTTTGTCATTGTATGTTTCAAATTCCTTTGAAGTTTGAAGTTGGTAAATCATTATAAAGGATATCATTTCCTTGAACAATCATAACCATACTTGTTTTTATTTTAGAATTTTCATGTCACATTAGAAAACCAAAAACGACAAAAAGATAAGAAATAGGTTATCTTGCACATATAGTGCGCCACACTTCATCAGCTTATGAATCCCGGATTGATAAATTAATGTAGCAATTTAGGACACACTAAATTGACCAAACAGTGCCTAACTCAAAAGTGGGTGCACTTTTTATTTCATTTTTTTTTTAAACATGGGAAGTTATTAGAACTTTCGGTAGCATCAAGAAAAGAAAAAACATGCATAAAACAGAGTTAAAATGGACATTCCGACAGGGTTAAAATAGATGCTACTGGATCTTCCAGTAACATTCTAAATTTTTTTTTAATTTACAATTTTTTAATCCTAAAAGAAAATTTATTTAAAATGCACTCATGACTAAGCATAGAACTATGCTAACAACTGCAACGATGAATATCAATGAAAAAATACAAAAACTAGTGTGACACTTGGGAAAGGAAAAAAAAAAAACTTAAAACAACACTTCTATAGGCTAAAGCATGTTGAAACTCCAACATGCATGCAAATAAACAAGTAAAACAACACTCATGCAATCCAAATGGAAAAAAGAAACATAAAACACAACTAAAAGCGATAAATGCAAAAATCACCTGGAAAAGTGATGAAAATCGCAACAAAGGTTACTTGATCTCCATGGTAATGCTAAAGAGATAAAATTTGAGGATGATATATAGGGGTTTCGATTAAATATATTTGATAAATTAGGGTTTATGATGCACATGTAACAAATCAAGGAAAAAACAACACTTGGTAGAAGTTTCTAAATATAGCTAGTGTGCTTCCTTTGGGTTGCTAAAAGTAGATCACTATATTTTACGGATGCTTTTTAACTCGTTTTAATTTCTGATTTTTCCTGGAAAATTTTTCATGCACCTCACTGGGAAAGATAACACATTTATGGGGAAGTCAAAACTCTTAGCTCAATGCACTGCGCAATTTTTGAGCTCAGTGAGTGATTGCACAATTTCTAAGGTTAAGGTTGGGCTACCTGTCATGACTGTGGAGTTCCTGAGCTCAAGGCTGAGCTACCAGTCAATACTGTGCAATTCTAGTTGACAACAACAAGGCTAGATTGAAGAATCGTGAATTTTATGGAGGCAAGTGCATAACTATTGTGCAAGACTTAGGCAAGAGGTCAACTTGTGACATAGAAAATTTTTCTAAGTGGAAAAGAAAATGAACACAAGAGAAATTGAAATGTAACATAAATCAAAGCACACATACATGATATGAGTGTAAGGTATGCTCCTATGAAGGGAGTATAGGCTCTAAAATATTAGCAATGGAAAAATTTTGGGGGGTTGTTGTAATCGCTACAATATTGGCGACACACTGTTAGAAGCCTAGCTCTCTGAGTGAATATTTTCTTCATGTAAATCCCAGGTCTTACCCTTCTGAAATTATTGCTCAATTCATTAATTATCACATATCCCTCACTTAGCCTGATTTAAAGCCATAGTCCCATCCATCCTGTTCATCGGCGGAATACTAAACAAGCCAAGTCTTACTGAGTTTTTTCGATTGGGGATGAGGATTTTTTATAGGCACAAGTGAGAGAAAATTCCCTAGAGTCTTTATTTTCTTGTCAGTTCCTTCTCTACTGTTAGCAGGCCTAGACAGTACCCCGATGGAGTCACTTTAGAAATAAAAACATTGCTCCACTTCTAGCGAGCCTAGGAAATACCCCAATGGAGTTTCTTTATTCATCTCTCTGCATAGGAAGACACTACAAGAAAAAAGGACATTGGTGAGGGTCATGCCTGTGACAGACCTTTAAGGTCCATCACTAATGTCACATATGGTGACACTCCTTAAAAAAGTTTCACTGTAAGTGGATATAGTGATGGTCCTTTAAGGTTCGTCACCAAAGCTATTTTCAATGACACATTTGGTGACGGTCGTTAAAGGCTCGTCACTAATTCTCTCTTTGGTGACATTTCTAGTGATGAAATTTTAATAACCCTCACCAATGCTATTTTTGTTACTTTTGGTGATGGTCAAAAAAATTTTCATCACCATTGATCATTCCATTGAGTTTTTGGTGATGCTATATGCCTGTTAATATATTTTTTTTCAAAATATAACAATTTAAGGCCATTATTGTGGAGTATTTTTTATGATATTTCCAAGGCCATAGTGGTTAGAATCAGTCAATGTTTTAAGAAGTAATTAGTGTGTACCATTTCCCTCAAGCAATCACTAGTCAAATAGAGTTTTCCTATGAGTTAACACATGCTTCATATCTATTAAGTTTATTATCTATCAAATTCCCTTTAGATAAAGTTCCATTAGTGTGTGTAGGAAATATATTATTTAATACATAATCAATCTATGACAATTATATTAATGATAAATACCTAACACTCCTCAACAATCTGGGCACACCTTAAATTAATGCTTTGTCACACACTAACATTTCTTAGCGCCTCGCATGTCTTGGAACATCTTTGTACCTAGAATATATTGTCATGAAACTGACGCCCAAGCACATGGTGGCATGCGATAGCATAACATGGAACTCTCCTAACATTTTTTGGCATGCATGTAGTCCCTAGCATGCTCTCGAACATCTTAGTTGAATGCATTGACATACATTAGCACTTGGCACACAATGCCACTTGGCATGTATTGTGACTAGCATGCCCCTTTTGAAAAAGATAAAGTCTTGATTTATTAACCCTATTATGTGTTCATTTCCTTACATTTTAGCTTGGTTCTTCCTTTTGTTTCCTTGAAACTTCTTGACACATATTGACATACCCTGACACCTTGCACATCCTTAGCACCTCACATGTATTGGCATATATTGGCACTATTTTTCACATATAATTAACACACCCTAGAACTCCCTAGCACATTTTGGAACTTCTTTACATGCCTTTATATTCCCTAGCATGTCTTAGAAATGCTTAGCATACCTTGTCACTCCCTCCTTGGCATGATATCTATCACTCATTAACACTAGTCCCTGTCACACGTTCCTCATATTCATTAACTTCAATGAATTTTGACCTATTTCTCCCTTAATTTTTTTTTCCTACTAATCCTTAACACTCTCAGCATGCATTAGCACTCTCTAGCACACCTTAGCACTATTCAACATGCCATTCCACTTCATAGCATGCATAACACTCCCTAAAACATATTGGCACTTGGCACGTGTTGGCGCTGGGCACGTGTTTGTGCTTGGAATGTGTTGGCGCTTGGAAAGTCTTAGCATGTATGGAACACATTGAGATTCCTTGGTATGATTTGGCATGGTTTAATATTAAATTTATTTGAGATTAATTTTTGGAAAGTAGATGAGAAGTGAAAAAGGAAGAATTAGCACTTAGAATGCACTAATACTTTTCACTTGGAACCTATTGGCACCTAGTGTTGGTGTGCCTAGCATGCCCCTCTTAGAAAAGGTAAATTGATGACTTATTAACCCTCTTATGTGTTTATTTCCCTATATTTTAACTTTTTTCTCCCTTTTGCTTCCTTGACAGTCCTTGTCATGCATTGACACACTCTTGCACATCTTGGCATGCCTTATCACTTGGCACAACTTATCATGTTTGACATGCCTTCGCACTATCTAGCACATCTTAGAATTCCCTATAATGGCTTAGCACTCATGTCCTCACAACTAGCCTTTACATTTTTTCACGACTTGGGAACCCAATCAAGTCCTTGGCTACTGCAGTTCATGTGAAAACATTGACCTACTTCAATTGCAACAACTTGAACAATTGCACCTACTACAGGTATATTGTGCTTTGTTCTCCTAAGAACTGCCTATAACTCATCATATGCCACTCATGTCCAAGATCAACTTGTCCCACTTAACTATTTACCAAGACAAGGATCACATGATCTAGCTATGGCCATAAGAAAACTAGGTGACACAACTTACACAGGAAATATTTCTCATGTATTTTCAGTTCATATAAACAATAGAAAATTAATTGAGGGTTTGCAAGAACCACGAGATTCACAAGGAACACAAGATATAAGTTAACACAATCTGAGTGCCCCAAAACCTATACACAACAATGTACAATATGAAATTATCTAGAATAGTTTAAAACATGAGCATGTAGCCAAAGTGTGCCACATCCCATATGAAAAAAATAACTAAAGGAAAAAAAATGTTGTGCCTAGGACAAACTGATCTCCCTTTGTCTAAAACTACTATTTCAAGCCCCTTATTACAACCATAGGATTGCCTCCTATAAATCCTATTATAAACTTCATCCTTAGCACACTTGAACTCGCTAACACTCCCTAGCACACACTCTTATTTGTTCCTTTCCATGCATTTTTTCCTAGTTATCCCTTGACATGCCCCAAAACTCCCTGACACTCTAGTTCAACATGCATTGAAATTGTCCGACATGTGTTAGAATGCCATTCCTTTGCATGCCCTGACCTTCCCTAGCTATCATTCCCTCACAACTACCCTTACCTAGTTTTCAACTTGGGAACCTAACCAAGCCCTCGCTTGACTACAAGAGCTTGGCCAACTTACAGTTACTACAACTAGAATATGTTGTTGAATTGTGTAGCTTGGGAGGTACTCTACAAGCCTAGTGAGATGGATTTGAGTGAGTTTTCTCACAAAAGGCTTTACGGTGATAGAATCCAAGAAAAGAGATTTTCGACCCAAGATGGGGTTTAAAATCTAAAATAAAATTAAAAATGAAAATTAATATTTCCTAAGGTCTAAGTGGATAAAAACAATAATATCTACAGGGTTCCCAATAGGTCTAGGAAAAACTATTTAAGGAGTCCTTAAGATGAAAGAAATAACATCAAGTCAAAAGGAGCTCATTTGATCAAGGGGGCAATGAGAGATGTAGTCCTAAAGAGGCCATGATCATTATCATGTCTCCAATTAATTAAGATGCCTCAGTATGCTTTGTCATGGTTTAATATAAAATTTATTTGAGATCAGTTATTGGAAAGTTTAAGAGAAGTAATAGAGGATGATTTGTCACTTAGAATGCACTAACACTTGGAAATTGACACTCATTTCCACCTAGTGTTGGTGTGCATAGCATGCCCCTCTTGGAAAATGTAAATTGATGACTTATTAACCCTATGATGTGTTCATTTCCTTCTATTTTAACATGTTTCTCCTTTTTGTTGCCTTGATAGTCTCTGACATGTATTTTCATACCATTACAGATCTTGGCATGCCTTATCACTTGACACATATTAACATATTTGACATGCCTTCGAACTATCTGGCACATGTTAGCATTCCGTAGCATGGCTTGGCACTCATGCCCTCACAAATAGCCTTACATTTTTTCACGACTTGGGAACCCAATCAAGTCCTTAGCTACTCTAGTTCATGTGACATTGGTCTGCTTTAGCTGTAACAACTTGATCAATTGCACCTACTACAAGTACATTGTGCCTTGTTCACCTAAGAACTTCCTATACCTCATCTTAGGCCATTCATGTCCAAGCTGAAATTTTCCCACCTAAGAACTTACCAATACAGGGAACACATCTAGCCATGACCATAAAATAGCTAAGTAACATATCTTACATAGAAAATATTTCACATGTATGTCTAGTTCATATAAACAATAGAGCATTAACTGAGAGTTTGCAACAACCACAAGATACATAAGACACACAAGATATAGGTCGGCACAATCCGAGTTCCCCGAAACTTATACACAACAATGTACAATATGGAATTATCTAAAATAGTTTAAAAGATGAGAATTTGGCCAAAATGTGCCACACGTCATATAAAAATAATAGATAAAGTAAAAATAGTGTTGTGCCCAACACAAAGTCTCCCTTTGTTTAAAGCTGCTTTTTCGAACCCCTTATTGAAATCGTAGGCTAGCCTCTTACAAATCCTATTATGAACTTTTTCTAACACACTTCATCCTTGGCACACTTGAATTCATTGACACTCCCTAGAACACACTCTTATTTATTAATTTCCATGCATTTTGACCTAGTTCTCCCTTGTGATGCCTCGAAAATGCTTAACAATCTTCAACATGCATTGACATTGTCTAGCATGTGTTAGCACACCTTTTCATTCGTTGGCATGCTCTAACCATTCCTAGTTATCATGCCCTCACAAATACCCTTAATTTTCAACTTGGGAACCCAACTAGGTTCTTGCTTGATTATAGGAGCTTGATGTAGTTACGATTACTACAACTAGACTATGTTGTTGAATTGTGTAGCTTGGGAGGTACTCCACAAGCCTAGTGATATGGGTTTGTATGAGTTTGACCACAAAAGGTTTTGTTGGAAAATAACCCAAACGAAGGGGCTTTGGACCCAAGATGAGATTTAAAATCTAAAATAAAATTAAACAAAAAAATAATATTTCCTAAGGTCTAAGTAGATAAATTTCATAAGTTCTAAAGCATTCTTAAGAGGCCTAGCTAGGAAAATCTATTTAAGGATGCCTTAGTATGAAGGAAATAACATCAAGTGAGAAGGATCTCATTTTATCAAGGAGGCTAGGAGAGGTGTAGTCCTAAAGTAGGTTGAGTTAGAGGGTTGAGTAAGTGTTGCTAAAGGGAGGCCATGATCTTCCAACAAGAGTAAGATCATCATGTGAGGGTTCACAAGAATGTCACATACCTTAATGGGTTCAAGATAGGAAGTAGGATGCCATATTTTTGGTTCTCTTAGGAAAGATAAAGCTCAACAGAGGCGACTCATGAGAATTTGGGCATGTGATTTTAGTGGTGTTTCTGTGTGAAGTCCACATCAAATTTTGAAAGAGTAGAGAGGGTTGAGACCCTACCTTGTGGTGACTACTAGGTTGCAAGGTATATCATAAATACCAAAAAAAATGGAGGAGGGTCTATACTAGAATTTAGGGCCGGAATAGAAGTAGTCTTAGGTGTAATATTGAATGATGTAACCGTAGTTTGAGGGTCATAGAGGTCTAAAGTTTAGGTCAAGATTCATTCAAATAAATGACCAGAATCTATGGATCCATATGAGCTAGGCTAATTCCCTTATGGAGGAAAGAGTTGTCTTTTTTTCTATGGGTGGACATGGTTTGTTCTAAAGAAATTAGATTAGAAGTATATAGGCACTTGACAATTATTAGCATGTTCTTGGATGCCTTGGAATGCCTTGTCATGGTCTAAGATAAAATTTATTTGAGATCAATTATTCACAATTAAGAGAGAAGTAATAGAGGATGATTTGGCACTTAAGACACAGTAGCACTTAGCCCTTGGCATGTATTGGCACTAGTGTTGGTATGCCTAGCATGCCCCTATTGAAAATGTTAGGTTATAAATTATTACCCTCATATGTGTTCATTTATTTGCATTTTAACTTGGTGTTCCCTTTTTTCACCTAGCTCTCATTGACACACATTCACATACCCTAACACTTGACACATCTTGTCATGCCTTAACACATGACATGCCTTGGAATTATTGGCATGCATTGAAATTCCTTGGCACTATCTGGCACCCATTAAAACACCTTGACATTTATTGAAATGCCCTAGAATTCCCTACCATGTCTTGTCACTCCCCCCTTGGCACGCCTAGCACTCACTGGCACTCCCTGACACACCCTCTTATTCATTCATTTCCATTCATTTTTACTCGATGATTTATGTTTGATGGGGTGCATGTCTAGAAACGTTCCATTAAGAGAATAAAAAAATGACTGCACCATTACTAACATAAGTAATTGCAATATTCTACTTGAATGAAATTAAAAAACTACACAAGAGATTTTAAGAATGAATTTTTTAGGGTTTTTTCAATGGTGTGGGAATGGTAAGAATTGAGTGGTCAATATTGTGATTTTTTTTCTCATTAAATTTCTTATCCTTATGGGATACCTGTCTTGAGAAAATGACACCCTTTTCATACTTACCGTCCAACTCTAATCTTCTCAAAGTAAAGGCCAAATTTCACAGTGAGGGAAGACATGTTGGTCTATGGTGTGTTAGTGACTGGGTGAGAGTGTTAATGTACTATGAGAGGGACTGAACCATTTACTTTGTGTCCTCTATGGATTACATGTTGTAGGTGTGTTTCATGGAACCACAAGGACACTAGAAATATTGTGTAAGCTATAGCCCAACATTATCAATGCCTTGAGAGATATCTGTGGAGAGGGATCAAAATAAATTATATTAGTGAGTCCACGAAAACATATTTACTAGAGAGTGAAACCATGGTGATCAATGCCACACATAGAGTCTTTTGAGGTAGGAATAGTTTTTTCTAAAAATTTGTTTGGAGTGTCACTGAATTGGTGGAATTCTCAAATTAATGACATCGTAAATTATGTAGGAATTTTGCTGCTTTTGTTATAAAGGATAAGGTTAGCAACGAGAATATAGGGTTTGTAGGGTGTTAGGGGAAAATATGCATCAATTTCTGCCTCTTTGATATACTAAAGAGTATGGATGATATGAGTAGTTGATATGGATTATATGACATTGAATCCACCTTGAGATGGAGGTTGTTATGTGTTAGAGAAATTAAGGAGATGGAAGTTAAACAATTTATCTTTTCATGAAATTATCTTGTGATGTTTTGTTATTATTATTTTTCCTTTCAATTTATCTTTTCTTATCATCAAGAGTAATTCCAATGAACAAATATAAGAAGACACAATATGTAGGCTCATGCCAGGGAAAAACCCCACTCTTTAGGGAAAACCTGGTAAAAATTCTTCCTTCAGTAGATTTAAGATGAGACGACCAAGACCTTTAGACTATATAATTCCTCCATGAATTCATCCCTTCACTGTGTTAGCACTGAGATCTCCATGAAACGGAGATCTCCTATGCTTGCACATAAAATCCATCCTCATTACCTTGACTGAGTTTGAGATGTCAACATAGCACTGGTTATCATTACTAAGAACACCGAGCATCATCATAGCATTGAGCATCATAACTGAGATCACCAAGAATATTCATAGCATTGAGTATCATATCATATCACTTATTCTGTTGTAGATTTGTGTTGACACCGACGCATTCATGTTTTGCTGCATTATCATAGCATGGACGCTACCTGAATCATAGCATAGTTGGTTACCCAAATTCTGTAATAGGTTCGATACCTTATCCTCCAACATTGAACCTCTAATCATGATCCAAATTTTATCTGAGGTCTAAAAATTCAGACATGTCCAAAATTTTGTGGTATAAATGCGAAATTATACCCCTGTATATATAATTGTTTCCCATAGTTATTGAGACAACATGACAGTGTGAAATGTTGTATCTTGATTTGAGCTGACTTGAAGACTGATTGAGGCCAACTTAAGGAGGAAACTTTGATGAATTGTATCGCTTGACTTGAGGGTTGTCTTTGAAGTAGATTTCAAGGATGATGACCTTGAGGAAGAGGACTTGATGGAAGAGCCTTTTGACAACCTAATGTCACATGATTTAAAAGCCCAAAAATTGTATCAATTTAAATCTGTAACAACTAACCTAGAAGTCCAAAATTGGGACTTTAATCTAAATAAGCATGAAACCCATGCTTTAATAAGTCATTTAATAATAATAATAAGTTCTTTTGACAAATACATTAATAATGAAGATCGAGCCTAGTTACATTATTCAACATTATGACTCTTAGAGCCTCATCCTTCTTCATGTTGATGAAAAACTTTTATTAGTTATCCCTTGGATAAGAACCACCATTTTCATAATGTCCTATAACTCTTCACTTTTAAAAAATGTTCCCATATCTTGTGCCAAAATTCCACAATTTTCTCCATTAAAATTTATAAGATCTATCTTGAAACTCATAATGTTGACCCATTGATTTGATGATAGATTTAGTTTGCAATTAGAAACCTCAAACCAATCCACTAAACAAATCTGACTTTTTAAGAGCACATACAACTTGCATAAGAATTGTAGGCAACATGTTACATATCAAACCATTAGTTTTAATACCATGTTGGATAATCAAGGGGTTTTTTATATTGTAAAACTCGTATTCTAAAATAGAGGTGATGTCTAAATAAATTTTATAACACCTAAAAACAACCAAACATAGTTCAACATACTAAGAACTACATCCATGGAAAATATTTAAGAACATGGCAACTGAGTCACATTTCTGGATGGGGCTTCCACCCCAAATGTTTTGAGGTCTAATTGGGACTTCATATCGGAGATACCCCCTATATTCTGGTGAGATCGAACACTGTCAACATGTTTCATGCTCTTTGATTCCTCCCATGATTCCACCCTGAATATTGGAACCAAAAACTTTGGGTTCTTCCCTTTCAAGGTAACACTTGGAATGTCTTCTAAATGTTCTATTGTTGGGTATGGATTTTTAAAGGGCTATTTAAATCAATTCATTTTAAATTTGACGGAACCTAGGTTGAAGATCTTTCTTGAATCCTTTCAAGGAGGCTTTGGACCTAATGTCCTAGGGGATAGGGGGCCTAGAGGGAAGGAAAAAAGAAAAATTGATAGGGTAACCCCAAACAATGGTGATAAGGGGATTAGGAGCCCCATTATCACAACCCATGAGCCCTTAACCCATAACTACTAAATTACCTATCCCCTCAACCCCCAAGCCATAATTCCTTGAACCCTACACTCATAACTCATAACCCATTAATCCCTTGAACCATTAAATCTTAACCCACTAACCCCTAATCTAGAATCCCTGAACCCTCTAAGCCTTAACTCCTTATCCTCTTGATCACTGACCTTTAACCCATAATCCCTAACCCATAAACACTTTAACCCCTAACACCTAAATCCCCTAACTGGATAATTTCCAAAGCCTCGATTTGAATTGCTCACAATATATACACTTCATGTTGGGATGGAGCTTGTAGTGCTCTCCCACATAAGGAGTTGGTAATGAATAGACCACTCACAAATAAAATGCCTCTCTAGCCCTAATGCATAAGGAGTGTAACCTTGATAAAAATATTTTGTTTTCTAAAAAAACTCAATCGTGTGAATGTAAAATACTGTACATAATATAAAATAAAATGATAGTATCCACATAAATTCTTTAAATAGCCTCAAATTAGTCATGAGTTGTGAGCCAGGGGGTGAATGTTGGGCATTATGAAAGTTATATCATGTTTAATTTCCTTTTACATCATGAGTTTGTTCTCTAATAAGGTTGATGCATCATCACAAGGGAGCATGCCACATTTTTGTGGGGGAGCGATTAAACTTGTAACACAATAAAAGTGACATACACCTCCAATTTAAATGACATTATTATGTGTTTTTATCAGGTTGTTAGAGAGGTTATTTTCATATTTTCATGACCTCAACTCTAAGATGAATTTGTACTAGGAACACTTCATGCAAATAACAGGGGGTGTTATTGTTTAACACACATACACACAAGAGCATTGGATATTGCCATTAGATTCCCCTTGCTACGTTAGAAGTGGGTTTAAATTTGCATCAAGTTGAAACTAATCATAATGATCTTCTTCTTCCCAATAAAATATGCTAGCTTAGCCATATACACAAGATAGAGTTAGAGGGTCACCTTATTTATTATGAGATTTAAGAGACATTATATTGTCTTTATTAAAATTGGGATGGGTCGTTGTCTACATTATTTAAATACATGTCTAGATCTTTTTATGAGGGATTTCCTTGGTTATATAAGGCCTTATGTTCACTTCCCCATTTGAACTCTTTTAAGGGGGTCACCTCCTTCCATGTTTCCTTGCCCTCTTAGGGCCAAAATTGACAAAACAAGATTCAAACTCCTTCAACTATAAAATTGGTGAGGCCTCATAATTCATCTTGTCCCTCAATGGGACATATTTTCTCAAAGAGACTTTTGAGGGTTTCCATTTTAAATTTTATGTTGGATGTCATAGATCCTGTTACCCCACATTGTATATGGGCTTTTAGAGGAAATTTATAAATTTCCATTGCCATCTAAACCTCTGGGACTATTGTCACATTTATTATTTTCCAACTGAGGTATATGAATCTATATATAACTCATGGATGTATCATTGGTTTGATAACACCTTTCCTTGGCCATCTATAACCCTATGTGTAGGAAGAGGTTGCTTTAGCTACCACATTTAGCTTGATATGTATGCTCCATGTGCATATGATATATTCAATGTGTATTATTTCCAGTGTGATAACATAAGCATTCTATTCTAACACTTGATGCTTTGGCTATAAGTTCTAAGCTAGATTATTCCATGGTGTTTCATAATTTTACTCAAAGAAGCATGTCATCTTGATGGTTTGGGAATATTCTTGGTGATTTGTGTAGGTGCTACACATCAACCTTAATGTACCCCTTATTTTGGTTAGTCAAATTTTATCCCATGTCATTCCATAGGGCATTCATTCATTTTCATTAGGGGACACCTTTATGACTAAGCATTCAATATATTAGTGGAAAATTAGTTTCCCTTTTGTCATTTGTGATGAAATAAAATAAAAACTGAAAGCCAAAATCATTAAAGATATGCTAGAATGATGTATCTAAGTATAAATTCCAAGGTTGAAGTGCAAATTCATGCAAATTTATATATATAAGTTATTCCAAATTGATGAAAGCCTCATTCCCTAAGTCCTATATATAAGAAAAAGGAGAAGAAAGGAAAATGAGGCCCAATGAATGGTAACCCATGATAATGAAACCATAGATCTCAAAATGACAACTTAAAATATTGCTAATTGTTTCCTTTGAACACTAAATTATTGGTGTGATGAAGGAAGTATCATGAGTAGAAATCAACTAGCCTTAGATGAATTCCAAATCATTGAAATATAATAGCGAGAAAGAGTGACCTTTGTGTAATATCTTGGGAGATAAGCCACATTCTCTAGTTCAACAAAACAACCTTGAATCCCATTTATTTCTATTTCCACCAACATCAATCTAATAGAATAAGGGTAAAAACATAACATTGATGATATAAAATAAGTTTGGGTTGGAGAGCCAAGCCAAATGCATGGAGGGTTGAAACACCAAATGGAATGAAAGTGGGAGATGTTGCATTTATCTTCTATGTTTATGTAATAAAATTTTATTAAGAGGGATATAAAAAAAATTAAAGGAGAGAGGACTGGAGTGGGGTTGAACAAAAAATGAAGCACATAGGCATTGAGAAGAACACCTTGGAGTGAGGAGCTTCCCCCTCATGGACAATGATTATATTTATAAACCTCATCAAATGCATGGATGAGGGTCGCATGCTAAGTGCCATGGGGGAGGGAAGTTAATTAGCACCCTTGGGTGGCTCTAATCCATAGGGTTAGACATAATACATATTAAATGTGAGTGTGGATCTAACACAATATCAATAATTTACTATTGCTTTGGTTATTCTTCAAAGATGAGGATTAGTTTAAATACAGTTCAGTTCCTTATGTTATCCTATTAAACAGGGGTTTCTCCTATTGAAGCAATTGCTATGGTGCGAGTCATAAGGTATTTGAAAAAAATTGAGAAAATGGAAGAGAGTAGATGGCCTAAGGTTGTGTTTAGTGATAGTTTGTGAAAAGTAAAGAATACTTGGATGCGGAAAAATAACTAATGGTTTAGTAAATGGGGTATTTTCTTGAGCAGGTGTCCTACAAATAGTAAAGAGATAAAAAAATTTTTTATGGATAAGTTCCACAAACGTACTTGGGAGAAAGAGCTAGGGAGAAAGAAGAAGTAATACATTGAAGAGTTTAACACCACTCATAACCATCAACAAAAGGCGTACATAGGGGCCAATATTTCTAGGAGATTTAAAATTAGTATTGCTCAATTAAGGACTAATTCTCATCAAATCTGTTGTGAAGCAAGCCACTGGAAAAGGCCAAAAGAAATGTGGGAGGAAATATTATGCATTTTTTTTCTCTTCTAGAAAAGAGGAAATAGAAAAACATTTCATTTTAAAATGTGAGGCCTTCAAAGACAACATGGAAAATTATCCAGCTATTCTAGCATGTAGTTCTTGGAATAATCTACTCAACGAAGAGTTTGTTGAGAAGCTAGGAGCGGTTATTTTAAAACTTCACTTGAAAGGACCGAATACAAAAGCCAGATGGAGAAGCAATCTGTCCCATAGGCTATTTTTACCCTAGTGGATGTTAAAAATACTTTATTTCTTTCTTTCATGAGAAAGGAATTCTCACATCCTTGCACCAAAACTTCAAAAATATTTCAAAAATAACAAAAAATCTTAAACCCATCTTTATCTTTATAGTAATATAATAATTTTTATTTTAATTAGGAAAATTATAATTATATTTATTAAATTTTTTTAATTAAATAAAAATAATATTAAAAAAAAATCATGCACCTACATTATGGTTAAACCACAACTCAACATACTTTGACTTGAGTAGGCCCTCATAGTGTTCCTTATTTATGTCGACTTGAGTAGGCCCTCATACTATTCCCTAATACTTGTTTGTTTGCAAAAACTTGCTATAAACAAAAGTGGAAAAGGAAAAATTATTAGCCTTGAGGAATTACATCCTGTGTATAAAATCTTTCGGTGAAAACCACATTCAAGCAGATTTTGTCAGCGTGTTTCGAACCAGCCAGTGTGGTTCATCATCAGGACAAGAAGAGAAATCTGATCTAGGACCCAGTTTAAATAGATAAGGAAGCTCCAACTAGCCGTTGTGGAATAACGACTAGTTTGATTGGAATAAGAAATATAAAAAGACAAAATAATAGTTTAATTATTGTTATATTTATTTAATGATTAAAATATTTTAATATAATAAAATATTTATATATCATTAATTAATAATAATCTAAAATTCTAATATTTGTGATTAAATAATAATAATAATAAATAAATAAATAAAATGTAAATAAATAAATGAAAAATAATAATATTAAATAAATAATAATAATAATGATGATTAATCAATAAATAATAAATAAATAAATAAAATAATAATAAATAAAAATTAATTAATTAATAAAGTACAGAACAGGAGAAAGAAATCGAGGACTAGAGGAGAGGAAAGGACATGGGGGAGAACATAAGGGAAGACAACCAATAACTAAGAAAGAATGGCAGGGATCCAGCATATTCTAACACTCCACCCATCTTTCCTGTTAAGTTTGACTGGCCTCTTTTCAATTTCTAAGGCCTCCCTCAACTTTCGGTGGTGGAAATGGTACTTTCTACTGTACATATAATGTTATGCCACCCCAGGGTTCAAGGTTTAGCACTGCACATATGGTTTCAATGGAGGTGGATAAGAAACAAATGGAGGAAGCATTTACAGTTCTAAATACCCAAAGAGACTTTCTAGAGAAATGCGCTCTCCAATGGAAGGAAATCGCATACCACTATGCTTCACTAGAGATTTTTTCTCCAGAAGATATTCGAAGAAATTGCAGAGAAGGGAAAAAATTTGGAGCTCAAAACTAAAGAAAATAAATAATTGTTGGAAAAAAGAGATAAATCAATTAAATTGAATGATGAAACGTGTCTCACTCACTTAGAAGAGTAGACGAAAGCCACCCTCATGGCCATTGAAAGTGGAAAGAGTGAAACTGGTCTCATGTTCCTTTGCGAAAAATTGTATATAGAGGGTCTCTGTAAATTCATCGTGGAGCATAGACAAGGTGTTACCATGCTTAGTGTTGTTTTGCATTCATTGCTGGAGAGTGATATTGATCCCACTTGACTAGTTTTATTGCCCTCCAGGATTTTTACGACAAGGGTTTCAAGAAAATAGTGAAGGAATGGTTTCGGGAAAATAGTGAAGGACTCAGGGTTGGAAAACCAAAGATGGGCCTGTTGTTTTTCTCTGGAATCGTTGCTTCCCCTCCTGGAGAATCCCACAATGGGATTTGAGTAGTCTGTTGTGTCTCAAAGTATGAAGGACTAGGTTAGGGTTAGTGCAAATGAGTGGAAGTCGAGGATTGATGTTGATGTGGATCTTGCCAATGCTGCAAAGCCATTGGAGGTCCAGGCATTCTTGCAGCTAATGGCTACTTTCAACATTACGGCTGTGATTCTGAAAGATGATCTTTGCAATATTGTACTTGCAGTATCATGGGGTAGGAAATTTTCAAAGCTCTGTGGTGCTTTCGTGCTTATAGAGAAAATTTCAGTTTTGTTTTTGCTAAACATTATCGGTTGTTTATGATGAATTGGTTATTTTTAAACTTTAATATGATCATTAGAGAACTTATGCGTACTCTTTTTTCTCCATATGTATTGTCATCATTTGTCCATATCTGGTCTAAAAGACGTGGTATAGAATAATAATAGTACATTTCCAATGAGGATTTGTTCGCTGGTGAGGTCAATGGATGGTTCATTCCTCTGGCTGTATCCTCAACTTGAATGTTTCCTCACAAATGGATGCTCCATTCTACTATCTGTTTGCCGAACTTGTATGGTCAAACAGGTGAGGTTAGGTGTAATTTCCAAATAATTTACTATGAATATACGGAATGGTCAGCTATCCTCTTGTAATCCCGCTGACTTGCATTTTTTGGTCATTCTTTAGATGAGATGAAGCAAGTTTCAATTCCTAGATGATTTTCTATGAATAGAAAGAATAATCAACTAATTTTCTGGTTATTTCGTGGATATTTTATCAAAATTGTCTTATCTTATAACTATTGGTGGCATGTTTCTATGAGGGCTTCCAATGAAATAGTAGTAAAATTACTAAACAAAGTGAATATGAAGTATCAAGGAGTACGAAAACCACAACAATGCCCAAATCAATGCAATAATGTTTTTCTATTTTTTTTTAATGATTCAAGAAATGTTACCTATAGACTGCACCAAAAAAAGCAGATTTCTTTTTGGCTTACATGCTAAATGAAGGGGATTTTACTTTTCCAAATCTCCCCAGTGCTTGCACCCAATTTCTCTTCTCGTTAAAATTCATGCCAGGAAGGTGAGAATGTCACCCTGGTAGTCATTGATGAATCAGTGGCTTGAATAATACCAGTAGTTATATTTGTTTTATAGTTAAAACTAAGATTAATTGAGAATTGATAAAACCAAAGTTCAAATGAAAAAAGTTATTTTATATAGAGAATAGTGTGCGTTGTTTATTAGGAATTTCTCCATTGGTTTCCTTGGGTCATTATTACCTTTGATATTGATTAGTTCATTATATACTCCTTGATCTAGAATATATTATTTTCTAGATATACACAATTCCATATATTTAAGGGTTTACAATGTTGTGTGCTTGCTCCTTCTAATCTTGAAAATACATCCAATAGTCTACTTCATTCCTTCTATTTAGTATTTGATTCCTTCAACTTGCTAATCATATAGATTCAAGCATTGAGATCCTTGACCAATTTGTTCAAGATTTGTTCCAATAGTTGTTTTTTTGAAGTTGCCTTTTCTCCACATTTATTGTTAGAAAAAAATTGTTACTTGTTTTGGAGCTTTAGGATCTCATAGAAAAATTTCAATTCCCTTTGTAACTACACTTCCCATTTTGATGTGTGGGAGGGTATTGATTTTTCCAAAGATACCCATTGCTTACTCTTGGCCCCAATTGGTTCATGCTAACCCACTTTCCTTGAGATGTATGCAACAACCCTAACATAAATAGGAGGACAGTGATGTGACCTAATTAGGAGAGGGTTCCTCCTTCATAAAAGAACCCAAAAAATAACTCGGCTTGCCATAATATGAGCCAATAATAGAGATATAACTCAAATAAGATAATCCTTACCTGTGGCTGACCATTCCTGGAAGACTCAGCCCTCGAACAGAAGTTAACTCAACAACAAACCTTCCTTTGTCCTCCTTGAGTACCACCGCTGCCTTAGCCATAGATAAAACCCTTATGATGTGTCCAAATGAGGGAGAAGGCTCCCCTATTTATATAATATGATGGAAGATGAATAGATGTGTCTCTTGGGCTAATTGAGCTGACATAAGGTGAGGGCCAATCTTGATAAATTACGTGCAAGAGGATACAATAAAAAACCCACTTTATATTGTCCAAATGAGACAAAATTTATATTGATTTTGGTCTTCTCGAAGAGATGAGGTCAATGCCACAATTATCTTCCCAATTGGAGCTATCCAAAAATGGAATTTTCTCCTAGTTATGAATTTTAACACTCCCTCTCAACTAGGGAGAATTCCACCTGTCAATATATCCATCATCATGCCATTAGGCATTATATACCATCTCAATCATATTTTCTCAGCTCTGCTGAACCATGAAGTAATAATGAAGAAGAATTGATCGAGAGCGAGTCACAAGACCTTTCCACTCTCCACTAACTCAAGTCAGTCCAAAGGTAGAACCTTAGTTGATCCCAGATCAAGATGTTTGAACACCATGCATACTAGCATAGAGAGTATGGAAATACACAATGCATCAATTGGTAGTGCTATGGTGTTTATCCTCATTTCCCAACTCATTGGTCGGATGAGAGTTACTTCCCATGAGTTGTGAACTACATGGGTAGGATGTTGCAAGAACATCAATAGGGAAATAATATATCACATCCTACTCATAATCACACGTAGGGAAAGGAGAAAACACATCCTAAAACACACATCACAATCACATTTAGGGAAAGGATGAACCTCATCCTATGAAACACATATCACAACCACATGTAGGGAAATGATGAACCACATCCTACAAAACGCATATCACAACCATATGTAGGGAAATGATGAACTGCCTCCTACGAAACACATATCCCAACCATATGTATGGAAAGGATGAACCAATTCCTACATATATCAAAACCACATGTAGGGAAAGGATGAACCACCTCCTATAGGTATGCAAAAACATTGAGAGTAGGGTAAGGTTGAACCACGTCATACCAACATGAAAACCAATAATAGTAGGAAGGATCCTACATGGGGAAAGGATGAACCACATCCCACCTAAATGTCCACAAGTAGATGATTGAATGAATCTCTCACTGGGGTATCCACAAGTGAAGGTGAACCACTCATCCTGATTATATGCCATAGGAGAAGGTGAACCACTCATCCTATGCATATGAAATCAATAGTAGGGGAAGGTGAACCACTAACCCTACACACATGTGCCCATAATCGTGGGGAGAATTGAATGACTCACCCTACACACATGTCATGGGGTATCACAGGGGAAGGTGAACCACTCACTCTGTAAACAACACACCATTAGGGAAAGGTGAACCACTCACCCTATGGTCACTCACTGTTTAATAAGTACCCCAAGCCTCTAGGAGCTCTCAGAGCTCAATGTTCAACTGGGACCCTCATAATAGAGTCTAACCATGATTCTAGGCCTCTTTCTGAAGAAATATAATCTTGATCTTATAGTGATAAATGAGAGAATCATTATCTGATGGATAGGCATTAAACATTATACATCCCTTTGAATGTTGGGAAAAAGGCTTGCTTATAACCATTAAGTCATTTTCAATTTGCTAATAATCCCGTGGTCCATGTGTTGTAATTATTTAACTTAGATCATCAGAGTTATTTACACTCAATGGTCATGGCTTGGTCTCGTCAAGAATCAGGACGACGAATTTATCAGGGATTTTATAGTTCCCTCTGAAAGTGGATTATGGTCCTTCTTCAACCAAGAAGAATAAATCTTCCCATGACATTATTTCTGAACAATTGTATGATCCATCATTGCTAGATGACTACTATCAACGCATCAAATTACTCAATCCATAATGAGGAGTATTTCTCATTTGGGTATTCTAAAGAACCATTATTTATGATATTTCAGCTAGGTTATCGAACCTAGGGACCACTGCTTGTCATTATTGACGAGACATAAAATTTGATATGCATCATTGCATTTTCTTCCAAGTACCTCTGTTTTTCATGCTGATAAGAATTAACACAGAGAACTTGATTATATTTCATTTAATAATTAAAGCTCTAGGTGAGGTGCTACACTTAAATCCAGAGGGTACTGAGAAATATTTTACTGGCAGATCCCAACAACTTCTTATAGTAAATATCCTATCAAGGGATAAGCTATTAAAATTCACTTTGGTATTGTTCACAACTTCGATTGTGAACAAGATCATCAATTGTTACATCACATCATAATGGATATGGAACTATATAGGACAAAAAAATTACCATAGAAGATTCTGAGTTGAATAAGCTTAGAAGCCATACATATAATAAAACCTCACATAGCAGGACTGATGCCATATATGATGAAGAAACCGGGAATATTTATAGGGCAGGGTTCTCTCCTTAACTGATAGCCTTAATTTTCTATTTCAGGAAGACTTTTCCTCCTTATAATAGAGATTTTGTTCTGTTATTGAAGTTTTCTAAGGTTATATATGAGATTTTAATTTTTCTTTCCAGAATTATAAATCAGATGCTTACAGAAGATTTCATTTTTTGACATCTGAAGCTATTGAAAAACTAAATATTTCCTCCAGATGGCTCAACTATAATTTAGCTTGTTTGGTGCAGGTCATAGATCTCAATTATAAACATTAGACATGATCATGTATCTTGGTATATTTAACAGATGTATTAAACCTTTCGAGCTACTGTTCAAATCTGGAAAGCAAGGCGATAGGATTTTACTAACGACCAAGGTTTCCTTTGGACATAGACGGCTGGCCTCCTTATTATTTATAGATTCCTAAAATAATAGGAGAACTATGCCTCTTCTTTTCTTAGACATATTAAAGAGAGGATAGAAGTTCAACAGAGAGGCAAATATCCAAGGTCGTGACTAGATTCAAATTAGATCAAAATTTCAATGATTTGTAAGGATGTCAGGCACATAAAAATTACCTTTTTCCAATGTTGAATATAATTATGTGTGCATGATGATGCAAAAATAGGTTTTCATTTAAATATGATGCCATTCTTCCTCATGCATAAGAGATATTTTATGTGAGGTGAAATGCAATTTGACAATGTCCAATTGGAGACATCACAAGGTAGAGTTACTATTAACATCCAAAGTATACTGTAGTCATAGCACCATGATAAGAAACATGGTCAATATTACTGTAGGTTATATGCTATCCTAATATCAAGGAAAACAAAGATAAAATAGATAGATATCAGGATGAAAAATATCTCTTATTTTGAGCACTAGGTGTCATCAAAATGCATACTATATGTAGATATACTTTCAATTGGAAATGCTATGTGAAGCAGAACCACTATTGTTTAAATTGTAATATATATATATATATATATATATATATATATATATATATACACACACACACACACACACACAGAAGCCCTTTTTATCTAGAAATATTGTAGCTTGAATAAGGGCTTGGTCCAGATACATATGTGTACCCATAGCCTCAGTTTAGGAGGATCCTGCAGCTCAAACAAAGACTCAACTTTTAGTTGCACTTCATGCTTTTCTATAGCCATGGTGGAACTTTGAACTCAGGTCTTATGAAGCACAAAACTTGATCATCTTTAGCCTTAAGAAGATCTGAACTGAAATGTGCATTGACATGATTTAAATGAGATTTCCACTTCACCAATGTACAAGGGTATATATATCTGTCACGTCTTCCACATTTCACTGTAATTTAAGATCATTATCTTGAGTTAGGATCACTGTCGTGTTTTTTTCTTACTCGGAATGATAATAGTTACCATAACTCAGATTACGTCGCATCACATGGGTATATAACAGAGCTTAGATCTTGTGGAGACAACTGTCATATTTATCACTGTGATACTTCCAAATGTATCACTATTACATGACGTAATTGCTACTATGTACCACAGTCTCAAGGGTTATTGTTATGTAATAAGGTGACTGCATAAATAACAAGAATGACTGCCCTATGACAAGGTTGTTGCTATTTAGTCAAGGTTATATATCATAAAGATCAAGATCATTGTTATACATCAGGCTTATTGTCATATACATATCACTTGTCATGTCATCAAGGTCACTTCTATTTCTAACATAGATTAAGGCTACATCTAGTCATACCTTAGGAAATTTTTTTTCATACCCTAGAAGATAACAAAAATTACCTTGAACTATTGTCAAACATGGGTAGAAACCTCACATTACTGTCTTGCATTTCTGTCTTCACAGCTGGAATAACTTGTATCTCAGTCATGTAATTCGCATCTTTGAAATGTAACTTTGTGCACTACAGTCTGTAACCTTCCAGATCTTCGTTTATCTTCTTGAGCTTCAAGAAAGGTACCCTAAACTCTAGAATTTTCAAAGCAGGGAGATCAATAGAATTGCAATCCTAAGATTTTCTTGAAATAAAATTCCCAAATGAGTGTCGGATTAGCTGTTCCATCAACTTTCAAGCCTTGTCCGTCTACAATAGCAGAAATTCCAACAATTCCATATGACCCGAAAATTGGAAATCTTCATAATTCAATGTTGTATAATATTGTAGGAGGAAGGTACCATGGATATTTATCTGTATCTCTTTAGTGATTTCTCTCTTTGTCTTGGGCTTGTCCTCAACCTGGCTCTGAAATCATGTTAATTTTAGTAAACATGTTCTTTTCATAGGTTAGATACTTCATTAAAGAAAATGCCCATTATTCCCTTAGTAATCACTTAAAACATTATACGACAGTAACTAAAGAAAGAACATAAATGATATATGCTGAAGACAAGCAAAGATAGAAAGACACAAGAATATGGCACAAGATGGGGAAAAACCCTTGCTCAAATCATGTTATTATTAATCATCAAATGTTTAGTAGAGAGAGAGAGAGGAAATAAAAATGGTTCAAAGTTGATACTAACTTGTCAATCTGAAGATCTGATCATGACATCCCTTAAGAATATACAAAATAGTGATCTACTCACAACTATAATCTATGCATGAACTTTAGATAGCCAAGAAGGATAAGTCATTTTTTGGGCTGAATATCGTCATCCACCTGAGACTGGTTAGGTATGCACAAGAATCATTGACAACCATCCAAAACTTGTCCTATTGACTGCGGCATGCCTTAAGATATAAGGAGCTTTGATTAGAATGAGATTCTAACCATGATAGGAATCTTGTCCTCCATTCCTTGAGATATATGCAACAACCCTAACAGAAATAAGATCAGGACAGTGATGTGGTCTCGTGAGGAGAGGGTTCCTCTTTCAGAGAAAAGCCTGAAACTTACTCATTCTGCTAGAGTATGAGCCAACAATAGAGAGATAACCCAAAAAATATACTCCTTACCTGCGGCTAACCATCTGTGCAAGACTCGGCCTAGAACAGAAGTCAAGCCAACAACAAGCCTTCATTTTTCCTCCTTGAATACCACCACTTCCTCAGCCATAGATCAAGCCCCCATCACGTGTCCAAATGAGGGAGAAGGATCCCCTATTTATATAATACGATGGAAGATGAATAAACTTGTTTCTTGGGCTAATTGAGCTGACATAAGGTGAGCGGCCTAGCCTGAAAAATTATGTGTGAGAGGATAAAATAAAAAAACCACTTTCGCTTGTCCAAATGAGACAAAATTTATATCAATTATGGTCCTCTCAAAGGGAGGAATTCAATGCTGCAATTATCTTCCCAATTGGAGCTATCCAAAAATGGAATATTTTCCTGGTTTCCAATTTTAACAATTTTAAATCAAAGAGGCGGCTACAAGTCCTTGAAGTTCATTGGCTCTACAAAATTTTGAAATATGT
This sequence comes from Pinus albicaulis, assembly GCA_034641835.2. Taxonomy (NCBI): domain Eukaryota; kingdom Viridiplantae; phylum Streptophyta; class Pinopsida; order Pinales; family Pinaceae; genus Pinus; species Pinus albicaulis. The sequence goes on along the minus strand of CM076572.1, from coordinate 391,769,378 downwards.
AAGCCTTGAAGATGTGGAGTTCTATTTCTTCTAGATATTTTCTTCCCTCTTGAAGTAATTTTGCATTCCCTAAGAACTTGATGCAGTTGTTTCCAAAATAATTCAGTGTGTCAAAGATCATTGTTTCCCTAGTTCTATTATTTTGTGGGTGTTTTCTCTTGTTTCTCAGTAAAGGAGGTGGCCATAACCACCATTTAATCTACCTGTTAAGAGTTGCTTGGGTAGATCTTCATGTAACTCTGCAGGGAAAATTTATGCATTATTTTTACATATATATAAATACATAAATAGGTTATTTACGATTTCGGTCATATCAATATATTATTTGGACTAAAATCATACCTAAGGTAGCTTCCAACTTGATCTTATTAGTTTGGCGTTGAGACGATTCATCACATCCCAAAATATGAAAGGATTTGTTCAACTAAAAACATGAAACACTTATATTTTACATGAGGTTCATTGTAGATATCATTTCCCATTCTGGGATTCTCATAGATCTGTTTGAAGCTTAAACTTCGGTAGATTGTAAGGTTCTCTTTATTCATGAAGTGACTTTAAAAGAAAATTGTAATAGCAACACCCAGGCTTGTTCTGGAATTGCACAAGCTTGATGATGACCCCATATGCACATGTACATTACATGCATCTAAGCACATATTGCAACTCCTTATGGAGGAGCTCTACCTGATCTTCTCAGAGACACTTTATAGTATGACGTAATCTTTCTTTGTGGGTTCTATCCATATGTTTAGAAATTTTGGCTTAGGATCTTTGCTCTAGAAGGTAAAATTCCCTAGAGTTGGCCACTAATACACCCAAAACTGCTTAACTATCCCCTCTAGCTATATATGGAGCTACACTGATCCTATTGAGTTGTAAAGTAGGGCCCTGTAAGATATGCATTACCTTGGCCCCACCTTCTAGTCCCAATTACCTAAACTTTATCTTCACTCAGGATTGCCAAGTGTTGTTTTTCCATGTGAATGCACAACTTGACTGTGATGTGTGCTACAGAATATGGTTACCTACAGGGTCGTATAATCCATGCGGGGTGACTCACTTCTATTTGTTACCTATAAAAATAAAATAAAAATAAAATCCCTTCTCACTTCTCCACTTAAAAGAGGACCATTACAAGTGTCCGAGACATCAAAATTGAATACTTAAGGTTTATTAGGAAATCAGGTTTCTTTAGGGCTTGGTAATAGAGGAAGGGTATAAAAAACCATTTTTACAGGTTGATAGTTCAGCACCAATCTCTTGCACATCAATTTTTGGATGTCTTTTAAGATTTATCCTCCTTAATTAAATCAAATAGAGATGCATTTATATTTGGCTAGAATTTGTACAACGTTGTAAAAAACAATTCTTTGTATTATATATTGGGTAGGCTGGAGCTTTGTTGGACATGAAAGTTAGACTACAAAATATGTGTATTGATTCGTCTGGACAACTAAAACACTGTTCTTCCAACTCCAACAAGGTTATTACCAAGTCTGAAACAAATAGGGGACCTATTCTATGATTTCCAACCAAAATATCAAGATGTTGATTTTTCTATGATGCCCAGAATAAAGAATAGTAGTGTTACTTGCATACCAAGTAGCAAAACCATGCTTTCCAACAAAAGAGACTGAAACAGGAAAAGAAATTGGTTAAACCAACGTTAACAGAGTAATCGCAAAACATAGTGTTGAACATAGTTTCCCTTCTTATTAGTTTGCATGCGTTTTACATCAAACCCTGCACTTTCAACAATAAATAATACTTCATTTTATGGCTTGCATGAACGTGTTCACTTGGTATTAGATGAATTTTAGCAAGCTCATTACCAAGCTAATTTCCATATAACTAACACACTTCAAAAACATGATTGGTATGTGTGTTGTTCCTAGTTTAATTCTAAGTGAAGACATTGTTTCTATTTTGAGCTTGTATATTGTATTTCAATTGGTGAAATGTGGGATTATTTCCTTCTAAGAATTTGTAACTTCAACTAAAACTCCTTTAACTAGGTGGTTTTCAAGACATGCCTGGCTGTGAGATTTCTTAAATCATTTTAGCATACAAAAATACGGGTTTTATCTTGGAAATTTAAAAATGGCATGGAATCCAAAGTTGTCCATTCACCATGCCCTTGTTTCCTATGAATAGTGTGTTTGATTAATTGAAATTACACTTCATTTATACGGTAGAACACTACAACAACATTTTTATATACTTTACTAAAGTTGGTGATATTTGGAAGTATTTCCTTCTTGCACAAAAAGGTGAGTTATTTTAAGTCCACAAGATCTAGTCTTGGTAAATGAGGTCATTATATTTACCTATAAAATTTTATATATTATAATTTTCTTATTATTTGAATGTAAAAAGTTATTATGACCATTTGTTAGAGGTTCCTTTTTCCCCTGTTCCTGGGTCTTTACATAGCATTAGGATTGGATGGTGTATTCTTGATTCTTAGTGTCCAGACACATGACAAGGGGTAATGTAGAGCGTAAACTTTATTGTGACATGGATAGCAAATTTTAGCCATACTATGAAGCACATAATTCAGGGTTGTGACTATCTCAGAGAGTTTGGTTTCTAGAATAAAAAGAAGAGAAACGTTTAGCAGGATTTTAGTTTCTACAAGCTCCTTGGAATCTTGTTTCTTATATTTTAGTGCAATTAACAACTAGTTGAAAACATGGGTTTAAATATATGGCCAACATAAAAATTAGGATCAATTTTTTTTTCTAGCTTTCAATTTCCTCACATCTTAGAAGTTGGATTTAAACTACAAGGGAATGCTAGAAGCATTGTTTCAACATGTTATGTTCTTCAGAGTTCAATCTTGTAGATTATAGTTGCTTCCTATTGTATTGACAAAGTGAGTTGACCATCATGGCATATTAAAGAAGCCTAGTGTATAACCGAAGGCAATGCATGATGTCAATAACTCTATTCTGCAATCTTATGGTTACCTTCAATTAATCTTTGTCATGTGTTTCTGAGTGCAAATCCAATAGGGAGTATGTTACACCATTTTTTGGTCCTCTAACCCATTATCGTTAGATGAACCCAAGTACACCATGTAAGACCAATTTTACCCCAAGTAAAATTTCTTTCACCACATTTGTTTACGTTTCTTGGTCATATTTAACCCAAAACAAGGTAATCAATTAAATAAATCATTATTTATTTAATTATTTTCTAAGAATAAGTTATTTAAATCATTATTTAAATAATATTCTTAGTTAAATTTGACTAAATCACATATAAATAATTAAATAAACCATTATTTATTTAATTATATTCCCCTCATCTCCCTTAAAATAATAAATAAATCATTTATTTATTTGTTATTTATAAATAAAGAAATTGACCCAAGTCAAAAGCCCTTTTCCCTCCAACAAATATAATAAAATATTCCTAAAGGGTGATTCTAGAATTTGATTAATAATATTTTATTCATGCACCGAGTTCTAGAACACCCCAATATTTTGTTATAAATAGGAGGGTTTTCCCCATTCATTAGTTACCTCCATTGCGTTAGGTCTCACTAGATCTACTCTTGGTCACCATTTCCATTTGTTTGCATTTTGAACTCCCATTGAGTTCCATGTTTGTTAGGGTTTTCCAAATTAACCAAAGAGAGGAATTTTAGATCTGAAACACTGAGGACTTCCAAGAACCCATCCCATTGAGGAGAACTGGAAAACACCTTTCTTGTTTTCCTCTCAGGTGCCCCATTCTTTAATATAATATAAGATTCTTTTTTGTTCTTGTCTTGTTCATTGGATGCATGGAGCTATTTTATATCTTATCTGCTTAATATCTTTTATGCTTAAATCTAATTTTATGCAGCAAACCTAAGGATATTTTGCAGCCATACTTGATGTTAGGGCTACTTGATATGCATAGCTAAAGTGATCTTTTACAGTGAAAGAATCATACTAACAATTGGCGACTCCACACGGGTTTTCTTTTGCGACCACTGTCGTTTTCTATCTTCCTGCATATCCAGTTGTTTCAGACCCTAGGGTTTCTCTTCCATTTTTATTTTTCCTATTTTTTCCCGTTTTTATGCTAGTTTTCCCCTCTAAAAACCCTCAAACATTCAAATTTCTAACTTCCGCGTGTTTCTGGCCTTTTTTCGCAAGTGACCGACATCAGTCACTGCTGAGACGACAAAATTTTCTGAAATCTACCGCCGCCAGACCCGGATCTGCAGGTCACACTTATCGGCTGAAAAATTGCGACCTGGCCTTGAGGTCGCACTTTTCTGCCCTAAATCTGCGACCTGGCCTGAAAACAAGCCCAAACCTGTGACCTGCAATTTTTTCTGCAATCTTCCAGCACTTTTTCTAGGTTTCACTGAAGCTTTTGTCAGGGTTTTCCAGCCTCTGTCTCCACCTGTTCAGACCTGTTGCTGATCTATTTCACTCACCTAAGTGGGACTCTTTCCCCTTAGGGCTTTAGTTCCCTCCACTTTTTTTGGGAGAGTTTGTTGCTGTTTTCAGACATCTGAATTTCCAAAATTTTCAGTCTTATTTCAGATCTGATACCTCCTGTTCAGATCCTCACAGGTCAGCTTTTCTTCCCTTTCTATACAATTCCTTTCGCTTTGTTTGGGTTCATCTCTAGGGTCACCTCTTTGACCCCCTTCTTTTTAGCTGATCTCCTATTTTCTAGCAGCAACCTTGCCCCTGCCTCTTTGCTGCTTTCTGCACCACTTTCCAGCAGATTTTTTCATTAGATCCCAGTCCCTCCAGACCTTAGATCTATTGATCTCTTGTTAGTGTGCTCTGCCCCTTCTAGACTAGTTTTGAGAGACCCACCTTCTTGGGTTCGCTTGCTGCCTTTTTAGTTGCTAATATTCTATTCTTTCAGTCTTATTTACTGCAGATTTCTTTTCCATTAAGCAGCACACTTTTTCTTTTACTCTCAAAACGTCTGGGTTTAATCAATTAAAATTAATGCACGCCACACATTGACCCTAAGTGAAGAAGAGCTTGGTTAACACCGCCTGGAAAAGACTCTAAAATTAAGCAACACTGCACCTCCTTTCCCTTGTCGTGTCTTGCTTTTTTACCTTGCTGCCCTTGTCAGTCTTTCTTCTTCCCGTCATCATTGCACCTCCAAGGCATTTATCCCGGCGAATTCTTGGCCTTCACCCTCAGTTTCCGGTTGGTAGACTTCCTCCTTCCCGTCGTCATCGAGTAAGTCCTCCCCCGAGTCCACCCTCCGACTCTTCCTCTGATTGTTCGGGTTCTCCCCGTCCTTCTGGTTCTCCCCCCTTTACTTCCACCATGTCTAGTTCTGGACCTAGCCCTAACCCCAGTTCTACTGCTGGGTCCGCTTCCAGTGGAACCACTACGGGACCTACCTCAACTGCCCCATTACTTCCATATATGGCCGGCCTTAGTCTCCCCGACTTCAATCGGCTTATCAATGATCCTATCCGCCATGATGTCAGTTGGCCTGCTATGCCAACCAAGCTCCCCTTTGACATTCCCAAGGTCAAAGGCCTTGCTAGTGAAGATCCCTCCAATCATATCCGATCTTTCCACATGTGGTGCTCCTCTAACTCCATCATCGATGACTCCATTCGTCTTCGTTTATTCTAATGCACCCTTACCGGCGAAGTGTCCAAATGGTATGTTGATCAAGGCACCTCTTCCCATACCACTTTTGCAACCATTTCCCAAGCCTTTTTTTCTTATTTCCAACTCCCTCTCCGATACGACATTGGCACTGAACTATTGACCTCCTTTCATCAATCCTCTTTAACGCGTCTCTCCGCTCATGTCCAAGAGTGGCGACGACGACGAAGCTTATGCCGTGCTCCCCCCTTTGAAGATTGAGTTTACATCGATTGGTTCCTTCGCTCTCTCTTACCTCCCATTGGCAAAGATGTCACCTCCCATTTCCCCCAAACCGAAGAAGCCGCCCTTCAAATCGCCTTAAAATATGACCTTATCTATGCCCAGTCTGGTTATGTTTATACTGTCCTTCCTTATCTCCCCAAGCCCAGGGGCACTAAAACCTCCGGGACCTCTCACTCTGCCGATGGTATCATCAGAGCTATGTCTCATACCTCTTCTCAACCTTTTATGCCCTATGGTTTTCCTCCCGGCGGGGCCAGCACCTCCAGCCCCTTTTTCCCCCCTGGTAACATGTATCCAGGATCTGGCATGCCTCCCCCTTTTACCCACTTTCCTGCTTACCTCACTGTTTCCCATTCTCACCCTTACCCTTATCCGCAGCCTAGTGTCCCAGCTCCTCCAGCATTTGGACCTCTCTCTCCCTTGCCTCCTCCACCCCCACAGCTGCACTTACTTCCCCCTCCAGGGCACGTATTTGCGCAACCAAATGCAACTCCTCCTCTTCCCTTGCAACGAAAGAGGAAAGGCACTCCCTCCACTTCCGGTAATCGTCAACCCAATCCTTCCCATCTTGATTCTAACACTGCTGACTAGCCTCAGAGTTCTCAGCCCAAGCAAGACATGTCACTTCACACAAATAAGCCCTGTTCATGTTGTGGTGTTTATGGTCATTACACTCACGATTGTCCCCGGTTACCACAAATGTGGCACATGTGGGAGTCTCAGGCCACTGTGCAGGGACAACACTCTTCTCCTTCTATCCCTTCCCACACGGCTACCTCTTAACCCACTATGTTTCCCAATCCTTTCCCTCAACAAGGGCTCGTGGCCACCTAGTCACCTCATGGCCCAGAACCCACTCAACCTTCTCCTTCTGGTTCCTCTGATTACTCGATCCTCATGATGGCCTCAGACCAATCTTTCACCGCCAATCCTTCCCTTCAAAATCGGTCTCCCATTCCTTCTACCCCCTAGTTCCCATCCTCGGGCCCTACTAAGCCTCTATTGACACCCAATGGTCCATTTCCAATTACTCCACCCAACGCCAAGATTCATACCCAAATTCTTAAGGGCCCATTACGCCGAAATGCTGCCTCTGATCAGATTTCCCTGGATGCTGTCAACCCTACCGATGACCAGTTAATTGTTTTCGATCCCCGTCAACTTGACCATCCCCCTCTTCCTGCGTCTGTTGCTTTCCAAATCTCAGTCCAAATCCAAAATGCCACTATTGCTCGATGCGTCATTGATGAGAGGGCATCTCCCTGTGTCATGACCGCTTCAGTTTGGCAGCAACTCGGATCTCCTGCGTTGGCCCCTTCCAAAATCACCCTTCGTGCATGGGATGGCCATGCTTCCCAGCCTGTCGGCCTCTTCCGCCGTTGTCCTATTACTCTTGCAGGCAAAACTCTATGTGTCGACATTGAAGTGATCAATGCCCCTCTCGACTACAATATCCTCTTGGGGCGTAGTTACACCTATGCCATGTCTGCCGTCCCATCCGCAGTTTACCGCAAGATTTTCTTCCCACATAATGGAAAAATCATCACCATCGACCAGTTATCGTATTGTACCCCCAAATCTCAGATTTCCCCTGAGCCCTCTATTTCCACCGCCACTACGTCTTGGCCCAATGTCTCTCCTGGCCTCTTTAAATACTCTTTCTTGCTCGACACCTTTCTTGACCCACCTACCCTCTCTGACCCCAGCCTGACAAGCGTTTGCATGATGCATTCATCTTGGGCTGACCTTACACAACCCACTTTGGCTAGTCAACAACCTCAACTTTCCCCAACTCCTCCGGCTCCTAGCCCTTCAACCCCGCTAGCCAGTCTTTTTCCTTCAGAATCTCCCCTCCCTACTGGATCAATTCCGCCTGATTTCAACCCCCTCGGCCCCGTCCCTCCTGGCCATTTTCCTACTGGTCAGATTCCTTTCCTCGCTCCCCCTCCTGGAGCTTCTTCCGTCCCTATCTTGGCTACCCTCTCCCTACCCAACTTGACCTTAGGTATACCCGTTTTGTATCTAAGCCCCCCTTCCCCTACCCTGCCTGGTCAACCCAAGCCATATATTTCTTTGACTCCAGTTCAACCAATACCCATGACCTCTTCCGCTGCTCCAACACTTCCGTCTCCTCACCCAGCACCTCCTCCTGTTCCAACCATGACCGATAACAATAGAAAATCTTGCAGGGGGGCACCGAAGGACATGGTGGCGTTGAACACTTCCACCCCTCCTCCCCTTCCAAAACATCCGATCCACCGCGCCTTGTGCGACGTTGTCGGCCACGCCACTCATACCTGTCCTGAATTACCACACCTCAAAACCATGGTCAATGAAACATTTCCAGAATCGGATATTCCCACGGTTCAGGTCACCCTCCCTGGTTACCTTCCCAAACTTAAAAACTTGCACACCAATCACCCTTGTTCTTTATGTGACTTCCATGGGCATTATACCCACCTTTTCCCCCGTCTTGACGAGTATCATGCTTCTTTGGCTGCTTACCACCAATTCGAAGCCGGGCTTTCCCTCCTCCTTTTTTAACCCCCGACCATGCGTCCACCCCAATTACCATTTCTCTTCCTGAGACTGACCTGACCAACCCTTCCACCACTATTTCCTACCTTGCCTCATCACCGCGTTCCCCGGCATCCAACCCCTTAGCCCTGTCCCCCTCTGTTTCGCCTACCCACTCATCTATTGACCCCGCTGTCACTTCTCATATCGACACAACCATAAGCCTTTCCCCTCAACATCAGATATCCCATATTTCTACCTCTTCGGGTCATCCTATGTCATCCACTATTCCCCTCTTCCAGTCTGATGAAGACATCATGGAAGCCATGACCGAACCTGACTTTCCATGGGATGATATGCACCATCGTGCATACTTCCTACAACATCAATCACACGACCAATATGCTCTCAAATCCAAAGACTTCATTCCCAATAAAGTTGATTGGTTCACAAACCCCATCCCTATTCCGGACGCTTTCAAAGAAGGCAATATGGCTAACATCTCCCCTACCATCAAAATAGACATTTATGTCAAACCAGGTATCGAATATCACATCACCATGGGCGCCCACTGCACTCCGGAAGAAATTGAAGCCTACACCAAACTCTTCAAAGAAGTCTGTGATGTTTTCAATTGGTCCTACTCATAAATGCTAGGACTCGATCCGGCCATTGTCGAACACCACATCGACACATGGCCTGACGCCACTCCGGTCCATCAAAAGTTAAGACCCATTCATCCATATAGACGTGAAGCCATCAAAGCTGAAATCGATAAGCTCCGGAAGGCTGGTTTTATTTACCCCATTGAGTACACCACTTGGGTGTCCAACCCAGTTCCTGTTCTCAAAAAACAAGGCACCATTCATGTTTTCACTGAATTTTGCGATCTAAAAAAAGCTTGTCCCAAAGACAACTTCCCCACACCATTTATTGACCAAATCATTGACGAGTGTGCAGGGCATGAGGTCTTATCCTTTATGGATGGCTTCTCAGGATACAATCAAATCATTATCCGTCGTGCTGATCAACTTAAAACCGCGTTCATTAGTCCGTGGGGCACTTTTGCATACCGAGTCATGCCATTTGGTCTTAAAAATGCTGGTGCCACTTTTCAACGAGCCATGTATTATTGCTTCCATGGCTTAGCTCATATTATCCTCGCCTATTTAGACGACCTTACTGCGCGTTCTAAACATCGGGCACAACACCTACATGATCTGCATACCATTTTCCTCCGCTGTCGCAAGTATAACATTTGTCTTAACCCTTTGAAATGTGTCTTTTGTGTTCCCGTCGGTCGTCTCCTCAGCTTCATCGTATCTAAAGACGGGATAACTCTTGACCCTTTGAAAGTTCAAGCCATTCTTGAACTGCCTACCCCTCGAACCTTACGACAACTCCAAAGCCTCCAAGGCAAAGCTAATTTTCTTTGCCGATTCGTTCCAAACTATGCGACCACCGCGCATGGTTTCCTTTGACTTCTTCGCTCCCACACTTCTTTTGTCTGGGATACCTCCGCTCAACAATCTTTTGATGCCCTCAAACATGCTCTCACCTCTGCCCCTTGATCTGCTATCCTGACTTTGATCGCGATTTCATCCTTTACATCTTCGCTTCCACCCATTCGGTTGCTGGTGTCCTTATTCAAGAAGATGATAACAGCCTCGAGCATGTGATCTATTATGTCAGTAAAAACCTTGTTGGCCCAGCTGTGTCCTACTCACATGAAGAAAAGTTAGCACTAGCTATTGTGTTCTCGGTCCAAAAACTGCATCATTATATCCTTCTGCGTTCCACCAAGGTTGTGACTGATTCCAACCCCATGGCTTTCCTGTTGAGTCGATGCATCCTCAGTGGGAAGTACGCTCGTTGGGTCATTATTCTCCAAGAATTTGACCTTGAATTTGTCACCCAAAAAATTAAGAAAGCCTTAGCCCTTGCTGAACTCATTTCCGATTTGCCTACCAGGACGCAAGACACTCCTATTAATGATGCTCTTCCCGATGAACATTTATTTTCCATCACCACTAATGATACTTGGTACGGTGATATCCTTAATTACCTGTAAACCCAAAATTTTTCCCTTCATCTTGATCGCTTTGCCCGACGACGTATCCGACACCAAGCCTCTCGCTACCTTCTAATCGGCGATGACCTTTATCGTCGTGGAGTAGATACTTTCCTTCGTCATTGCCTCACACACGCTGAAGCTGAACAAGTCCTCAATGCCTGCCATAGCGGTGCTTGTGGGGGCCACTTGTTCGGCCTTGCCACCGCCCAAAAAATCATGTGCGCCAGGTATTTTTGGCCTTCTCTCTTCAGTGATTGCATTGAAGCAGTCAAAAACTGTTCCAATTGCCAACATTTCGCCCCGAAGGCGCGAGCTCCTCCTGCTCCCCTCCATCCTGTCATCACAGCTGGCCCTTTTTGCAAATGGGCCATTGACTTTATGGAATGTCGACCTCCCTCCGCCGGTAACCATAAATACATCATCGTGGTAGTTGAGTATTTCACCAAATGGGCTGAAGCTATGCCTACATTCAACAATACGGCAGCCACCGCAGCACTCTTTTTCTTTAACCATGTCATCACTCGATTCAGAGTTCCAAAACAGTTAATCTCTAACCATGGCCGACATTTCGAAGATGAGATCTGGCATGAGCTATCCTCACTCTTGGGTTTTGAGCACCAATATTCATCTTCCTATTACCCCCAAGTTAATGGCCAAGTTGAAGCGGTCAACAAAATTCTTAAGACCATGCTTCAAAGAATGGTGAATAAGCACAAAAACAATTAACACCTTATGCTCTTCCTTGCTTTGTGGGCTCATCGAACTTCGGTTAAAACCACCACTAGTTTCACTCCTTTCCACCTCGTCTTCGGTGAGGAGGCAGTCCTACCAATTGAGTGTGAAATCCCTTCCCTTCACCTGGACGTCGAACTCATCCCTGATACCCAACCTATAGAACAATGACTTATCATGCTCGAGCATGCCTCTAAAGATCATCGTGTTGCATTGCAAACTCTTGAAGCGGCCAAAAAGCACACCAAAGCTTAGTATGACAGAAAAGTACACCCTCGCCAATTTCATGAAGGTGACCTTGTTCTAGTCTATGACCAGGCCCATGATACCCTTGGTCATGGGAAGTTCGACTCACTATGGCTCAGTCCTTACATTATCAGTAAAGACCTTGGGAAGGGGGCCTATCTTTTAGAGGACTTTGAAGGCCACCCCCTTCCTAATCCTCGCAATGCACTCTATCTCAAGAGATATTACCCCTAGCATTTCCCGCTCGAAATGCACATTTTATTTTTCTTGTAGATAGCCAGCATATATTTTTTTTCACATTTTTCTACTTCACCAGGACACCCGCTGTCCATGAAGTCTTCCCTCACATCCCCTTAAAATCAGATTTTCTCACTTACACCACAGTTCAGTGGGGGGCACCACTTTTCCCACACACTCATCTTCGTTCGTGATAATTTCCGTCATGAGTTACCAGTTTGTACTCATGATTTTTATGGTCCCCATTGGCACCATCCCTCATTTCATCATCATCCTTAGTTACGTCTGTGCGTCGCTCCACTATTTTCTCCCGTGCCTTAATTGAGATTCCCTTACTACCTCACCTATGGCGGACCTACTTCTGTCGACATCAGCCCATTTACTCCAGAAGTCAGGTCTAGGGGGGCAATGTACCTTGGTTCGAGCCCTTTTCAACCCACTCACGATCTACACACTTGATGGTTCAGTGATGCAGCAGCAGCTATTGGTGATATCCGGGTGTGTGTGAGATGTCTCAGCCCTCATGAGCGGGTGGCCCTGTAGGTAGCCCCCCACACACCCGGATGACTTCTTCATTCCAGCCCTTGATGCAGCTCCTCTCCTTTGATGATATCGGCCTCAGTCGCTTGTAGCACCTCTTCGATTTGCACATGTCGGTCCGATTTTGCGAACCCTTCCCCGTGTGTAGGGGGGCATTTGGGTGTATTTATATCTCATGTACTACAAAACTATTGTATAAGTCCTGACGATTATTCCAGGCATAACATGTATGTGGGATTCATCCTTCTTGTTTTCTAGCTCATGTTTAGGCCAGCACTGGCTTTACTATTGCGTTCCATGGTTTTCCGGGTGCCTTATCCTTTGTACTATTGTCTCGGTGGGCATAGGTATGCCTTCCCTGCTGCCTTTCACATTGGTACCACATCATACACTTGAGACTTGTTGCACCTGTATGTCTCGTCTCCTCTGGGTCTAGTCCTCCACCACTTTAGATCACCTTACATTCCTCTCTTTCATTTTTATCTTACTATCTAATGCTTAAGTTCTTACAACGTACTTCGGTCATACGATTTGCTCCTAACACTCGTACGTTGGGGGGCAATCTGTTACACCATTTTTTGGTCCTCTAACCCATTATCGTTAGATGAACCCAAGTACACCATGTAAGACCAATTTTACCCCAAGTAAAATTGCTTTCACCACATTTGTTTACGTTTCTTGGTCATATTTAACCCAAAACAAGGTAATCAACTAAATAAATCATTATTTATTTAATTATTTCCTAAGAATAAGTTATTTAAATCATTATTTAAATAATATTCTTAGTTAAATTTGACTAAATCACATATAAATAATTAAATAAACCATTATTTATTTAATTATATCCCCATCATTTCCCTAAAATAATAAATAAATAATTTATTTATTTGTTATTTATAAATAAAGGAATTGACCCAAGTCAAAAATCCTTTTCCCTCCAACAAATATAATAAAATATTCCTAAATGGTGATTCTAGAATTTGATTAATAATATTTTATTCATGCACCGAGTTCTAGAACACCCCAATATTTTGTTATAAATAGAAGGGTTTTCCCCATTCATTAGTCACCTCCATTGCATTAGATCACACTAGATCTACTCTTGGTCACCATTTCCATTTGTTTGCATTTTGAACTCCCATTGAGTTCCATGTTTGTTAGGGTTTTCTACATTAACCAAAGAGAGGAATTTTAGATCTGAAACACTGAGGACTTCCAAGAACCCATCCCACTGAGGAGAACTAGAAAACACCTTTCTTGTTTTCCTCTCAGGTGCCCCATTCTTTAATATAATATAAGATTCTTTTTATACATTGTTCTTGTCTTGTTCATTGGATGCATGGAGCTATTTTATATCTTATCTGCTTAATATCTTTTATGCTTAGATCTAATTTTATGCAACAAAATTAAGGATATTTTGCAGCCATACTTGACAGTGAATGATATGCATAGTTGTATGACCTTTTACGACGAAAGAATCATACTAACATAGTAGACACCCCACCTAGCTAGAGAAAGCTTAAGTCTGCACTAGTTGCTTAGTATGTGTATCCAATGCCATATATATAGCTCCCTCCTAACGTGAGCATCACAACCTCTAATAGAGTATGGGCCTTTTGTCAGTTGAATTATCTATGAGTGGATTTTGTTGGTTGTAAAATATAGGTAGTGTAATAGGCATTCCTGAAGTTTCCTATACATTTAGGTGGAGTTCAATGAGAATATGAATGAACCATGTACACGAAGGAGATCTTAGTGGGTCGATACTACAAATTTGACCCAAAACAACATTTAGTACTCAATTATGATCCAACCTAACATATCCTGAGCGAAACTACAACTCAAGAAGACATACTCCATCATATTTTCCTTTCATGTCTTAATAAGTCACACAAAGCCCTGACCATCCTGCAATGTGCAGATTATCTTTATATTTTACACTCTGATTGGATGAATGTCTTCCATCCACAAACTTGGAATTTGAAGGAGTCTATGGTTTTCTGTTTAGACTTTCTTCATTGTTATTTGAAACTTTGAAAATGTTAAAACTGGACAAATGCAATGTTACCCAGTGAATAAATATGTGTGAAATGGTTCTCTAACAACTACTTAAAGAAGAAAAAATGGGAGTTATTTATTTTTTTAATTGTCAGGAAGGAGGAGAATAGTTGTGTAGATGATAACATCAACTGAAGAGATAATTGAATTCATGTAGATCAATTCTTGAATTCAATAATAGCAGTGCATGCTATTTGATGAGTTATTAGTTACAATATTTATTTATGAAGTTATTCAAATAGTGGAAGGAATGTAATGATTTGCAAGGAATCTCCAAAGTTTCTTCTAGGATTCTTTTTTTTCCATGGAGAAAATGTTTATTTTATTTTTTATTTGAAAGTAACTAGAAATAAAATCTTCAAGTGCACAGTGCACAGTGAAAATATAGTGTTTCATCACTAGCTGTCTACTTGATTTTAGTTTACTTTTTCATATGCCTTGGAAAAAAGTAGGACTCTTCTGCTAAAGGAAGATCATTTCTAGTGTCCATGAATTAACTTCAGTTCAATATTCAACATTACAAAAGACATATGACTAGTCTAATAATAGTGTTACCACAGTGGTTATACTTCGAGGTATTTTGAGAAGGGGAGGAAATTAGGCAATCATTTCTTGGAAGAGCTCTTGTAAATAAATCTGAACGCCTATGTTAATGACTTCATCTCATTTTGTGATAAAAAACCAATAGTTGGAAGAAAATAAAGTATCTATCACTTCTTTTCATCCCAAGGAAATAAATACTAAATGGAATTATACAAGCATAAATGTATCTTTGGAAACTGCTCAAAGGCCAAAGGTCTTGCAATACATTAGGGTGCAGACCTCCTCCACACAAAATGTTGGTGTGTGAGAATA
Source organism: Pinus albicaulis (assembly GCA_034641835.2). Taxonomy (NCBI): domain Eukaryota; kingdom Viridiplantae; phylum Streptophyta; class Pinopsida; order Pinales; family Pinaceae; genus Pinus; species Pinus albicaulis. The sequence continues at coordinate 391,754,240 of CM076572.1, read as the reverse complement.
AATATTTACTTTATTATTCACATTGCAAGCATATATTCTCCTCACACACTATAGAACACTATATATCACATTTATGAAATTTCATATTGGTTAGGTGGTTTTACCACATAGCCCTTAGCTACAACATCTAACATTAGTTTGGTTGCATATTAGAAATAAAATACAACAATGTATTAATGACTCTTGACCACTAATTACTACCCGTAACTACAACATATAAGATTACATTGGTCACATATTAAAAATAAAATGTGGCAAAGTATTAATGACTCCTGAAAAATACTTAGAGAGTGTTGCCACTTGCTCTCAAGGAGTTTGGTGTGTGTGTGTGTGTGTTTTATTTATCACAATGACAGTAATGGTGTGTGGTATTCAAGATAAATATTTACTTGAAACTTAATAAACCAGCCATATACTGAATTTTCTAGTCTTATGAGGGTAGTCTATATCCTATTCATGATGAGGGAAGACTACCTAGCGTTTGGGATCAGAATCCATTTTTGATAATTTTCAATTTTATCCTTGTATTAGATTCTTTGCTTCCAAATTTTCAGTTAAGAAAGCATATCATCAACATTAAGACTTTCTTGACTATGAACCATATCACTTCAGATAATTTTCAATTGCATCCTTGTATTAGAATCTTTGCTTTTGAATTTTCAATTAAGAAAGCATATTGACAACAATACGAATTTCTTGATTATGCACTGGTGAATAAATTGTCCATGAGGATAGAGCTGACAACACCATTAAAGACCTCCATTTAGTCCTTTATGGAAAATGTGTAAAGGTGAGTTCAAAATATTAATTATCTTCAACCTTTTTATGGCATTTAACATTGTTCTATAATTTTTATAATGCGTATGTATTTTGAAGCCAACCTCTGGGAAGTATGAAATTTGTTTAGTTTTGTGAATGTATTCTTTAGGGTTGAGACATCATATATTGCTTATTCAATAATTGACATTTTTTTTTTGGGTAGTTTTTATTGCTTGATATTTTTAGTTTCCTTTGATTCTCTTGTTGTCTATGATATTATAGTGTCTTAGAGCTTCCTTCACATGCCACACTTTGGAGAAATTTTCTTCCACTTTTTATTCCTTGAGCTAAATTTCACTGCTTGTTACCTTCTTGTTCTTTCTATTGCATTGATTTGGCTTTATTTAGTAGTTTTAGAGCATTTAGCTATTTATATTCACAATTACACAACTTTTTTGTTGTTATTTTGTTTCCCTAAGAAGAGTCCAAGTTTAAGGGAGCTAACTGAGTTCTATATTTTCAAGATGGCTATTTTGTCTATAGTTTTTATGGCCTAAATTGGTAACTACTGAAATTCTTGAATGGTACGAGCTTTAAATATTGTCTTTGAAACAAGATGTGGTAATGCATATGTATTTTATTTTCTTGATGTATTGAGACATCCTATGTTATACCATTTTGTGCTTGAATTTCTTGATGTTATTTATAGTGTGTTGTCCAACGCTTTTTCACTTGAAGTTTGTAACCTTCTACTTCATAACTAGATGTATATGTTGTGTGCATTCTTTCTCCTAATCTGCAAGGTTTTCATGTGGTGCATATTCAATCCCTTAGAAAAATTATAAATTTTTAAGAAATCCAATTAGATTCATGGTAATAGTTTAGAAAATAACAACCATTGGGATTGTGATGATACCCCATGGGCATATTCATAAAATTATCTTTGTAATCTTCATATTGAAATGTATCCCTCCTATCAATATTTATTGATGTCATTTCTCCACTTCATTAGAAAAACCTATTTCTAAACTTATTTCTTAGTTCACATCATGCTTTTTCGACATTGTTCCATAGATCTGTACCAAGAAGTTAATAGCATTTCCTTCATGGTTTATGAACAAATTATCAAGATATCATGTTATCCAGTTCCAACAGAACCCCTCAACCAAGTAAAAAATACAAGGAAAAATAGAACACTCCATTTTGGCACCAGGGATGGAAATGATTCACCATAAACAAATCCTAGCATGCCACATATCTCTCGTGCACTCCCTCGAAGCTTAAATACAACCCTCTTCGGAAATTAAGCATAAAAAAAAGAGACCAACATTCATATGTATCCAGAATCCCAAAATCAATGGTCAATATCTCTTTTATATTACATAAAAGAAAAGAAAAAGAAGAGTATAAAAAAGCCTTCTTGTTGGTGTTTTTGATCGCTCCCCCAAGAAGAGTGATCTAATGGAAAACAAATAGCCATGAGATGAGAGGGCTCTCCTTTGAGTTGACTTTTAGCAAAAATATGAGTATAAGATTGTGAACATATTGAGTATCTTATATGTAATTATTTTTCCCTCCACCCACTTTTCATAACTTCCATAACCATTAGGTAGGAATCTGCAACTTCAATGCTATTTTTCTTCTTTAGTAAAATATTTCTGAAGACTTTACAAAGTTTTATAATTTATTGAAATTTTTAGAATTTAAAATTTAGAAAGTTTTAAGGTCCACTCCTTTAAAGGGTGCTAGCTCAATGGAAGAGCACCTGCTTTACAAGCAGGAGGTTGGTGGTTCGATTCCATCATGCCCTGATATTCATATATAGGGAATGACGAAGATCAGTTTTTGGTGACGGATGCTCTTTTGACCATCACCAATGAGCTTATGGTGACATTTTTCGACCCTCACCAAAATATGAAATGGTGACAGTAAACGAACACCACCATATGTACCCATCAATAGTGACAACCATGAAAGGTCCATCACAATAAATTTTTATTGTTCATATGAAATGGTGACAGTCATTATCCATCTGATAATCATTATTATTGACAGACTTTGAATGTTTCCATACACCTATAATTTTGGTGACTCCACCTTTGGTGAGGTTTTGTTTTTGCTGACGGAGGCTAAGTTATGTCACCATTGCTCATATGAAATGGTGATGGTCACTATCTTTCTTTATAAATCATTATTGGTGACAGAACTTGAATTTCACCACAACACCTATACTTTGGGCGATGCCACCTTTGGTGACGTTCAATTTTTTTGTGAAGGAGGCTAAGGTCCTTCACCATTGCTCATATGAAATGGTGGCGGTCACTATCCATCATTATAAATCATTATTGGTGATGGACCTTGAATGTCACCACAACACCTATACTTTTGGCGATGTTCAGTTTTTGGTGATGGAGGCTCTTTTGACCATCACCAATGAGCTTATGGTGACATTTTTTGACCCTCACCAATTTCATTTTTTGTTTAGTGCTATATTAACTTTTCTTTCACCCTTTATTTCATTTTTCATTTTTTTCGTTTCAAAAAAATGTGCATAGAAACTTATTTGTTTCATGTGTCAGAAGAGGGATCCTGAATTATTGACAGAAGATGAGGTTATTCATTTATAGAGGTATGTTTATGTTCACTTTTGACACACATGTTAAGGTTTTCCTCCACTCCTTACTCTACTTGACTAGAGTAACAAGGATTAATCAAATATATAAAATTAACTACAGTAGGCGGAACTAGTTAAAGCCCAAACATCATGACATCACCATGAATTTCTCTGATAAGGAATGTATTTTCCATCTGAATATCATCAACCAAAACAAATCATCAATATTTTCACAAAGAAAGTGAATAACCATAAAATCAAGTGTTGGTAGAAGAACAAATTTCCTCTTGGATTTCACCACGCTTACTTCAGAATCCAAACAAAGTCTCATGCATAAAATAAGCTAAGCCTGAAAACAAATAAGCAAAGGAAATAATCAAAGATGTAAAGAAAATGAAAGAAAATAATAATGAAAGCAAACACTAATGCTACTCCTAACCTAAGAAGAAAGTAGGCCCATTCACGTAAAGCAAAAATTCTAATGCATCCACCGGTGCATTGGTAGACCTACACAAGTGAAGGAATACTTGCAAAGAAATATACACATGCATAAAAATATACAAGAAATATATGACATTGAAAACTAAAACGTTCAAAGTTTGAATGTGTATGCAGAAAAGAAATGACAAAAAGCACACGGATAACATTTTGTGGACATGTCATCGTGTCGTGACACATCGTGAATAGAGGACTTGTAAACAAAAAATTTTGAACCATGAAGGTGAAAGAATGTAAAAAAACAAGAAAATTTTTGTTTTGCCACATTTCTCACTAAGTAGGACTCTTCCAACGATTGAGCGATAAGATCATGAAAAACAGATGGAGGATGTGAAAATTGTAAATCAGAAATATGTTCAATATGTACAAGAGAGTGATGAGGATCGTCAAGAAATTCAACATTTTTCTTATCAGAGTTGGAATTGACCTCAAGGATACAATAACCTGACATAATCATTAGTTCAGGTTGAATTTCCTCGAGAGCTTGAGGAAGGTAAAAATCATCAAGGGTAGATGATCAAAGATCGATCGCTTGGATAAATAAATAACATGAAAATGAGAATTACGACCAACTGAAACAATGAAAAGGTCACGACAACCACGATAAGAAATTCCAAGATCATAAACAAAGGTATGATCATGATATAATGAATCATATAAAGGGGAATATGGAAAACGAGAAATTTCACCCTCTATGTTTATATAAAGGTATGATGAGAGGTTGGAAAGATAAGTGATAGAAGATTCATCATCTCTGCATTTAAATAAAAATATGACATTCCACAAATTATGTGAATGCTCGAAATTATTAAAAAATGAAAGAATTGAAGTTTAAAATGATTCAACCAGAATGACAGAATCGCAGAATGTGTCATGATAATGTGAAAGAGTTGTGGAATGAAGAGGGTAATCTTCCACCAATGATTCTTGTTTAATGGGAGGCTCTAGCACATACTCATCATAAATGACATCGCAGCTAGGTTGCACAGTGAAAACTCCATCCAACACTTGATCCTCATCAACATCAATGGAAGGATTTAGAGCAAAAAAACACACAAACTCGCATCTTGGTGGATTAGAGGCACCAAAGGGTGGAGGATGACGAGACAACTCTTCAAAATTTTCATCGGGATTGCATACCAGAACTGTATAGGGATCTTGATATGTGGGTAAGGAAAGGATGGTGGTTCTCGAACAAGGGGTTTGTGGAAATTTTCCACCAGATCGTTCGACAGTAAATTTGTTAGATGAAAAGTGGACGAGAGATTGCCTAGAAGGACACCTATGTCTATCACAGATTTAGAATATTTACGTGCAAGGTTTGTTATGTGTGATTTAAGTGATCATAAATCATGTGGATTAAGTGAAATATGAACAAGCTATAAAAATATTCTGGTTAAGTAATCCCACTCAACTTCATATTCTGCAAATTCAAAATAGACATTAGGGGAATTTTTAGGTATAAAATAGGCCTCCTACTCGCACTTGAATTTGATATGCAACAAGTCATCGATGATATCCACTCGCACTTGAAAATTCAACTTTCTATAAAAACATGCTAGGTGTATGATATGAGATGAAGTCATTAAAATGAGTTCAGAAATTCAAAACAAACTTCATGGACTCAGCCTGTCATCTGGCCCTCCTTATAGCACCAAAAAAATTGATGATGTTGGATCCAACAAAATTTAGGGTATATCCTCCCTTATGAATTCCCAACGAGACCTCACACTATTTGGAGTAGGAGTCCGAGTAGTGGGGTGTTTAATGATATGCCTTCGATTAAAAAACACATAGAGTTGTGTATGGTGTCTTTGGTCAAAGAAACTCCGTGACCCTGTGGACTATACATATGCTCTAGGTGGATATTGGTGGTCAATTTCCTATTCCACTTGGACCCCCACCATCATTTCTTTCAGTTTTTCAGTTTCAGCACAATTTATTATTTTTAGCCGTTTTTGAGGTGATGAACTTCCAGAGCCGTTTTGAGGCTTTAAACGATGGTTTTTGGGAAAACTGGGAGCAACATGGAATATCCTTTGATGTTTCTCACTAAAAAGTTGTAGGCCTCAGATAAATATTACTAATGAGGTATTTACCATGTCAAACAGAGACCATATGCCAAAGTTATGTCCCCAAGAAGTTGATGTACCAATTCACCCGAACGGGGCCCATAGTTTTGATGCTTGATCTCCTAGGGTTAGGTTTCTAGATATTTAGTGTTTTCCATTGTTCCTCAATAATAAATATGCCTTCGAGCATCATTTTAACATAGTTAAAAGCCATTTTTCCATGACATCTCTTGTCAGAGATAAGCCTACCTGCTCCCTAGCTAGTTTATTTCCATTATTTCTGTAAGCATATCTCTATTATATGATATTAACGAAATGAAGTTTTATTTCGACTCTATCTCTATGTTTATGTTTATTTTTTCATATTATTGTGTTCTTGAATTAATTCGGATCAGTGGTATCAATTTTTTCTTCTCTTTATTTGTTTTTCTTTTCATTTCCCCAACAAGGTCAGGGTATAAGAAGTTAGGGCTCGACCTGGTCGAATCTTTGCAAGATCAACCTTGAAAATCTCAATGATCACCTATGGAGGAAGAAAATAAATACAAGGGGGTAGGAGATCCTATCAAATTATTTGTTGAGGAGGCCCTCGAGAAATAAAGGAATTTGATGATGGATTACTTTACCCAGATCCTTCAACCACTGCCCACTAGCGACGCATATGCATCCTGCAACCACTCTGTAGGTGCCACTCCTTTCAAGGTATAGGTCATATTTAAAATTCATATATAGGAAGGATAGATATATGGAACCCTGTAGATAGATGGTTAAATTTGCTGGAAGGGTACTTCTTGTTCCATGATTTATCTAACCGAGAAGAGATTACTTTTGCACTCCTCAAAGCTACCCCGCATGTCAAAGATAGGCAAGAAACCTACTGTGAGAAAAAGGACGGGAGGGAACCCTCTCTGTTCTTAGTCGCAACCACTTGGAATTTGTTCTAAGATGGAATAAAGGAACAATATTACCCTGTTTGGAGCTATGATAACAAGTACATTTAATGGACCATGCTGCAACAAAAAAGGGATCAAGATGTGCATGAACTAATGAATTTGTCCCATACCATGGCACAATGTTGGGTATTAAATATTTAGAGAGAAATTTGGTTCTCATGTACCATCATTTTTAATCCAAATACACTCACGAGGAAATGGATTTCCTCAGCATTACCTCACTTAGCATGGCATATTGCAACGCCGCTAGGATCGAGCAGAAATTTAAGCAGAAGAAGCGAGACTTTGGATCCGCGAATCCAAAGCCAGGGAAAGGTGCCCCTGAACCAAAGAATAAAGGGAGAAGACAAAGTGGGGTGACTTAGAACAAAACCAAAAATCCAATTAAGGACACATGGAAGTGGTACGAATTTCATAACATCCCCACTCACAACACAAACAAGTGACAAGCCAAACAATCGCTTGTGGCCGAAATGAAGGTACCCGAATCAGATGCATGTTCTGATATTGAGTCAGAACCAGAATAGGGCAATGAAAAAGGGAAGAAAATCATTGATGCTTAACCCAGTGCCCCTGTTTCCACCACCAATGTCCAGAGGGAGGAGCCCAAGGATCTAAAGGAGGGGGAGCACCTCTTCCATTCACAGTTGTGGGTGAATGGTTCTCCATCACAATGCCTTGTTGATAGGGAAGCCAAAAGAACCTCATTTTAGCAAAGGTCATGAAGCAACTATACCTACCAACCACAACACACCCACACATGTATACCATTTGGTGGCTTCAGTAAGGAAGATATCTTTGCGTCCACTATTAGTGTCGCCTTCCATACATCATCGTGCCTTTCATAGATGAGGTACTGTGTGATGTTTCTCTTCTTGCTGTGTCTGATGTATTATTCGACCAACCATACTTTTGGAAGAGACATGTTGTGTATGAGTATATCCCTCATTCTATTGTTATTAATTTGGTAAATAAATTGTACAAGATACCAGAGGAAGTACTGCCTCCTACCATCTCTTTGACTACCGCAAAACAACGTAGTAAGGTTATTTCCCAAACCAGGAAATTTATTTTCATTAGAATTTGACCACAAGACAAAAATAATATTGTGCCCATAGCCTCGAAATAGGGCTCCCTTGCATGGAAGCAGAAAATGGACAAGGTCGTGGAGGAATACGAGGACATTTTCTCCTCACCCATAGAGGTTTATCTACACTTTTAGGTCAAGCTCTCCATTGATCTGACCCCGGGCACAGTGGCACTTGATGTTTCCATACCTCATGCGAACACACAAATATAATCCACACATGTACTATCTGAGGCTGATAAAGCAAAAAAATTTATTGAACACATCCAACACGTCTGCCAACTGGTCCACAACATCTTGGACAAACCCAATGCCAAGTACAAGCACTGCCATGATCAACATCGAGTGCCACACAGCTTCCAGGTGGGCGAAAAAGTGTGGCAAAATTTTTAGAAGGAGCGCCTTGCTAGACCCCACCGCAGGCTTCACCGTCTCCGATGTGGGACATACACCATCACCAAGGCAAGTGGCTCACCGGGGACCAAGTTCAACAGAACGTTCCTCACCTTATGGATAAACTCAACGTAATTGGGACCATTGCTTCGTAAGGGGGGGAAGAATGATATAGCTAGATATTGGTGTCCACCCTCCTATTCCACTTGGACCCCCACCATTGTTTCTTTCACTTTTTCAGTTTTAGCACAATTTACTATTTTTAGCAATTTTTTGGGTCTTGAAATTTTAGAGCCATTTTGAGGCCCTAAACAACACTTTTTGGGAAAACCATGAGCAACATGGAATTTCATTTGATGTTTCCCACTCAAAATTTGTAGTCCTTGGATAGATATTTCTAATGAGGTATTGATTGCATCAAATGAAGATCATATGCCAAAGCTATGTCCCTGGGAAGTTGATGTACCAATTTACCCAAATGGGGCCCATAGTTTTGGTGCTCCATATCCTAGGGTTAGGTTTTTGGATATTTCGGGTTTTCCGTTATTACGCAATAATAAATTGGCGTTCGATCCTCATTGTAACATATTCTAGAGCCCTGCAGCCGCCACATCTCTTCTCAGAGATAAGCCTACTAGCGCCCTAGCTAGTTTATTTCCAATATGTCTGTAAACATATATCTTTTATATGATATTAATGAAACGAAATTTTATTTCCCCTACAACTCTATGTTTATGTTTATTTCTATATATTATTTCATTCTTGCATAAATCTGGGTAAAAATATGATGCATGAGCGGTTATAACAACAAAGGCGCGAATGAAATGTGCCCCTTGAAAGCTTATAATAGTACACATCTTGAAAGGAACACACGAGCTGAAAATACATCACAGAAACTAACAATCAGAATAGTTCACAAGTGAAATGTGATATACTAAGACATAATCACACATTCAAAATGATTCATAGAAATGAAAATGAAATATTTCATAAGCATATTCATAAGCTAAACACCATACATCACAAACATAACATGCAAACTCCAACTACATTTACAATATATACATGAAAGACATGCCGACTATGATTATACATTATAATTCAAAGTTCCATCCATACATAAAACATGAAAAACCACTTTCCCTAATAGTGGAATGTGAATTCAAAAACACTTGCTCCTTCCAAATAAGTACACTCAATCTACGCTACAGAGAAGCCAATGATGACACAAAAATCCCATGCGTTTTCTAAGCGTAAGCCTAGCCAAAATCTTGGCTCCCAAAATCCCTTTACAAGAGTTATGAGGATGTATTTATAACCATGACTGGAAGAAGACTCTCGCATCCAATGCATCTAGGTACAGTACCTTGGAAGCAGTCTTCACATATTATTCAATCAAGCGCAACATGGTTTTAATACTAAGCAAGCCACCATTGTAGGTATTCAAGGCCTGTCTGCTGATCTCTAGGTCCTCTCGGTTGGCCTCTCGCTCTAGCTAATCTGAGTACTGATCAATCTCTTGCCAGACATGTTTCTTATGCTTGGACTCATTGAGTGTAAAAATTGATGGCATCTGGTGGGTCCTCACCATTCAATACCAGCTGCCATAGATCCATCCATATGCGGTCTGAATGCTTTCGACGAATGAGGAGAGTTGATTGTTGTTATGGATTAGCATTTGAACTCTGGCTTTCTCTAACTCTTCATGCGACTTCATATAATTTACCAGTTTAACTGGTGCATCTTGTATCACATTTTCCACTCATGCACGTCAGTGATGGCAGTTTTTATATTCTTGAGGATTATGGAAAACTCTATCCTCTTCCATAGCAAGTGATTCAGGTGTACAAATTACTTATGAATGGTTTCCAACTCATCATAAATATCCTACATACTGTCTCTGATTGCAGATACTTCAGTAGGTATCGTTGGTCTAATCTACTTGTGGTATACCTATGTAGATGGTGCACTCTTCATTATTTCATGGATTTTTTCATTCTCTTGCCAAAGTGGCTGAATATTCTGTGATAATTACTTGTTCCTAGAAACCAAATATTGGGTGTTATATCTAGCTACTCCTACAAAGGCCCAACTAGCATCAGAAATGGAATTCATATTCCTACTGGTGTCTTCCACTATCACCCTTTCTCCCATCAATTTGGGTGATGCATGATAATCCAATAAATGCTTTCTTTGTGCTTGTACAATATTCTTCTATAATTCATAAAATGATAGATTGTACTCATCCATGACAAGCTCGTCCATGACCAAATCATCATCAAGGGGAATCACCTCCACTTCCTCACTTGGTGCCTGCTCTGTGGATGGGGGTGGTGGAGTCTGAGCACCAGCCTGAGGTGCATTAGGCACCAAGTCCAAATATTCATTTAATGTCTCCAGTCCCACTTCCATGTCCGCGATCTTGATCAAATGTTCAAGCTCTTGATAAAACTCCTATTCCTGCATATGTTATCTCACTCCTTTTACTGTCTGTTGATCCTTTACATGTTCTTCAACCTATATGGGTGTAGTCTCTGCTGTTGTGACACCTCACCTTTCTTCTGTCTCTCCTCTTCTTCTCTTCTTATAGCTCTCGTTCATTCTCCAACTCTTGATCTGCCTTCTATGCTCTCTACATTGTTTCTTCTAAGTATTCCTTCTCTGTCTTCATCTGCTCTTCTCGTTGATGCCTTTTTTACCTCTTGGCTTCCATTGCTAAAACTACCTTTTTAGTAAGAGGATCTTCTTTCATTTTCTAGCTATGTTCATCTTCCATATGGTCTGCTACCTTCCTCATTCCTTTTTCATGCACAAGATCACCGTTGTTGTTGTTTTTGTTGGTTCTGGAACTGCCACTGCCTGTGGGACAACTTGAGAAGTCCCTGCCATACTGATCAGCTCAAGATGTTGGGAAGAGTTATAAAATTTCTTCCATGGATCCTCTTCTGGCCACTGATATATCCCACTGATAGAATTGAAGTGCACTCTTGCATAATGTTCTTTTCAAATCCCCCTCAGATTATACAGATTGTAACTCTTGATTCCAGACTCAAATTTGACCATCTCTTTTCTTTTGTCATCAAAAACCTTTATATTCTTAATATCGTATAATATGGCCTACCGAGGAAAATATGGCCATGGGTCCTTCTTCGTCCTATGTAGTGCTGTTGACAATCCTATGAAGAGGTGATAAGCTATCTCTTGCATGACCAATTTTTGGGTGGCATATATCGGTAAAATATGTGGTGACTTATGCCTATAGAACACTCTGATTAATTTGTCACTACAAGGAAAAGACCCTCTAGTGGATTTTTTTGAGGAACCCCTTATAAAATTACCCAGACATCCATTTCTAGAGGAGGTTACTGGAGGAGGTTGGCGGGTGGAGGTGTTTGTGGATGTATTTTTTACGATGCGCTTTCACCGTAAAAAGCACCGGTGAGACGAACACGAGAAATCACCGCTACACACAAAACATTGGCACACTAGACACCATGCGCTCCATACACACCTGCCCACTGCATTTCATTTTTGTAGCGCACCAACCCTTTACAACACATTTTCACTGGTGCCTCATAAAAATCACGCAAAAACAGAAACTGCCTGGTGCGGAATGAAGAAAACGCACCATTGCTCCCATAAAAACCGCACACTAGAACAGGGTTAAATAAAAAAAAAATACAGCCAAAAAACCACACAAAAAATTGGCACACCGGACACCACGCGCTCCGTACACACCCACCCGGAATGTTTTATTACTGTAGTGCCCTAGTGCTTTACAGAGCATCCACACCAGTGCCTCATAAAAAGCGCACAAAAACAAAAACCACCTAGTGCGGAATGGAGAAAATGTACTAGTGCGCCCATAAATCCCACGCACCACAACGGGATTAAATAAAAAAAAGTACGACCAAAAAATTGCACAAAACATTGGCGCACCAGACACCGTGTGCTCCGTACACACCCACCAGGTGCGTTTTTTTAATGTAGCACACTGGTGTGTTACAGAGCATCTGCACCGGTGCCTCATAAAAAGCACGCAAAAATAGAAACCGCCCGACGCGAAATGACGAAAACGCAGTGGCATTTCCATAGAACCCCGTGCATCGTAAGGGGTTAAATAAAAAAATTACGGCCAAAAAACTGCACAAAACGTTGGCACACCAGACACCGTGTGTTCCATACACACCCTCTCGGTGCGTTGTATTATTGTAGCACACCGATGCTTTACAAACCATCCGCACCGGTGCCTCATAAAAAACGCATGAAAATAGAAACCACTGGGTGTGGAATGAAGAAAACGCATCGGTGTGCCTATAAAATACCGCGCACCGGAACAGGGTTAAATAAAAAAAAATTACGGCCAAAAAACCACATTTTTCACTTTTTTCAGTGCTACAGAGCTATCAACCACCGATGGAATTTATCATTGTCTGAGCCGCCCTGACATTGGTGCTCCCATTGCACTTATTTCACACACTACTGCTATGCATTGCCCACCAATCTCTAGCTTGAATTTTGCAAAACGGTGGACAAAATTTACTTTGGAAATTCTACAGCCAATATGCCTCCTCGACGAGAAAATGTACATGTATTTTTCTTTTTTTTTCCATAATTAATCCTTCTAGAAGATTAGAATTTAAAATAACCTTAAAACTAACCATTTAAAAGGAAAAAATATAATTTGTCGCCTGGTGCGCTCGAGCCGTTTGGCTTGCACCAGTTTGCGGTGCTGCCTATAAATTTATAGGTCGCACCACATCCAGTGCTAATGGTATCCACACTAGTTCCGAGGTGGTATTGATAGGCGCACCATGTTATTTTTAAAAAAAATAAAAAGTGTGGTGCGATCGTTTACCAGGATGCACCGTTGACAATGTGTAATAGCGGCAACATAGTGCGTTGAATAAATTATCCGCCCCGAGGGTGGTAATGTTATTAAAACACCGTGTTCCCACTATTCCACATTGTCAACAGTGCAGCCTGGTGAACCAGTGCTAACGGTATCCACACCAGTTCCGGGGCAGTACTGAAGGCGCACTGTGTTATTTTAATTTTTTTTTAAAAGTGCGGTGCGGTCGATTATTCGACCGCACCGTTGACCTAGTGGAATAGCTGCGATGTGGTGCGTTAACCAAAATAGTAGCCCTCGGATGGCTATTTTTGTTAGTGCATAACTTTCTGTATTCGCTTGGGTTAATGGTGCGGCCTTGTAAAAGGCCGCACCATTCACTATGTCACAATGGCAGGAGGTCAGTCTGTTGACTTAACTATACACACTGGTGCATAGAGTTTCGTCAGTGGACCACCCTCCTGACACAGTACATAGTCAATGGTGTGCTATAAATTCTTCTAGAGCACCATCCTCGGGGCGCTTAATATTATTAGGTTCACAAATGCCGGTTCTCTCCATAGAGATACGCACCGGTACTAGTGTGTGACTGTGTTTTCGGTGCACCGACTATTTTTTTATTTTGTTTTTAAAAAAAAAATTATATATGTATACTTTGAAATACATGTCTCATTTAATAAAAAAATTGTGTTTAATATGTCAATCATTCAGAGACGTGAAAGGAGAGAAGAGGGGGAACAACAACAACAACAACAATAAACAGAGCAGTATAACATGGTTCACCTGTGGGAGGCACGAGAGAGGGAGAGAGATGTGTACCCTCGCCCTATTAGAGTAGATATGCAGGGGTTCCTAAGGAAGGTAGGCCTCCTCAAGTTCTATGAGGAGGCTACTTCCCTAAAGGGCCATAGTTTGTTTTTGAGACATCTTATCTGAAGGTGGAATTCCCAGCAGCATGCTTTCCGGGTTGGTATCAACCAGTGATACATGCCCACTAGGAAGGATATATACTTCATTACAGGGCTATCGAGGAGAGGGGTGGATTTTCCTTCGTTCCTAGAGGTTCCTTCTGGCTGTGTAGCAGGGATTTAGTTAGTTTACTCCTAGAGATACAATGGATAAAATATGATATCTCCTGTAGAGTTTCGGGTTGCTGGAGGTCAGTTATGTATTGGTGCATTTAGTAGGGAGGAGGTTTAGTGTCTATCACTTATCATTTTGACCATTTCGCACAACACCATTGATGGGAAACGCATTAGTTTCCATATTCTATATTATGTTTATTCTTTAGTATAGGAGCCACAACTTTTCACGTGGTCTGCCATTTTTTTGCGGCAGTTCTGTATAGCCTTAGATAGATGTTGTGCTCATGCACGAGGGAGGGCGAACTTCCCTTTTGCTTCAAAGCTTTTATTTTTTATTTTTTGAGAGGTTTCTAGAGACGAGGCCTACTTTTCTTCGGTAGCCTCGTAGGATGACGTTTAAGGCACGTATGCACATGTGGGGGTAGATGATGCCCAAGAGGGGCGACACTAAGTTTTTCACAAGGATATCGCAGGATGCACTAGAGTTGCTAGCCAGTGTTGATAATAATCCCTTTGTTATGGTCCCCTGTCCTTACGTGAGTTTGGATTGGCGAGGGTGTGCCAACGTCCACTTCACAGCTGATGAGCCACCATATGATAGAGGTAATATGATTGTTTTATATATTTAAATTTATTCTAGCATGTTCTTTAACTTGTCTTTATTAAATTGTATAATGAAATTGTCTAATTATTGTTGTGTACTTGTAAATATTTTGCATACATTGGATCTTTGGATGGTGAGGAGATGCCGACACCAGTACCACATGATCCAAGTGTGGACCCTGATGATGATTAGGGCATACCAGATGCCGAGGATCATCAGGAGGCTAGTGGTAGGCGCAGTCGACTTGATGCTAGATAACGAATGGAGATGGGTGACCAACTCAGTGCATTGATTGTTGAGGCAGGCATGAGGCCTGCTCATTACATAGACATAGAGGCCGATGATAGGCAATTACAGATGTGGAGAGGCATGCCACGTGACATGTACATCCTGATGCGGCATTTCGTAGGAGTTATGACAGCTTTTATGCAACTGAAAAGGAATATTGAACGTTATAGGCATGGTCACGACGTAGTAGGTGATGGATAGTCCACGAGCAGTGAATCTTCATATCATGATCGTTCACCTCGCGCCGCATCAGATGAGCATGAGCCTCCACTAGCATCTAGCAACAGTCATCATGGAGATGAGGCTGGACCATTGGCCACGTCCAGTCAGCAGCTTGCAGCATCCATCAGTACTCATGATCATTATTAGGGGGTCCATCGACTCTCGAGGTTGCACCATTGACTGAGCAGGCCTCCACTAGTATTGATATTGATGTTGTACTACCACCAGCTAATCCATGACATTTATATTACTGTTATATATTTTTAACATTATTAAGTTATATATATATATATATATATATATATATATATATATATATATATATATATATATATATATATATATATATATATATATATATATGGAGTCCATGTCTTTTATGTTCATGTTGTAGTTGTACTTAACGTACATGTTGGTGATCATCATGATGTGTATATTGTTAGGTCATGTTAGATATGCGCATTTAATGTGTATGTGATGATAGCATGAGTTATTTTACATGAGATGTATATTAGATGTTTGTGTTGTGATGAATATGTTAATATATAATTTTAATTGTGTTTAGTTAGATGAACATGATCACGATGATGTTAGCAATTTTGAATGTGTTTTTTAGTCAAATATGATGTTTGTACGATGTTATCGTGAATGTGATGTTTATTAATTAAATTAGTACTAAATGATCATGATATTGTAAAATTGTAATATTTGTAATTCTAATTGTATGTAAAATTATTAAATTGTAATTGTAATGGTATATATGTAAATTTGTAAACTCGTAATTGTAATTGTAATTTTTTAATTTGTAAAATTGTAACTGTAATTGTAATTGTAATTATATGTAAAATATTTGTAAAATTTTAATTATATTACTGTGAATTGATTGTAATTGTAAAATTGTAATTGTATGTAAAATTCTAAAATTGTAATTGTAATTGTATGTGAAATTGTAAAATTTTAATTGTAATTGTAATTATAATTCTAATTTTAATTGTAATTGTATGTAAAATATTTGTAAAATTTTAATTGTATTAATGTGAAATGAATTGATTAAGAATTTTAAATTTGTAAATTTGTAAATTTTAAATAATTGTAAAATAATAAATCTAGAATAATATGATTATTGTAACATAATAAAGTTTAGAAAATAATGCAAATAAATTCATGTACTTTAGAATTATCATTATTTTATTATGATCTTAGATACAAATAAAACAATTAATTTATACAGTACGCCATTGTTTTTGAGATCAACATAATTGCAAATTATCAAGTGAATTATTGATTTTAACATTAACACAATGAAAATTACCAATTAATTCAAAATGCATATTATAATGTTTTGAAAAACCCATCTTAAAAAGTATAAGTATTGATGAAATAACACATGTACCATATCACTCTCAGTTCTCATGATCACCCTCATTATCTTCCAGCTTGCATGGCATGTAACACTATTGTTCTCAAAAATATGTTTTGATCTAGGGTCACGTGTCAATACGAACCACCAATCCTATCCAACACATCTGGGTGAAAAAGCACCTGGTTGCAGTGTTTAGGGAAAAAATAGAGCTCCTTAGCTTCATTCCACATATTTCTAGAGTTAATACATATCAGCCTACTATCGCGATCTTCCTTTACATTATTCCGATAAAATGTGTCCTACCACTTGCACCTAAAAATAACACATTAGAAAGAAGAGAAATCCACTTCAATGATCTCTTGTATCTTTCTAATGTAACCTAATGTCCCTCGTACTAGGGTTTGATTACGGTGGCTAGATCGACTAGATTGATCGAACTCGACTTCCACTCCACAGTCTTGTGTGATGTTTCTAGCATTGGCATTTTATGTGCGAAAATGGTGTCCATATTCCCACATATATGGGAAAAAATGCACCTATTATAAAAAAGTTAAGAAAATCTTAGTGTCATGTGTCTTATGATAACCCAACAGTTAAAATATTAAATGTAGATGTCTTAATATAAGTTTCAAATTTACATATAAATTAAAAAGGTTATTACTGAGTTGCGCACCCAATCCCTACGTTTAGCGCATCCTCTTCAACACGCGGGTAACAACTGGTAGCACCGTATTTCTCTCTGACTTGGCCAGAAACCCAACTGTTGGGGCATGTTTTTTCCATATTTTATTTTTAATGATCGGGATAAGGCACACTTCTACCATTCAACCGTCTGAATTCTTTCCTGTCACTATCCCATTTCATTCTCTTTTGTTTGTACAATGCGACCCACGGTTGTGTCACTTCAGAATTGTAAAGAACGAATTTATAGATTACTTCAATTTCTGCATTCTCTAATGAAATCAAACCAACATTATATAGTACTTAGAGATCAAAATATACATCATATCGAAGTTAAACATGAATATTAATTACTTTTTGTAAATTTGAAAAATTATAAGTCGCTTACTCTTTATCAAGCACTTTTTTCCACTCGTTTGGATCTCTCTTTTGTATTCATCCCTTTCATCATCCCAATTCACCGCACCTAGTCTGTTTTAGATATGCTTGATGTACTCACTAGAATAATAGAAAGACTCATATGATATGTACCCCTCTCCCATAGACCCCCCAGGTTTTTCCCTTTGTCGAACAAAACCTTTCAATTTCTTCATGTACCTCTCTAAGAAGAGAATCCAATGATAAGAAACCACCCCAACTAATTCAACCTCATCTACTAGGTGGATTAGAAGATGAACCTATAAGTCCATGAAACTCATCGAAAGTTCCTTCTCAAACATACAAACAATCTCAACTATCTCTTGACACCATCGTGGAATGCTAGCCACATGAATCTCCTTTGACGTGATCCAATGTACAAATGCAAATAATTTAGATATGGAATGTCCTAGGTCTTGAGGGAATTCATGTTTCACACACCCACACATGAACAAAGGATAATGCCACTACAAAGTTATAAACATGTGAAATAATATACAAAATTCGTTATGTTTTATGATCCCCGCATGGGATAAAATTTATTAATATAACAAATAATAAAATCATGCTTTTGAAATTTTACGTACTCTTAGAGGATTGAAAGGGTCATGCAATTTCAACCCTGACAAATGGTCATCCATGGTGAAGTAGCACCATAGTGAAGACCCGTATGAAGTTGGCACCCTCACACCCATTATAAGTTCCTTTTCTAAATATATATCATCTTTTTCTAAAACCCATGGGACATCACCTTATTGGAAAAACCATGACTTAGAGGACCAGCGCTTGCCTCTGATCCTATTCTTTCTAATCGTCTTGGCCAATGTTTCTTTTTAGTTTTTGAAGTAATAAGATCTTTCCTAACAGCCAATGTGTCACTTTGTTTCAATGATATGTGCCTCCATAAAGAAGATGAAACATTTTTAAATATATGCATGGGATCTAATAACTGGGTAATATTAAGATGCTCCTAAAATGGGAGGTCATAAAAGATAGATTTCATTTTCATCCCAATGGGCAATTTCTTAACTTAGGTGTCGAAGAAATCTAGATCATCGAACATAGGCTCCCCATTTGAATCAAAAATTTCTATGAACTCCTACTCCTTCTATCTCTCATATGCTCTAAGCCATTCAGATGGTGTCATTATTGGAGGCCTTTGGGTTCTCTCTTGTTTACCATTGAAAGCGGATGTTGCTCTTCTACAAGGGCGTTCTTCTGGTAGGAATACCCTGGAGCAATCATACACTGGCTTTCGTAGGTTCTTGGACAATCTAGCCTTCAGAGAGTGTCCACAGCATTTACATCCAAAATACCCTTTTGCTACAAGACATGTGATATTATATTTTCATACATTAATTAATATGCATGGCACGTTAAATAATATCATGAAGATCAGAAAAAATATTACAACGAATTAAATAACTAATATGTGAAAGAATATTGTTATGTATGTAAAAAAATCAATAATTTAAAAATGTAATTTACCAGAGCAAACTCCTAAGCCTAGATAATCATGTTTCGTGTAAGCACATATGCCATACAACATAAAAATCCTCTCTATTGCGATGGGTCTTGATAGATTGTATACATTTATCACATCCCATAATTCCTTCAATTCATCTACTAGTGGTTGTAAGTAGACATCCATATTCTTCACTTGTCTTCTAGGAGGGACTATGAGAGCCAACATAAGATGTTCATTCTTCACAGAAAACCATGGGGGGATATTGTTATTGATCACTACTACAGGCCAAACAGAATATTTCATGTTCTGGAGGGAATATGTTTTGACACCATCCATTGCTATGTTGATTCGTAGACTTCGTACTTCATCCTTGAATTTTCTGGGCCATGTATCCTCTATATGCTTCATGGCTATTGAATCAGTTGGGATTCGCATAAATCCCAACTCACTTCTATGTGAGGCATGCCATCCCTGCAACATAGCTAATTCTTTGCAACGAAAGAGCCTTTGAATCCTTGGGATTATAGGGATGTGCCTCAATATCTTAAAAGGAGGCCTAGTCCATGATTTACCCTTCTTGTTTTATTTATCATACCTGTCATGCCCACATTTCAGACACATCTCTTTGTCTGCATATTCTCCTCTATATAGAATACAATCATTTGGACATGCATGATATGATATGTACTCAACACCCAACATTTTCAACAATTTCTTTACCTCTTCATAGCTACCGAGAAAGACATTATCACTCGGAATAACCTCGTCTTTGAATAACCCATAGTTGGTGATCATGGAAAAATATATTAATAAATGTAAATTAATGTCGATATAATTATTAACCTTCATAAAATTTACCATTTGTAATTTTCATTGCAGTGTACTGATTATATTTCAAATTTATATAAGGGAGTACTTTATGGGAATTTTCCTCAAAAGTTACGAGAAACACGCATTCGAAAAGCCAAAATTTTCTTTCAAGTTGTATAGTAACATCATTGTCCCCAACTCAGTATAATTTTACTGACCGCCAAGTTCAAAGAGAGAGGTGGTGGAAGCAAATTTAAGGCTTTCTAAAAAGGTGTCAATGATATGAGTATCATCCCCTAGCTGATCATTGTTTTGGAATGCATCTCCCAACATTGTCTCCATGAAAGTTGTATCCCTTAAGTAATAATCCATACCAACCTCTATTTGATTGCCTCCATTGCTAACTTGTGAAGAACTACTATTGATGTAGTCATTCCTAATTGGTGAATCTTTATGTAGTGGGAATTGTATCGGTGGTTGATTCAACCATTCTTGGTATCATTCCTCTCCTATTTTTTTCTCTTAATTCAGTCTTCTATCGATTTTAAATTGTCGTGGGGTGAAACGAAATATGGTAGGTAGGTCATTGATCATCAATAGAATCCTAATAATTAAAAAAAATATATTTTAACATGATTAGTACAAAATATATGATATCAATTAGTAACCACGTTGACAATATTGCATAATTATAAATTGGTTTGATGTTGAAATAATTACATATTAATCAATATATATACCAAAAAATTATAGTTATAATTACCATCATTGTCCTGGGATTGTGGCTAGAAGATGCAATATTGTTACAATTGGCAGGGTGAAGAGGCTGTCCATTATCATATACCAAATGCGCCTTGCGGTATACAACTCCTGATAAGAACTTTCGACATTTTGGAGTAGTTTGAATATTTTGTGCATCTGAACTCGATGCTGAATCTGCATGAACTTAAAAAAATTTATACATTATAAATTTAATTAAGTTGTGCATGATTGACTTCATGGATAAAAAGCATAAATTCAATTAGATAGGGAAAATATAAATAAAGTCTGAAGTAAATATTACGTCTCGATATGGATAGGGAAAACTTCGCGATGGACTTTGAGAAATATTATGGAATGAGTTGGATTTTGAAGAATTGCCCATTCCATATAATTATGATATTTTCTCCCTGCATTTGAGCAAAACAACAATAAATTTTGGTGCACACACCTAAATGTAATTTCGGTGTGTAATGTATAGATCACTACACCAATGCATTTTTGGTAATGGGCATCGGTGCCATTTTATACCCAAAAAAACTGGTGCGGTTCAATTAAGGGACACACCGGTGATGAATAAATGCAAATAAAAAAAGTGCAACTCTATTTTCTTTAAGTGAAAAAAAAGTGGTAAATTGAAAAATGGGCAACAAAATATTTTCGAAAATCTATTTTCATAAATCATTTCTTTAAATACTAAACACTTTTCATTATTTCACTATTTTTGCAAAAAATTTCAGCGAGAGATTTACAAGATATATGGTGGTCTAGATGCAGGTGTTAATGACAATCTTTCAAATCTCGTGACAATTTCCTCTAATTCTAGTGGAACTTCTTCATGGTCTTCCTTTCCAAAATCATTCATCAACGTACAATTTTATAACCCAAAACAAATTCATTAAAAAATTGTATTACCAATTCTGAATTGCATTAAAACCCAATTTTGTACCTTTTTATTAACTCAACCAAAGCCTTTATGCAAATGATGGAAGAATATTATATAACTTATAATAATATGCAGTAATAATAAAATTAAATCTGACAAATGTTTGCGAAGTCAATTGACAGATTTAAAACAATAGTAAGCCACTTTTCATTTAGTTATCGCATCCATTTTTATTGTTATACTTCACGCATCTAAAAATGTGATATCCATAGATCTCCACACTCATGCGAAATATGTTTGATTTAAAGTCTACTTGATGGTAAACTAAAATATTTAAATCAAACCTATAAAGCATTGGGTCCATCTGGAGGATTAAAATCCATGCAAATTTATTTTCGATAACCGTCGATCGAAGATCAGATGGTTGTCGCTCTTCTTGATTTCTTAAATATTATAGTGATCTCGTTTGTTCATCTAATCCACATGACACTGCCTTTACTATGTTTTTCCAACTTTACTCATATAAATCTCATAGACTCATTACAGATTTTCTTCAACGCCATTAGATTTAACATTCCAAAGAAATGTCCCTTAAATTTTTACAAAAGACAAACTGAAAATAGAATTTGATGGTTTCTATTCTGCGCTAACTTATGAAGTTCAATGCCTCTTCAAATTCATTCGAATTAAAATTAATTAATATTACAAAAACCCAAATACGTCTGTTAGTATGAATCCTTTGTCGAAGTGTACGAAAAAGGACCACTTTAGCTACGCATAACTAATAGCCCTAACAACAAAAGTGGCTGCCAATATCTTCAGATCTGCAATTAGTTAGACAAGAAAATAGCTGCAAAATACCAGATCTATGTATGGAAAGACATTAAGCAGTAAAATAAAGGGTTTGCTCATATACCAATGAACCAGACAGAACAATTTTTGAAAATTTTTATTAAATGAAGTGACTGCGAAAACGAAAAGTATAATTTCCCTCGGTGGGATGGGTTCTTGGAAGTCCTCGACGCTTCAGTAGATTCCTCTCTCTGGTTATGAAAAGCCAATGCAAAGTGAAACTCAAAAGCGAATACAAATGTTATCGAGTGGTGACCAAGTGTATAGATCCGAGTGATCTAATAGGCAACAAAAGGTGAGGAATGATGGGAAGAACCCTCCTATTTATAACAAAATATTGGGTCATTCTAGATCTTGGTGCATGATTAAAATAATGTTAACCAAATCTAGATCCACATTTTATGGAATATTTTATTATATTTGTTGGAGGGAAAGGGTATTTGACTTGGGTCAACTCCCTTGATTAGTGAAAAATAAATAAATAAATGATTTATTTATCTTTTTAAGGAAGCGGTTAGAAGATAATCAAATAAATAATGATTTATTTAATTATTGAAGGAAGTGGTTGAAAGATAATTAAATAAATGATGATTTATTTAATTATTTAAGGAAGTGGTTGAAAGATAATTAAATAAATAATGATTTATTTAATTATTTGTGGGTGATTTGGTCATATTTAATAAGGAATATTATCTAAATAAGATTTAAATAATTATTCCTAGAAAATAATAAGATAAATAAAGGTTTATCTAATTAATTTCTTTGATTTTGGGTTAAACATGACTCGGAATAATAATTAAATTATGGTTTAATTAATTATTCCATAAGGAAAATCAAACAAATATGGGTTTGTTTAATATTTCCTTTTGGGGTTTCCTGTTTTAACATAGTGAAAGCAGTTTTACTTAGGGTAAAACTGGTCTTACATGGTGTACTTGGGTCCATCTAATGATAATAGGTTATATGACCAAAAAATGGTGTAACATATTGCCCCCCAGCGTGCGAGTGTCAGGGGCAAATCGTATGACCGAAGTACGTTGTAGGAACACAATCACTAGACGACAAAAGGGATGTCAGAGAGAGAAATTTGAGGTAGATAGTGTGCTGAAGGACTAGACCCTGAGGAGACGAGACTCGCAGGTGCAACAAGTCTCTTTTTATGAGAGGGTACCTGTGCTGAAGGCGGCGGGGGAGGCATACCTATGCCCGCCGAGACAAAGTACAAAAGAATAGTGTGTCCGGTAAACAAGGGACCGAACCATAAAGTATAGCTGGCATAATCAGGAGCCAGATAAAAATACAATGAGGAATCCCACATACATGTTGTTCCTGGGATAACAGCCAGGACTTGTACAATAATATCTGAGTACATGAGATACAAATACAACCCAAATGCCCCCTGTAAATGGGGAAGGGCTCACGAAATCTGACTGATACATGCAAGTCGAAGAGGCGCTGCAAGTGGCTACGGCCAACATCATCAAATATCTGGAGCTGCATCGAAGGCTGCAAGGAATAGGTCATCTAGGCATGTGGGGGGCTACCTGCAGGGCCACCCCCGCATGAGGGTTGAGACATCTCACACACACCCAGGAATCATCAAGAGCTGCTGCTGGATCACTGGACCATCAAGTATACGGATCTCGATCATGCTGAAAGGAGCTGGAGAAACAATCAAGTCAAAGGGAAACAAGAGGTCCCTTTTCCTGATCCGAGGCACCGAACAAGAGTGGAAGCTGGAACCAAGGTACACCGCCCTCTAGACCTGACTTCTGGAAGGAATGATCTGATGTCGACAGAAGGAGGTCCGCCATAAGTGAGGCAATGAGAAATCCTCAACTAAGGCACGAGAGAAAATAGTAGAGCGACGGACAGACTGACACTAATGATGATGGTGAAATGGAAAGGACTGAGTAGCGAATGGACGACTTCCCTTGTTAGAGCATAAAGGGCATGAATGACATGGCAGCGACTGACACAATATCATAAGGGATAGGGGACAGTGGGACTGAAGGTCATAATGTGCGACACACAAGAGAGAGACCAAGCAATGAAGGATGGAGGGCTATAGCGGGGTACAAAGGGACTTGGGATAGACTCCATGAATGCGATGATGACTCAACTTGGATGCTCTAAACAAGGGCGACTTGATGGTGCTGCCACCCAGTAAAGGTCCAATGGGGGACCATGAAAACATGAGTACAAGGTGGTAACTCATGACGAAAATCGACACGAACAAAGACAAGTAAGGAGGCAAAATGGTGCCCCAAGTACAAGTGTTGTAAGTGAGGAAGTTCGGTTTGAAGGAGAAGTGAAGTGATCCTTCTTGGAAAAAATAGCTACTGGTGAAGGATGAAAGTACAAAAAAGGATGCTGGCTATCTAACAGAACATAACACACGCATCTCAGAAGGGAAATGCTAAGGGTAATATTTCTTAAGATAGAGTGCATTGCGAGGATTAGGAAGAGGATTGCCTTCGAAGTCCTCTGAAAAGTATGCCCCCTTACCAAGATCCTTACTGATGACGTAAGGGCCTAGCCATAATGAGTCGAAATTCCCATGACCAAGGACATCATGGGCCTGGTCATATACTAGAACAAGGTTGCCTTCGTGAAAAGGACGAGGCTGGACTTTTTGGTCCTATGGAGCTTTGGTGCGTTTCTTGGCCGCTTCTATGGTTTGCAATGCAACACGGCGGTCTTTAGAGGCACGCTCGAGCAGGATAAGTTGTTGTTCTAGAGGTTGGGTGTCAGGGAGAAGTTCAACAGCCAGATGAAGGGAAGGGATTTCACACTCGATTGGTAAGACAACCTCCTCTCCAAAAACGAGGTGAGGAGGGTTATGGTTGAGGGGCATGGGTGCCCCCGAGTATGGTGTGGTCATGCCAAAATGTATTTAGAAAAAGGGGAATCTAAACACATTGTAATGATGTGGTGTGCCATTTGTGCTGGTTATGGTTATGCAGTTTGAGAAAGGAAATGGAGGATTACCAATCTCTTTTGGTACTGCATATAGGGATCAAATGGACTTTAAGTTTCCGAGTTGGCATACCTGGTGTCACTATCCCAAAAAGAGGATGTGGAGATAATGAACTGATGCTCTCGTAGAAAAGCTATAGGTTGGTCAACAATAATGTCTAAGAGACTGGGTTGCTGATGTAAGATGAGGGAACGATAAGGGGTATCATCCCTAGAGTGATCTGAAGTGATATGGGACTCTAGAGGTTCTTTTAAATGTGGAAGAATACTAGGACTAAAGTCAACACGACCAGATACATGAGGAGAGTTGTGGAGAATTGCTTCTCTTGGTCTCTCAAATGTGGGTGCCCCCTTACCCAAACAGTGGGTTTCAATGTAATGGCCACAAGGTGGATGTGGTGTGAACGCATGGGTTCGATGTAAGGGGGAATAGATAACGTCAGGGGTGGCGATTTTTTCCATAATGTCGTCATCGCGATAGAAGATGGGGTGACTGGTGGAAGAAAGACCACCTGACGTGGTGAAGTGACCGGAATCATCATCATGAGAAGAGAGGTTCACATGCGCATCATCACAAGGGGTGACCGAAGAGTAAGTAGATAAAGGATCTACCGATGTTGAGCCCAAGATGATCGCTGAAGGAAGGTCAAGCGAAACAACAGGGGAGGATTCAGATGGAATGTTCCCCGAGGGTCTCATGGATGATGATAGGTAAAAAATGTTGGACGAAGGCTCTGTCATCTCGACATCAGGAGGGGGAATGTCAATGGGAGCAGTCATATCTGGTAGTTCTGCTGAAGCAGAATGCGCAAATATGGGAGAGGTGTACTCATTACGCTTGGCCTCGAATTGGTGGACCGCGGCAATAGAGGTGCGGAAGTCCTCGAGGCGGGGACAAATATGGGTGTGATGGCCATGGAGATCACACAAAGCACGGGGGTGGTTGGTGTGAATAGTCTTAGGGTTCTTGGCCGCGGTTGTGGAAGGAACAGAGACTTCTGGGACCGCGGACTCAGGGAACGTGACATTAACCATGGGCTTTAGATGAAGTAATTCAGGACAGGTATGGGAGGCGTGACTGACAACATCACACAAAGCACCCTGGATGATATGCTTTGGAGGCTGAGGAGGAGCATGGTTTGTCGGGGCAGCCTTGTCCTTTGATGCCCCCTTGCGAGCTTTGCCCTTCTTACCCGAAGCGGTCGCAACAGGAGGTGGTTCCTGTTGAAGTGACTGAGGCACTGATGCAACGGGAGAAGCCATGGGGACCGGTTGAACCGGGGTCAAAGCAATATAAGGTTTGGGTTGACCAGGCAAGGTGGGGGCTGGAGGATCAAGGTACCAAACGGGAATCCCAAGTGTCAAGTTAGGAAGAGAGAGGGTGGCCATGAATGGTACCGTGTACACTCCTGGTGGGGGAGCTAGGAACGGTATCTGACCAGAGGGGGCATGGCCGGGTGGGACGGCTCCTAAATGGCTAAGGCCTGCGTAGCTGAGCACGGAGAAACCATGCCGGGGGATAAAGGAGGGCTCATGACTGGCCCCACGGGTGAAGGGTTAAGAAGCGGGGTTGCGAGGGGCAAGGTTGCGCGACTAGCGAAGCGGGTTGTGAGAACGACCGGGGCAGTGCATCCTTTGAGCATTCGAAGGTGAGGTGGGAAGATGAGGGGGAGGGCTGGAAAGAAGTTCCAAAGGAGGAATGCCCACCATGCAGAGAAACCAGGCCCAGGAAGTGGCCGGTTTGCTTGTTGGCTACAGAAGAGATGGTCGTCTCAGGTGAGGTCTGAGATTTTGGCTCATGATATGTCAACTGGTCAATGGTGACGATCTTTCCATTATGGGGGAAAGACATCTTGCAGAAAACCGCGGATGGGACAACGGACATAGCATAGGTGTAGCTTCGCCCCAATAGAATGTTGTAGTCTAGCGGGGCGTCGATGACTTCGACGTCAACGCAAACAGTCTTACCGGCGAGGGTGATAGGACAATTACGAAATAGGCCAATGGGCTGGGAGGCATGACCGTCCCACGCTCGAAGGGTGATCGTGGAAGGGGCCAGCTCGGGGGATCCGAGTTGCTTCCAAACCGAAGCGGACATCACGCAGGTGGATGCCCCCTCATCAATTATACACCAGGACACGTTGGCGTTCCGGATTTTGACGGGGATTTGGAAGGCGACGGAAGGAGGAAGAGGAGGATGGTCTGATTGAGTGGCGTCGAAAACAATCATTTGGTCATCAGCAGGATCTACAGCGCCCATGGCAGATAGTAGAGCCTTCTTTTGGGAAGGGCATGACTGGAGGAGTTCTAGTGTGGAAATGGCAGCAGGAGATTGCGCCAAATCATCTACTATGCTATATGAATGGGCAGCTTGACCGGAAGCAGCGTTTCGACGTGATGGTCCCTTAGGAATCTTGGTGTGAACCTCAACTCTGGTTTGAGGGATATGTAAGGGGCCATTGGATGTCGAAAGAGGCTCTGTAGAACCTGAAGAAGGAGGCTCGGGGGCAGACTGAGTGGGAGGCTTGAGGTACTCGTGAGACCGAGTTTGAAGGTGAAGATCGACGGATGGGGATGGATCAGAGTTCATCATGAGGATCTGGTAATTGGAGGAACCAAAAGGGGAAGGTTGAGGGGCCACCTGTCCGTCAGGTGGTTGGGTAGCCATGAATCCCTGCTGGGCATCCACCTGCTCTTGAGGGGGCGGTGACTGTTGTTGCAAGGGTGGAGAAGGAAAGGGAGGCGAAAGCCATATGCTGGAGGAGCTGGCGCACCAGGCTGCGGATAAGGGTAATGGTTGGGTTGGGCAACATTGAGGTAAGCAGGAGGTTGGGCAAAAGGATGAGGCATGCCGTATCTTGGATGCGTGCTACCGGGAGGGGGAGAAGTGCGGGAAGTGGTGCCCCCTCCCCCAGGAAAACCATAGCTCATGAGAGGTTGAGCAGATGGATGAGAGATAGATCCAATGATACAGTCGGCGGTATGAGGTGCCCCCGGTGTATAGGCATCACTGGGTTTGGGGAGATCAGGTAGGACAGTATGATCATAACCTGTCTGAGCGTAGATCAGGTCATATTTTAACGCCATTTGGAGGGCATCTTCTTCGGTTTGAGGAAAATGTGATGCGACATCTTTCCCTATAGGGGACAAGAGAGATCTAAGGAACCAGTCCATGTAGACACGGTCTTCGAAGGTAGGAGATTGACATAGGCTCCGTCTTCTTCGCCATTCCTGGACATGGGTAGAAAGGCGGGTCGAAGAGGTTTTCTTGAAGGAAGTCAAGAGTTCGATACCAGTGTCATAACGAAGAGGAAGCTGGAAGTAAGATAAAAAAGCCCGGGCAAGAGTTGCAAAGGTGGTATGGGAGGAAGTGGGTTGATCAACATACCACTTAGAAGCTTCGCCTGTAAGCGTGCGTTGGAACAATCGAAGACGAACAGAGTCATCGGTAATGGAGGTAGATGAACACCACATGTGGAAAGATCGAACATGATTTGAGGGATCTTCTCCAGCATGGCCTTCAAACTTTCGGATGTCGGAAGGGAGCTTTGTCGGCATAGCAGGCCAACTAGAATCATGGTGTATAGGGTCGTTTATCAACCGGTCCAAATCGGGGAGGCTGAGGCCTGCCAAGAAGGGGAGCACGGGTGAAGCCGAGGTAGTTCCTGTGGTAGTTCCGCTAGTAGTAGTCCCGGCATTAGGGCCGGGATTCCCACTAGTGTTAGGCCCTGGACTAGACATAGTGGAGGTGACAGGGGGGAGAACCAAAAGGAAAAGTAGAACCCAAAGAATCAGAGAAGGACTGGCTCAACGACGGTGGGACGGAGCAGGTCGATCGACCGGAAACTGAGGGTGAAGGCCAAGAAGTCTCCGGGAAAGGTGCCTTGGGGGCGCAATGATGACGGGAAGAAGGAAACCGGCAAGGGAAAAAAGGGAAAGAATCAAGTGAGGTCACGGGCAGAAAATGTGCAGTGACAATTGATTTTAGAGTCTTTTCCAGGCGGTGTTAACCAAGTGCTTCTTCACTTAGGGTCAGTGTGTGGTGTGCGTTAATTTTAATTTTTAAACCCTTTTCGTTTTGAGAGCAAGAAAAAGTGTGCTGCGTAACTGAAAAGAAATCTGCAGAGAACAATATAGATTGCTGAAATAACAGAACATTTAACAGCTAACCATGCATCAACTGAACCCAAAAAGGCGGTTCTCTCAAAACTACTCTAAAAGAGGGCAAAAATATATTCAAAACACACGTAAAAAGAGGCCAATAGATCTAGGGTCAAAAGGGACAGGGATCTAATGGATAAAGCTGCTGAAAAGAGGTGCGGATCACAGCCAAGAGACAGAGGCAAGGTGGCTGGAAAAAGGAAGGAAATCAGCAAAAACCGGAGGGGGAAAGGTGGAGGCCCTCAAAGTAGGTCCAAACAAAACGACAGGAGGTGATTTGAAAGGAAGAAAGCCTGATTTCAAAGGATCTGAAAGGGAGGTAACAAATCTGGAAAAAAGGAGGCTGAAGCTCTGAAAAACAGACGGCTGAAACAGCTAAAACTATTCCACAAAAAGTGGAGGGTACTAAAGCCCTAGGGGGCTAGGTTCCCACTTAGATGAGTAAGCAGGATGAACGTCAGCGGTGAGATGAAGGTGAAAACCGGCCAGGAAGGCTGCAATGGGAACCCCGGGGAAAAATTGCAAAAAATCAGAAAAAGCGCGAAGGTGGCATTTTTTGACTTTGTTTCGGTGCGGAGTCGCAGGAAACAGGCTGAAAAGTGCGACCTGGAGGTCCAGGTCGCAGGTTTAGGGCCAAAAAGTGCGACCCCCTATTCCGGTTGTCTCGGCGGCAGATTTTCAGAAAAGTTGCCGTCTCAGTTGCGGCTGGTGTCGCTTACCTGCGCAATAGGGCCAGAAACACACGGAAGTTATAAATTTTAATGTTTTAGGGTTTTATGTGAGAAAAACAACATAAAAATAGGAAAAATAAACAGCTGAAAAGAAACCCTAGGGTCTGAAGTAGCTGGATATGCAGGAATATGAAAAACGACATCGGTCGTAATTTAAAACCCGTGTGGAGTCGCCATTTGTTAGTATGAATCCTTTGTCGAAGTGTACGAAAAAGGACCACTTTAGCTACGCATAACTAATAGCCCTAACAACAAAAGTGGTTGCCAATATCTTCAGATCTGCGATTAGTTAGACAAGAAAATAGCTGCAAAACACCAGATCTATGTATGGAAAGACATTAAGCAGTAAAAATAAGGGTTTGCTCCATATACCAATAGACAAGACAAGAACAATTTTTGAAAGAATTTTTGTATTAAATAGGGCACCTGTGAGGAAAACCAGAAGGAGTATCCAATTCCCCTCAGTGGGATGGGTTCTTGGAAGTCCTCAGCACTTCAGATCTAAGATTCTTCTCTCTAGTTGATGTAGAAAACCCAATGCAAAGAGTATAGCTCAAAGGGAGCAAAATGGCAGAAAATGGTGACCAAGTGTATAGATCCAAAGTGATCTAATAGGCAACAAAAGGTGAGGAATGATGGGAAGAACCCTCCTATTTATATCAAAATATTGGGTCATTCTAGATCTTGGTGCATGATTAAAATAATGTTAACCAAATCTAGATCCACCTTTTATGGAATATTTTATTATATTTGTTGGAGGGAAAGGGTATTTGACTTGGGTCAACTCCCATGATTAGTGAAAAATAAATAAATAAATGATTTATTTATCTTTTTAAGGAAGCGGTTAGAAGATAATCAAATAAATAATGATTTATTTAATTATTTAAGGAAGTGGTTGAAAGATAATTAAATAAATAATGATTTATTTAATTATTTAAGGAAATTAGTTGAAAGATAATTAAATAAATAGTGATTTATTTATTATTTGTGGGAGTGATTTGGTCATATTTAATAAAGGAATATTATCTAAATAAGGTTTAAATAATTATTCTAGAAAATAATAAGATAAATAAGGTTTATCTAATTAATTTCTTTGATTTTGGAGTTAAACATATTTGGGAATGTAATCGTATTATGGTTTAATTAATTATTCCATGAGGAAAATCAAACAAATATGGGTTTGTTTAATATTTCCTTTTGGGGTTTCCTGTTTTAACATAGTGAAAGCAGTTTTACCTAGGGTAAAACTGGTCTTACATGGTGTACTTGGGTCCATCTAATGATAATAGGTTAGATGACCAAAAAATGGTGTAACAACGTCCATAATGAATATTGTTCATTAATGCTGAACCTAGTCAAATTGTATATATTCACATATAAATAAATATTCAGAGGATTCGATTAAGTCCAATTCGCACTTAAAATCAAAACATTCTGAATAAATTTTCGAAGGGAAAATATGGTACCTCTGGGGTTTGACAATATGACTACATTCGCACCAAAACGGAAGAATTGAAATTTTTCTTCTATTCAAAAAATAATTTTTCACCAAATCTCCTCCTCAAATTCATTGTAACTTACATATATATAAATTCACACAATCCTTTCAATTTTCTTCAAAAGAATCGAATTGTTCTAATTTTGGCAAAAATCCCATTACATGATATTTTCCTCAAAATCCTAAACTAAAAACTAAATACATTGAATCAAATACAATTTATCCAAATCCCTGAATACTATTCCAATCTTATCTATTAAAACAGTAAATCGCAGGCTAAAGGATCCCACTCCTTTGCTTGTAAATTTTTTTATTTTTATTTTTGGAATAAAACAAAGTCTTTTACTCCTCGAACCTCATGCTCCTACATCAGACTCCTGAGGACAAAATTATTCATGGGCTCCTGTCCATGAGCTCTTATATATAACTGCCCAATTTCTGTAGCATGGTATCTATCATCCAAGTAGCTTCTGCAACTGGTTGATCTTTCTACTTAATCAAATACTCAAAATATTCTCGTCCTCTTGTCTTTTTAGACAATATTTTGTCTAAAATCTTCTCCGGATGTAATTTTTTTGCTGTGGGTAACTGTTTCAACCAGTCAATATCTTCTCTGTCTTTAGCTGTATCACCTATATCTCCCTTCTCGTACCTGTACAAGTCAACAACATTGAAAATTGGAGATATTCCAATGTCAGGGGGTAATTCAAGTTCATATGCATTTGCAGAGAATTTCCTTAATACTCTGCATGGCTCAATTTTCTTAAATTTCAATTTGTTATATGCCCTTTTTGGAAATATTTCCTTCCTCAGGGGTGCTAGAACCAAATCTCCAACCTCAAATTTAACTTCTCTCTTCTTCAAATATGCTCTGGTTTTGTATTTGATGTTGTTGTTTTGTAACTGTTGTTTTACGTGTTCATGTATTGCTCGAATTTCTGAAGCAAACTCTTCTCCATAAATGCTTCTCATCTCTGCTTTTCCCAAATTCCTTAATTTGTACACTCCTCTTGGGTGAATTCCATAAAATATATGGAATGGACTCTACCCTATAATCCTGTTAAGAGAGTCATTCTAAGCATATTCAGCCTATGGAAAAATCTGATCCCACTGTTTAGGATGTTCACCTACAAGACTTTTCAAAATATTACCCAAGCTTCTATTCACCACATTAGTCTGTCCATCAGTTTGAGGGTGATAAGTTGAGCTGAAACTCAGTTTAGTACCAATATTTTTCCACAATGTCCTCTATAAATAACCAATAAATCTAGTGTCCCTATTAGAGACACGTTTTTAGGTAACCCATGTAACCTTACAATCTCTTTGAAAAACAGATTAGCAACATGAGCAGCATCACTGGTTTTATAACATGGAATAAAATGTGCCATTTTAGAAAATATTTCAACTACAACATAGATTGCATCATTCCCTCTCTGTGGTTTAGGTAAACAAAAAACAAAATACATACTTACCATATCCCAAGGTCTATCTGGAATAGGTAATGGAACATACAAACCTATGTTCTAACTTCTTCCTTTTGCATACTGAAAAAATTTACAATTTCGCACAAACTTCTCCACTTCAAATCTCATCTTTGGCCGAAAATAAAAATTGACTAACCTGTTCATAAGTTTTGTCTGCACCAAAATGTACACCAAGTCCACCACTATGTTTTTCTCTAATTAAATTTTCTCTCATAGAACAATTTGGTATGCACAACTGATTTCTTTTAAACAACAAACCTTCTTGCAAAAAAAATCTAGCCACTTACTTTTGTCCAATAAAACAATATTAATGCATGCTTCAAATGCCTCTTTAAAATCCAAATCTATTTTATACAATTCTTTAAGAAAATCAAAACCCAACACTTGAATTTGACTTTCTTGAACTAAAATGTTTTTTCTACTTAAGGCATCTGCTACTTTGTTTGTTTGGCCAGTTATATGTTTCAATACAAAATTGAAACTCTGAATATATTCTACCCATTTCGCATTTTTTTTAATTTAGTTTTGGTTGCTGCATAATATACTGGAATGCATGATTGTTTGAATAAAGCACAAACTCTTCAGACATCAAGTAATATCTCCACTTCTTTAGTGCCTGTACAACTGCATAAAATTCTTTGTCATAAGAGGAATATTTTCTTCTTGTGTCATTCAGTTTTTCAATAAAATAAGCTATAGGTCTGTCTTCTTGACTAAGCACAGCTCCAGTAGCTTCTCCACTGGCATCAAATTTCACTTGAAAAGGTTTATTACAATCAAGAAAAACTAATATGGGTTTTTATGTTATCTTTCTTTTCAACAAATGGAATTTTTTTTCTACTTTATTAGTACATTTAAATGGTTGCTTTTCTTTCTTTATGGTTTCAATAATAGGAGCATTGATCTTACTAAAATTCCTCATGAATTTTCTATAAAAAATAGCAAGACCATGGAAGCTTCTTACCTCAAAAACACTCTTAGGTGAAGGCCATTATATGATTGCCTTTATCTTCTTTGGGTCCATCTTCAATCCATCAGCAAAAACAACAAAGCCTAAATATATCAATTCTTCCTTCATGAATGAACATTTTTAAAAATTTACTAGCAACGTTTCCTGATGCAACTTCCTTAAGACATAATTCAGATGTCTCAGGTGTTATTCTTTAGACTTGCTGTAAATTAGTATATCATCTAGATATACTATTACAAATTTACCAATAAATTCCTTCAACACTTCATTCATAAACCTCATAAATGTACTAGGAGCATTTGATAATCCAAAAAACATTACCATCCATTCATAAAATCCTTCATTTGTTTTAAAGGTTTTTTTCCATTCATCTCCTTCCCTTATCCTAATTTGATGATAGCCAATCTTTAAATCCATCTTTGTAAAATATCTTGCCCCACTTAAACAATCCATCAAATCTCCAATTCTAGGTAAAGGAAATCTATACCTGATTGTTATTTTATTGATTTCTCTTGAATCAATGCACATTCTCTAGCCTCCATCTTTTTTTGGACTCAACACTGTTGGCACTACACAAGGACTCAAAATTTCTCTGATCAATTCTTTATCTAAAAAATCCTATTCCTGCTTCCTGATTTCTTCATTTTCTATAGGAGTCATCCTGTAGGCTGCTTTATTTGGAAGATTTTCTCCTAGAATAAAATCTATATGATGGCTGATTTTTCTAATAGGTCGTAATTCATCTCGCAAATCATCTACAATGATATCACAATAATTTTCCAGCATCTCTTGAATTTCAATTAGTAAATCAGAAATTTTAGTGGAATTAATTACTACCTTGGGTTTGCAAACTAATGCAAATTTTACCTCATCATATTCAATTTGCTGCAAATATTCTTTTCCACTCAGCAACAAAGATTTCGGATCAGATCTTCTCTTTGATTCATATTCTTCTTCTATCAGCAAAAATGTATACTTGTATGTTTTCTTCTTCTCATTACGCATAGCTCCTCTGTCATATTGCCACGGTCTACCCAAAAATATGTGGCATACATCCATAGGCATTACATCACACATAATCTTATATTTTTAGCTGCCCAACTGGAATTCCACTTCACATTGTTCATTCACTAACAGTTGATGTCCTTTCTAAAGCCATGAAACCTTGTAGGGTGTTGGATGTTTCTCTGTCTTCAATTTTAATTTCTCCACCACTTCTCTAGAAACCAAATTATCAGTGCTGCCACTATCAACCACCATTTGACAACATTTTCCTTGAACTTTGCACACACTTCTGAACAATGTTTTTCTCTATGCTAGTTCAACAACTTCCTTTTTTGGTTTTAACAAAAAAAATTTAACTACCAAAGATTCTCATTTCTCTGGTGTATTTTCTGCTTCTGGAATTTTTGCTGCTTCCTCCTCATTCTAAGCAACAATCATATTTCTCTGATTTGTTCCCACATTCTCTGGACATTCATAAGCTCTGTGTCTCAGCTTATTACATCTATAACATCTGATTTATCTTCCTCTGCCTCTGCCTCCTCTTCCTTCGGAAAAACTTGTTCTTCCACTTGCATCACCTTCTATGTGTGTATGTTGACTTGAGATACTACTAGCTCCTTCTCTTGGTGTTGTAGATCTTCCTCTACCACCTTGGCTTCCTTTTCCTTGGAAAGTACCTCTACTTCTGGCAGACTGATTCCTTATGAGTTTTTCTTCAGCCTTCAAGGCCATCTTATAATCCTCTTCCACTATTTTAGGAGACATTAGACTTATCTCATCTTGCATCTCCATTGTAAGACCATTTATATATCTTGAAATATTCTTTGTTGTATCTTGAATTTTTCCTGCTCTTATGCTCACTTTATAAAATTCCTCTATGTATTCTTTGATTGTCATTGATCTCTGCTTGATATTCTGCATTTGTCTAAATAATGAAAGCTGATAATCACTTGGAAAAAACTTACCTCTCAATTATGCCACCATCTTATTCCAATTCTTTATTGGTTATTTACCAAGTCTCCTTCTTTCTGTTTGCACTCCATCCCACCAAAGCGTTGCATGTCCTTTCAATTTTGTGAAAGAAAATTTCACTCTTTTTCCTTCATCCACTTCTTCATAATCGAAAAAATTATCTATGTCATTAACCCAAACTATCAATTCCTCTGGATTTAAGCTTCTTGTAAAAATCAAAACTTCAAGTCTAGGTTTAGATGTGGATCCCAACACTGATTTAAAAAAATCTCATTTCAGGAGTAACTTTTGCAGGTTCTCCCTCTTCTGCAGATTCAACTTCAGGCTCGCTGACATCTTCGACATCTACATCACTTTGGTTTCCCATTTCCATTGCTTCTAATCTGGCTTGAATTTGTTGCATAATTTCCATCACTTCGGCATTTGCAACTGGTCTTCCTCTTCCTCAACCAACACCACCTCCTCTTCCAACTCTGTAAGCCATGTTGTATTTCCTTTCTTGAACTTTGAGATCTTGTTCAGTGTCTAAATGATGCTCTCGTACCATTAATGGTGGTCTGGATATAGGTGTTAATGAAAAGATTTCAAATCTCGTGACAATTTCCTCTAATTCTAGTGGAGCTTCTTCACCGTCTTCCTTTCCAAAATTAGTCATCAACATACAATTTTATAACCCAAAAAAAATGTATTAAAAATTTGTATTACAAATTTTGAATTGCATTAAAACCCAATTTTGGATCTTTTTATTAAATCAAACAAAGCCTTTATGCAAATGACAAAAGCATATTATATAACTTATAATAATATGCAGCAATAATAAAATTACATCTGACAAATGTTTGCGGAGTCGATTGACGGATTTAAAACAATATTAATCCCCCTTTCATTTAGTTATCACATCCATTTTTATTGTTAAACTTCACGCATCTAAAAATGCGATATCCATAGATCTCCACACTCTCATGCAAAAGTCATTTGATTTAAGGTTTTCTTGGTGGTCAACTAAAATATTTAAATCGAACCTATAAAGAATCAGGTCCATTTGGAATATTAAACTCCATGCAACTTTATTTGCAATAACTTTCGATCGAAGATTAGACGATTGTCACTCTTCTTGATTTCTTAAATATTACAGTGATCTTGTTTGTTGATCTAATTCACATGACACCGCCTTTACTGTGTTTTCCCAACTTTACTCATATAAATCTCATAGACTCATTACAGATTTTCTTCAACGCCACTATATTTCACATTCCAAGAAATGTCCCTAAAATTTTTACAAAATACAAACTGACAACATAATTTGATGGTTTCTATTCTGTGCTAACTTATGGATTTTGATGCCTCTTCAAATTCATTCGAATTACAATGAATTAATATTACAAAAACCCAAATGCATCCATAATGAATATTTCTCATTAAAGTTGAACCTAGCCAAATTGTATATATTCACATATAAATAAATATTCAGAGGATTCAATTAAGTCCAATTCGCACTTAAAATCAAAATGTTCTCGATAAATTTTCGAGGGGAAAATATGGTACTTTTGGGGTTTGACAATATGACTACATTTTCATGAGAACGTAAGAATTGAAATTTTCCTTCTATTAAAAAAATAATCTTTCACCAAATCTCCTCCTCAAATTCATTGTAACTTACATATATATAAATTCACACAATCCTTTCAATTTGATTCAAAAGAATTGAATTGTTCTAATTTTGGCTAAAATCCCATTACATGATATTTGCCTAAAAATCCTAAACTAAAAACTAAATACATTGAATCAAATACAAGTTATCCAAATCCCTGAATACTAGTCCAATATTATCTATTAAAACATTAAATCACAGGCTAAAGGATCCCACTCCTTTGCTTGTAATTTTTTTTTTTTGGAATAAAATGAAGTCTTTTACTCCTCGAACCTCATGCTCCTGCATCAATACATACCTGGAGAAAATAGAGCACGAGAGCACTGTGGAGCAGGGAAATACGTTTGAACAGAAGTATTTAGACAATCATAATTCCAAACCTATGGTGATTCAAACCTTGTATCATAGAATTTCAAACGATGTGAGTAAAGTTTATTGTTATTTTTTTTACTTTTTCTGCAGTTTTTTTTATGCAGTAAAAGAAAAAATCAAATTTTATTGTTTTTTTTTAACTTTTTCTGTAGTTTGTTTTATGTAGTAAAATAACAAAATCAAAGTTTATTGTTTTTCTTTTTACTTTTTCTGCACTTTTTAGAAGCAAAAAAAAAAAATCCATTCGCCCTTTCTTCTCCCTCTTTCTGTAATTTCAGAATTAGGGCTTTTAAATTTAGATTTATAGGGTCTATATAGTCATAATACATCGAACCCACAGGATGACTTTCATAGTTAGATCCCAGTCCATGTTGGTCCTTGCGTGAATTAAAAAAAAAATATTTTTTTTCCTTTGTGCGATTTGCGTAACATAGCTCACCGGTGCACTTTGTTATATCAGCGCATCGTGAAAGTACAGTGATAGAAAACACTAAAAAAAAAATATGTTTTTAGCAGTGGGCCATATCTAACATATGGCACTGGTGCACTATTTCATTATGGTGCACTGTGAATGTGCTATTTCACCAAAAAAAAATCCATTTTAGAAACAAACCCTACATTCTTTTGTTTCTGCCCTTTCTTCTCCATATTTTTGTGATTTAAGACTTAGGGCTTTTCAATTTATATCTATAGGGTTTGCATTGATAAATATAAGCCTAAGACATCCAACCCATGGGACGACTTGTATAGTCGGATCCCAATCCATGTCGGCCCTTGCATAAATTTAAAAAAAAAAGATTTTTTTTATCGGTGTGCCCTATTTACCTGAGCGCATCGGTGTGCTCTATTATCCTAGTGCACTGCGAAAGTACTACGATAAAAAATTAAAAAAAAAATTATTTTTTCTCAATGCACCATTTGTAAAATATGCAGCTGATGCGCTATTTCATTATGGCACACCGTGAACGTTCTGTTTGGAAAAAAAAAAAAACTTTCAAAAAATACAAACCTTACATTCTTTTTGTTTCTGCCCTTTCTTCTCGCTCTTTCTGTGATTTCAGAATTAGGAATTTTCAATTTAGATTTATAGGGTTTGTATTGCTAAATATAGACCTAATACATCTAACCGAAAAGAGGATTTGCATAGTCGGATCCCAATCCATGTCAACGCTTATGTGAATTTAAAAAATAATAGATTTTTTTTTCATCGGTGTGCCCCGCGTAACCTAGCACACCAGTTCTTTGTATTGTACAAGCACACCATGTAAGTAATGTGATAAAAAATTTAAAAACAATTTTTTTTATCGGTGAGCCATATGTAAAATATGGCACCGGTTTATGCTACAAAATCTAACACTAGACGGTTTTTATTATTTTATCATGGTTAATCAGTGCGGTGATTGACATGTAACGCACTAGTGCTCCTTTTTGACATAGAGCATGGTACGGTCTATTATATTGTTTGTGCGGTACGTTTCTAAGACACCCACGCACTGACGTCGGTGTGTAAACCATGAATGGTGTATCGGTTTCTTGAGATTTTTTTTTTTTACTTGCAAAGTTGAAAATTTATTTATAAATATATTAATGAATGATATGGTATAGGTTTGAGATTGATAAAGAAATGACTAACAATAGATCAAGTAACAAAAATACTGATAACACATTAAGAAAACTAAAAAAGGCAAGTTTTTTGTAAATTCTTTACAAAAAATATTATTTTTGAGCTATATGTAAGTTTAACTAATATGTATTGTTTACTTTGTATTGTGCAGAGCCACAAAATGAGAAGGCTCGATAATATTATTTCTATTCTATGACCAAAAGAGCGTAAAAGCTTGATGGAAAAATTGCAAAATGATGAATCGGGTGAGTGAAAAAATACTATCGATCCAATATGAGTTTATTTTTTTTATTTTCATTAATAATATAATTAAAATTATTAGATAACATGTGTCAAACAGTCTATAAATTCACATTTGTTTAATTTTATACAGGGACCAACAACTCATAAAAGGAATGTTGTTCTAAGAAAAGAAAAGAAAACAGAACATGCAAATGTAAATGAGTTTCTCCTTAAGTCATCTGGAGTGGTGTTGGAGGTTAACGAAAGGGGGGAAATCCTTTACAAAATTTTGAGGGATCTAGTGGAACGAATGTATGTACGTTCTTTCCACTTACAATACAAAAACCGATAAAATGATTCCAAGAACCAAATTTTATCTAAACTACAGGAAGAGTTTCCAGAGAATTGGTCAATGATACATGTTAGGCTTTTAATAGCAAAAACGTACAACAACAAAAAATAAGGAATGTAAAAGTAATATTCCTTTAAATGTTTGTCTAGAATTATTTATAAATATCACTTTTTATAATTACTTTTCATATATCAATATAAAAATTAAATAGTTTATTGTCATGTTACATTTTCAGGAGGATTATGAAAATCTCAAAATATGAACGAGCTAAAATCATAAATATGCCAGTAGGAATGTCCAAAATGGTGTACAAGGATATGGTCATAGAAATGGACAAAATTGCATCGCGGGAAGAGCCATCTCAACAACAATGTGCTTCATATGTAATATGTAATAATTGAATTTTTCGATCATTAGGTATAATAAATAAACAATTTAGCATTAAATATTAATTTTCAAGTATTTTATTGCAGAAAAGAAAATAAAATGGAACCCATTAAACACATAAAACAGGACGACAAGGAAGAAAAGGGTTGATATCTAAGTTTGTGAGTAATTGTTACTTCCTTCTAACAACTTAACTAGATTTCATTTTTGTATTTTTTGTATTTTTGTACAAAA
This sequence comes from Pinus albicaulis, assembly GCA_034641835.2. Lineage (NCBI taxonomy): Eukaryota > Viridiplantae > Streptophyta > Pinopsida > Pinales > Pinaceae > Pinus > Pinus albicaulis. The sequence goes on along the minus strand of CM076572.1, from coordinate 391,712,935 downwards.
ATCATCATTTAATGTCTTCAAATAGGTGCTAACATACAAAGAAGAACCATCAGAGGAATTTATTGAAATTGGGTTCAATATGAGTTATGAGTATATGTTGGCATATCAGAACATAATTGTTGAATTTGTAACCATCTATCGATCTTGTTTTACTTAGATCTATCTATAATTAATAGAAAAAAAATCTTTTATATTAAATATATGATTTTTTATGGGGTATAAAACTTGCAGGAAACAAAGTATGGAACTGTGCCAATAGACGAAATCTTGAAAGATGGCATGTTACATGGTTTTGAAATAATATGTATTGTTTATGAGTCAATTGTTGCAATGGTACATCATTTATTTTCGATTTACATCGATGTATAGTATTTAATATTGCAATTTTCATTATTCTCACCAATGTACATACACTCATTACAATTTATTTTTATGTTTGTAGATGGAAGATGAAGAAGAAGAAAACAATCAACACCGTGAACAAAACATTCCTGAAAATAACCCAAGTCATGGAAGTAGCTCTGGTAGTGACAACAGTTCAAGTGAAGAATGATGATCACTATGTTTGGATATCAAAGCAAGGCATTGTGTTTTTAGAAATATGTTTGTGAAATTAGACATTTTATTTAATGTAATGGACATAGTGTCCCAATTGAAAGACAAAGGGATAACAATAACTGTCCCATTTTGTATGAGAAAGAATGTCTTATATATATATATATATATATATATATATATATATATATATATATATAATAAAATATGTTTTAATTTATTCTATTGTGTTCTCCATTGTTGCTATTGCATTCTCCATTGTTCTTCTCAAAAGCACTAATAAAAATTTAATTCATATGAATATTGTAATAAGATATATATGTCTTGACTTTTGATGAATAATGAATTTTAAAAAATCACAATAATTATGATATGATATAACAAATTAATATAAACATCACATTCAAATGCATTAATAAAATTTTAATTAATATCAATATGGTTATAATATGTGTCAACTTTTGATGAATAATGAATTTAAAACAATCACAATAATTGCACTGTCACATGTCGATGTTTCTAAAAAATACAAAATGAAACTGGTTCGTGTCAGTTACTATACACTGGTGCATTTTTACGACCTATGGGCACCTCAAAAATACCAAAACAAATTAAAAATATCGAAGCATTTTTGCGGTATGGCGCACCGGTGCATTTATGTATCTATACGCATCAGTGCCATTATACGACCTATGGACACCACATGAATACCGATACCAATTATAAATCTCGATGCGCTTGTGTAATATTACGCATAGGGGCATTTATGTGTCTATACACACCGGTGCATTTGTACGACCTATGGGCACCGCATGAATATTGTACCAATTATAAATCTCGGTGCATTTGTGTGATATTGCACCCCACTACGTTTCTCTAAGTTTGCGCACTGGTGCATTGATACGACCTATGGGCATCGCACAAATCCCAAGACCAATTAGAATGACCCGTGCGTTGTATCACAAAAAATATGCCCGGTGTGATTTAACAACTTAATGACCCGATGAATTCTCCTTCAACCGCCCTGGGGTGCCTGCTACATGTACGCATTGGTGCGTTAAATCCTTAGTAGCACACTGATGAAAAAATCATCCATAATAACCTCTGGCCGCCCATTTTTTTTTAGTTGTGTTGAATTTCCATTAAAAGCTCTTCCAAAACCTTCGTAACCAAAAATATATTGTAGAAAATGTTTTTTTGATAATTTTAGCCAATTTTATAACACTAAAAACCTCATTTATAACCTCCTCTAGAGGGTATTTTCCTTGTAGTGTGCCATCTGTTAAGACAAACCAATCAACGATCTCTGATATTGTCTCAATAGTTTCTTGAGACATGCAAGGTGGGTCCTCCTGAAAGATGAGCCTATAGAGCGGGATAATTAAGTGATCAATAATATTCTCCATGACTCCATGATGACTACACTCCAAGGGTATATTTCAATAGACATGTATGGAAATGTTTCTTAATTTTCATTTCCATGTAATATTCCAAAAATTTAGCCTTAAGCTAAATGTAATATTATAGTTTGTTTTATCACTAGGTAGGTGAATAAATGGGTGGGAAGGCCCATAAGTATCCTTAGTAGCAATAAAAACACTTCAAGTGTGAAATGAGACCTTTATCAGTAGCTAAATAAATCACCTCCAAGTTTGAATAGGGTTGGATCATGTTGATTCAGTCAACTTTGACCAAGTCAACAACCCTATTATGGAGGAGTGGAGATCAATTGAGAAATAACACAGTTTTGGAGGGAGACTGATTTGATGAAGGAAATGACCTAACTAAGTGGGGCTAAGGGCAAGTGAGTTCATAATCTATATAAGGAAGAGGATGGCAGCCATATGAGCTCATGTTTTGGATTATTATTTTGATATTGGTTTGCTTAGACTTTGCATTCCTTTGTTGTTTAGCAGGGTTGCTGTGTTGTTTAGCACTGGGTGTTCCCAAGAGGGAATCACACCACTTTCCTTGAGAGATTTCTTGGAAGAGTATTGTATTCATTTCCACATTTATGTTTTTAGGCCAAGCTACAAATTTCTTCATCAGCGTAGTTTCTGTAGGTTATTGTGCTGCGTTGTCGAGTGCAGCAGTGGAGGATTAGATCGGGTGTCTTTAGAGCTATTTTTTTAGTGGAGGAATGTTTCCATCCATTAGGAGGCCTATAAGGAAGCCCCCTGGGCTTATTTAACACATTTTGCACCAAGCCAAGCAATATTTATCCCCTATAGTGTAGTTTCAGTCTTGAACTGTGTTATTTTAGGGAGGAGTTGCAGGGGTAGTTGCAGTGATTGTTTTGGGAGGAGATTTATTCAGTGGAGGAGACACCCCTTCATCTAGAGGGTCTGTTGGAGAAGGGCAGTAGATTTCTGCATCAGCTTCAGCCACATCTTCTCATTTCTATTGTTGCAGCATATCTTTAGCCCTAGGGCTGCAACTTACATTGGCACATTGTGTGCATTTTCTGGAAACCCTCTTGAATTGTCTTGGAACCCTGAACTAGTGCCCGGATCTATATGTTTAGATTCTATTGGGGCCTATATCAATATTTTTACATCATTTTATCATATATAGTTTTATTTATGCATGATATAACTGCGCTGTAGCAGCTCTCCGACATTTTGTGTTGCAGCAACATCTCACTTTTGAGAGTGTTTATGTATTGGAGGCTTGTGTGATCACATTCTATGATTGGTGCCTCATTGTTTTGTACCTATTCACTGCATATATGATCAATAATATTGATTTATATTGGTCTCCTGATTTTATGTGTTAAATACTTGTTGTTTCTTTCATTTTATGAGCTATATTGCTACTATTTCCAATTTGGAATATTACAGTGGTATAAGAGCATAATCTTGGCTCAACATGTGCATTCAAGACATTATGCCATTAGAAGGAGAAGCTTCTTCTCACATAAAAGAGAATTTGTACAGAATAAACAAAATCATGACTCCATTATTTGGAGAAATGAAGGAGAAGAGGATCTCCCAGCTTCTTTTCCAAACTATGAAGAATATCAAGAAAGATCTCAAATAGATGAAAGGGGAGAAGTGTAGAAGATTTCCAAGAGGGATTGAAGGTGAAGCAAGCCCTAGATATTCACATGATGGGTGTGAGCATTCAGCCACACATGTAGATCCATAGCTTAGTTTATTGCCCGCATTCACTGCAGGATGGAGGAAGAAGATGCACCAAGGGAGGAGACCTTGATTGACTATCTTCAAGAGTATGAGGCTCAACCTTGGAGATTCAAAAAGCACTTAGACTTCCAAGGGTTTTCCAACTCAAGGAAGACAGAATATCCACCAACCATAATAGAATCAAGAGAGGTATAATATTTATATCTATCTTTTATGGATTAGCAAAGTGCATAAGCAAAGCTTGGGTGGAGGAGCTAGATTCCTATTTCCAGCTCCACCAAGTTTTAGAAATGGAGGCCATTAGAGTAGAAGCGCTTCACCTCAAAGGTATGGCCCATGATTGGTGGTTTTGTAGTTCTACTTCATTTAATTATGCAAATGTAAACACTTATGCTGGGTTCACTAAGAAATTAGTGATAAGATTTGATATTAAACATTGTAAAATATCATTTTTTGAACCCAAAAACTCAAAACCTTTGTATGAGTTGGAGAGTTCTATTTTTCCAAATCCTCTCCATATTTTCGTTGAAGGGGATAAAAACATGCATGATACCTTTCCAAGGGAAATATCCCCACTTATTGAAGATCCCTCTTCTATAGATGAAGACATGGATACTCCTCCTTCAAGGGAAGACCAAGATCAAGGGTCTCTCATTGATGATGATGCATTCTCAAATATTGAAGAAGAGGATAAGAAAAGAAGAGCTAACAATGTTGTACCATCAGGAGGATATCCATCACCACATGGAGATGGGAAGGAATCCATTGCTTCCATTAGAGGAGCCCTTGTGTCTTTACAAGGAGTTCCAAATGATCCAACATGTGGGAACCAAAACATAATTCTAGAGCAGCATGCATCAGTTATTATGGGTTGTGAATCTTGTGGGATGGAAGAAGAGAAGAATTAGCATCTAGGGATGATGAGCATTCACCCTTATTTATTTTTGGAGGTTTCTACACAAAATAAGGAGACTGTGTTGCATAGTGACGAGAGGGAAAATTCAATCCACTCATATATACAATCCACTTCAGATTTTGATGTCTCACTGCATGGGGGAATTCCACCTGGGAGGCCACCAGATCTAGATTTGGTGAGATAAATCTTGCCTTTTGGTTCACCACTCTTATATTCTGGATGGATGAAGACCTTGGAGGAGTATAGTACAACGCAGAGAGTCTAGGGTAGAATCAAGGAGGAGGGAGACATCCTCCCATTTTCAGCATCACTCACACTCACTACATATTCTGCGCTGACAGAAGTTGCTGCAGTGATGGAGGATAGCACCTTCATGGTGCAAGGGAGATGATCCATGGATTTGGAGAAACAGAGGGTACTTCCTTTGAGGAAGGAATCCTCCATACATTGGAGTGCATGGAGGCCACTCATGTTTACATTGGCCAAGATCAGGAGGTTATTTTTGGTAGCTTCTCATGGGAGGCGAACTTCCAAAAGTCACCACTTCTATTTCAGCATGAGAAGATGCATGATGGGCATGGAAACACTTTGGAGTATGAATTTGGCATGAGGGATGTCAAAGGAGAAGACAACAACATGTGGGTAGCTTCACATTTCAAATCTTCAGTGTTATCTCTTAGGAGGATTGATCCATATTGGAGGTCTCAACTCTTGGTAGAGTACTCCAAGGATCTTGGTGCTTGCATGATTCTTGATGACCCAGAGGGAGATGATAGATACATGGTGGTTGGATAGGTCATCTAATCTTGTGGAAAAGTCTTCTTGACTATATTTTATGAGCTCAAGCGGATGCTACTACATGGAGAACATGTGGACTTTCTTTCCATGCACTTTGATGCATTTCATTATCTGATGGAGGAGTTCACTTGGGAGGGCATAAAACATGATATATTTCAGCATATGGAGAGATAAATAGCCCAGATGGTGATATAGAGGATGTCACAGCCACTTCCCTACTCATTGGGGGTGAGTGATAATTTTCAGTTGAGCCATTTCAGCTCAAGGATCAAAGTACATGGTAGAGAAGGTACACATTTGCATTATGATTTACACTTATTTATTTATGCGAGCAGCATGTTGTATTAAGGAGGTTCATTCCTTATTATAGGTTATATTATGATGTACTTGAGGCCAAATGTAGCATTGAGGTTGGCTATCCTATTGGTGGTTTGTGGGGGAAGCCACATGATTCTTGGTGTGCACCATTGACACCACATTTTACCTTCATGATCCTATCTTATAGGATAATTGTGGCAGCAAACAAGTGGTTGTAAAAGCACTTGTTAGGCTTTGATTTCAGGTATACATGGGATGCACTACACTAGTTCCATGAGTGGAACTATGATCCACATTCCGGTTTCCATATGGCAGCTTGTTTTCATTGGTTTTTGCTTCCATATATTGCTGATTTTCTTATGTTCATGGGAAGATTTGTTTGGAGAGTGGGACAATATTTGGAGGTGCCCATTGGGGGTATTATTCTCCCTACTTTACATGTTGCATGTTTTAGGAGAAATAATGGGCAAACCATGACTTCCATACTACTTCTCTTTTCTTCATGTGGGAGGAGCCATTTGAAGAACTTGAGTTTTTGGAGGAGGCACTTCATGGTTGAATTGTTTGGTGGGGTAACTTGGGCCATTCTTGGAGGCCATGTCATTTCAGCCCAAGATCAGTAGCAGCCCCATACATACCATAAATGGAGAGAGAAAAAACTTGGGTGAAATAATATAATCTCTCCATGCAGCCCCAATACATTGCATGAATTGTGGGTTGAGGATTCTTTTGATGAGCTACCTAGAAGGGCTCATTTCATCTGGATGATAGCATGGGTTTAGGAGTTTCTCATTGATAATGAGAGCCCTTGTGATTTTCATAACTCCTACCTTGAGTAGGCCATTGGATAGCAAGAAGGTTTCACTTATACCTTCCACCTTTTCATGATGTGAGCCATTTGGTTTTTCATACTTGGGAGGAAACATTGGAGGGAAAATTTACTGTAGATTATTTTGAGCTATGGTGGGGACTATTGATGAGGAGGCCACAAGAGGAGGGGAGGAATTTTTCTCTCCTTATACAGTTGCTTGAGGACAACCAACACCTTGGAGAGGAGGACTGTAATATTCCAAAAATTTAGCCTTAAGCTAAATGGAATATTATAGTTTGTTTTGTCACTAGGTAGGTGAACAAAATGGGTGGGAACGCCCATAAGTCTCCTTAGCAGCAATAAAAACACTTAAAGTGTGAAAGGAGACCTTTTTAAGCAGCTCAATAAAGCATCTCCATGTGTAAACAGGGTTGGATCATGTTGAATCATTCAACTTTGACCAAGTCAACAGTGTTGTTATGGAGGAGTGGAGATTAATTGAGAAATAATGCAGTTTTGGAGGGAGACTGATTTGATGAGGGAAATGACCTAATTGAGTGGGACGAAGGGAAAGTGAGTTCATAATATATATAAGGAAGAGGATTGAAGCCATATGAGCTCATGTTTTGGATTATCATTTTGATATTAGTCTGCTTAGACTTTGCATTCTTTTGATGTTTAGCATTGGGTGTCCTCGAGCGGGAATCCCACCTCTTTACTTGAGAGGCCTCTTGGAAGAGTATTGTATTCATTTCCACATTCAGGTTTTTAGGCCAAGCTACAAATTTCTTCATCAGTGCCATTTCTGCAGGTTATTGTGCTATGTTGCAGGGTGCAGCAGTGGAGGATTAGATCGGGTGTCTTAAGAGCTAGTTTTTAAGTGGAGTAAGGTTTCCATCCATTGGGAGGCCTGTAAAAAAGCCCCTTGGGTTTATTTCACAAATTTGACACTAGGCCAAGCAGTATTCATCCCCTACAACTCAGTTTCAGTCTTGATCTACGTTATTTTAGGGAGGAGTTGTAGGGGTAGTTGTAGTGATTGTTTTGGGAGGAGATTTCTGCAATGGAGGAGCCACTCTTTCATTTGGAGGGTCTGTTGGAGAAGGGCTGTAGATTTCTACATCAGCTTCAGATACATCTTCTCATTTCTATTTTTGCAGCATATCTTCAGCCCTAGGGCTACAACTTACATTGGCACATTGTGTGCATTTTTCGGAAACCCTCTTGGGTTGTGTTGGAAAGCTGATCTAGTGCCTGGATCTTTATGTTTAGATTCTATTGGGGCCTATATCAGTATTTTTACATCATTGTATAATATTCAGCTATATTTATGCATGATATAACTACACTATAGTAGCTCTCTGGCATTTTGTGTTGCAACAACATCTCACTTTTGAGAGTGTTTATGTATTGGAGGCTTGTGTGATCACATTCTATGATTGTTGCCTCACTGTTTTGTACCTATTTGCTGCATAAATGTTCAATAATATCGATTTATATTGATCTCATGATTTTATGTGTTAAATAATGGCTACTTATTTCATTTTATGAGTTATATTTATGCTATTTCCAATTTCAAATATTACATTCCAGTTCATGCCAGGGAATTCATTCTGTGTGCATATTGCATCCAGTAGGTATGCAGGAATATAGAAGAATTTCTACTCACCTTTGGGTGGATTGCAAGCTTTTGTCACATGAAATCTCAACTGTTGAGCCAATACGTGTGACTAGTTTAACGACTTCACATCATTCACTACCTATTTCAGCAAGATAGACCACCCCTCAGGAAATGTCTTTGACTCTGATTTTCCATAGGTTTGGCAAGCTAGAATGACGAAAATATAGTAAGCTTTTATGAGTGATTTTTTATTATACATGTGGGTGGTTGTCTATTTAAACTTGGTTGGCTCCTTCACCTAGCTCTTGATGATATATCTCATGTTTATATAGTTGTGAGTGGCATAAAACAATGATTCCATTTTCTTCATTGGCTTCGGAAGATGATACGTCTACTTGAATTCTACTGCCAGGAATGTAGCAAGCTTCTCACCATTGGTGTTTTTCGGTGTTCCAGTGGTCACATTAATGTTCGAAACAACCCAATTGATCACATTCACACATGGGAAGGATGGATACTTGCTTGAAATCTTTTAAATCCTTAACTGCATAATACTAAGATACACCTACTGGTCTTCTAAGTCTACGTGAAATTCCTTTGTGAATTCATCTTTGACCTAATTCCATGTCATTTCAGATCCTTTCTCTATGAACAACTGAGTGTCTGAGTAAATTGGCACTTTAATCAGGACTTTCTCAACTATTTCCCTAGTAATAATTTCAATGGTTTCCTTTGAGGAAACCATATTTCATGCCATTGTGAATGTAATTTCTAGAGATTTTCTCAACAACCGTTGTACCTTTGGGACATAAAAGACAATGATGAGAAGAAAATGTTAGCTATAAGAAAAAAAACCTTTCAAGACATGTTCATGCATCACGACAGGAAACTGAAAGGAATGATTACGCAATTTTGTGTGACAAGAGGGTCTAGATGGCTAGGTAAACTATGCAATGTGTAGTCCCAATAGTCAATGATGAAGACTATGGTTTGAAACTGTGCAATACACAATTTAGTCAGAGCGGTGATCTTGGAGAGACTGTGTTATGTATATTTTATTAGTTATTAATTAGATTTAGTTATCTTAGGTTATTAATGTGGAAGGGCATGATCAAAGATCATGCCTCTTCGCCAAGGGACACCTTGAGGCTATATTTAAAGCATAGGTGATCCCTCATTGTAATCATCTTTTATCTATCATCATTAGTAATATATATTTATCAAGTTTACCAGAGTTTTTACACTTCATTGGTATCGGAGCCATCGCTCTTCGGGATCTGTGTGATCACCCAAAAGTAAGGAATTAAAAAATTTCAGATTGAAGATTTTTTATCAGTGCGGGTAGCAGCAATTGTTTAAAATTTTTTACAAATACCCCCCGTTTTCAAGGCAGATTTTTTATCAAGGCGACGGTTTCCTCAATCTACAAAAGAAGATAACATGAAATATGTTCCACCACGCCTTCGCAAAGGAGACAAATCTAACTTGGAAACACAAAGAATGAGGGAAGGTAAATGCAAACGTTGTGGCGAAAAATGGGACCCTAAGCACAGATGTGCTAATGGGAAAGAAAAAAATCTGTATAACTGTGAAGCAAATAATGATTCTAACAATGATGATTCAGACATAGAAGGGATAGAAGATACCCTAGAATTCTCCCCAGAAGTAGATGATGATAGCACTCTGCAAGTGTCATTATTAGCCATGACAGGTATATCACAACCGAAGACACTAAAATTAAGGGGACATATTAAGAAAAACAATGTAATGGTTCTCATAGACACAGGCAGCACGCACAATTTTCTAGATTCAACCATGGCCAAAAGACTCAACCTCTTTACTTTTCCCATGCCTAATATGAAGGTAATGGTGGCCGATGGTAAGAAGATTGAACAGGTAGGAAAATGTCATAAAGTCAAATTGCAGATTAAAGACTTTAGTTTAGAATCTCCATTCTATGTCGTACCACTCGGAGGAGTAGATGTGGTCTTAGGAATTCAGTGGTTACAAACCTTGGGTACTTATTCGGCCAACCATCAGAAGTAGTTTATAAGCTTTAAGTGGGAAGGGCGGAAGCACAAGTTATTTGGATTCCAAGCCCCAGAAAATCAAATCGTATCATCATCCCAGATGATGAAGATGATCCGAAACGGAGCGCCAGACTATGTAGTCTAATGTCATCATTTAGAGATGTTATCTACAAAAGTCAACCACGAAGAATCACAGGAGGTACAAGCACTAGTTCAGAAACATGAAAAGGTATTTCAAGATCTACCAATGAAGATGCCTCCTCATAGGGAAATCGAACATACAATAGAAGTCAAGGCAGGATCAGACCCTGTTAACATCAAACCTTATCGCTACCCACATCACCATAAAATGGAAATTGAGAAGATAATCCAAGACCTTTTAAAATGTGGGGTCATTTCAAAAAGTAAGAGTCTGTATGCTACCCCAGTTATATTGGTAAGAAAAAAAGACAGATCATTTCAGCTATGCATTGACTATAGAGGATTAAATAAGATAACCATTAAAAATAAGTTTCCAATTCCCTTTATCGATGAAATGTTGGATGAACTCCATGGCGCAAAATATTTCTCTAAATTAGATTTAAGGTCAGGTTATTACCAGATCCGAATTAGATTGGAAGATATACCAAAAACTGCATTTCAAACACATGAAGGTCATTATGAATTTAAATTAATGCCTTTTGGATTAACAAATGCACCAGCTACGTTCCAAGCCACTATGAACGAGTTATTTCGTCCATATCTTAGGAAATTTGTACTAGTATTTTTTGATGATATTTTGATTTATAGTAAAACCTGGAGGGAGCATTTGCAACACTTAGATAAAATTCTCACGTTACTAGAAGACCATCAATTCTATGAAAAAAAATCCAAATGCACCTTTGGAAAAGAAGAAGTTGAATATTTGGGACACCTAATATCCCATGAAGGAGTAAAAGTGGATCCTTCTAAGATTAAGGCTATAAGGGAATGGAATAAACCAGTGAACATATCCAAGCTCAGAGGATTTTTAGGATTAACGGGATATTATCGAAGATTTATTAAAGATTATGCGCATCGAACTGCACCTCTTACCAATCTTTTAAAGAAAAATTCATTTCAATGGAATGAGGAAGCAGGGAAATGTTTTTAAGATTTGAAGGAAGTAATGGCTAATGCACCAGTATTGGCAACTCCTGAATTTTCTAAACCGTTTATCATTGAATGTGATGCCTCTGGATTCGGTATTGGTGCAGTATTAATGCAAGAGGGGCACCCTATTACTTTTGAAAGTAGAAAATTAAATAAACGTGAGCGTCTCAAGTCCACATACAGTAAGGAAATGCTCGCAATTATGCATGCATTGGCCAAATGGAGACAATATCTGTTAGGAAGTAAATTTTCCATCTGAACCGATCATAACAGTCTTCAGTATCTCCTTCAGCAAAAAACACTCTCTGAAGAACAACAAAAATGGATCGAGAAGATTGCCGCTTTTGACATGGAGATATTACACAAGAAAGGAAAAGACAATGTAGTAGCGGATGCCCTGTCTAGAAAAGATGAGGAAACAGCATTACTTGCAGTTTCGATTGTTGTGCCTGAATGGCTTAATGAGATTAGAAGTGAGTACGCCAAAGATCCGGAAATGTTGGCTATAATTAATAATCTCCCAGGGAATTCAAAATTTGAATGGAAGAACGATATCTTATGGTACAAAGGGAGAATTTATCTAAACTCCAAATCCAAGTTTATATCAAAAATACTCAAGGAATCACATGATTCCATGTCATCTGGGCATGTAGGATATTTTAAAACCTACTACAATGCACGTCAGTCATTTTTCTGGAAGGGTATGAGTCACGATATTCAAAAATATGTTGCAGAATGTGACAAGTGTCAAAGAAATAAAACTGAAAACATTATGACACCTGGCTTACTTCATCCCTTAAATATTCCGACTCAGAAGTGGGAAGAAATATCGATGGATTTTATTGAAGGATTACCTGTATCGGATGGAAAGGATAAAATCTTCGTTGTAGTAGATAGACTCACTAAGTATGCTCACTTTATCGCTATTAAAAAAACAGACTCTGCAAAGCAAATTGCAGAGATATTCTGCAAACATATTTATAAACTACATGGTTTTCCAAAAGTTATTGTCAGTGACAGGGATGCCAAGTTTAAAGGGAACTTTTGGAAGGAATTGTTCAACCATGTTGGGACCTACCTCAACATGAGCTCAGCTTATCACCCTCGAACAGATGGGCAAACGGAGGTTGTTAATAAATGTTTGGAAGCTTACCTACGGTGTTATGCTACGGAGAAACAAAATAAGTGGGTCCAATGGTTGCATCTTGCCGAATGGTGGTATAATTCTACTTACCATACATCAACAAAAATGACTCTGTTCCAGGCTCTATATGGATATGAGCCTCCGAAGTGGAAAGATTTTGCTTCAGTTCAAACTAATTTGCCAGCAGTAAAAAATCAACTAGAAGAACACCAAAAGGTCGTCCAAATTCTAAAAGAGAATTTGAGTGTTGCACAGAATCGTATGAAGCAACAAGTTGACCGTAATCGCACTGAGAGATCATTTGAAGTTGGAGACTGGGTGTTTGTCAAGCTTCAACCATACAAGCAGTTGTCCCTTAAACAAAAAGGAAAAAATAAATTAGCTCCAAATTTTTATGGTCCGTATCAAATTATTAAAAAGATCAGTGAAGTCGCTTATGGGTTGAGCCTTCCCGATACCAGTCGTGTTCATAATGTTTTCCATGTGTCCTACTTAAAAAAGGCATTGGGTAACCATCAGTTGCCCCAAACAACACTTCCCATTTTGGATGATGAAGGCAAGCTCGTTCTAGAGCCCGAGGGTATCCTATCTACTCGTGATAAGAAGCTGCGCTCTCGTGTTATTACCGAATATTTAATCAAGTGGAAGGACTTGCCCATTGAAGAAGCATCTTGGGAGTCTGAAGTGTTTTTCCAGCAACACCCATCATTACGTATGATTTGAGGACAAAGCATCTTAAGAGGGGGGCAATGTTATGTATATTTTATTAGTTATTAATTAGATTTAGTTATCTTAGGTTATTAATGTGGAAGGGAATGATCAAAGATCATGCCTCTTCGCCAAGGGACACCTTGAGGCTATATTTAAAGCCTAGGCGATCCCTCATTGTAATCATCTTTTATCTATCATCATTAATAATATATATTTATCAAGTTTACCAGAGTTTTTACACTCCAGACTGCGCATTACGCAATATCAGTGGCCAACATGGATGGATAAGTCCTAGAACTGTGTAATTCACAATGGCAGTAGCTAGTACTGTTCATTACGTAGTTCCAAGATCCAATATTTAGGCTTGAGTTCCCAAATTGCATAATGCCCAGCTGGGAAAACAAAAAACTGGCTAAGGGAAAGACAAATTTTCCCAAGCAAAGTGTGAGAAAAAAGCAGATATCAGAAATGGTGAAGGCATGAATGAAAATATGACAAAGTATTGATAAAGCAAATTAAATTGAGTGTATAGATGGAATAAACAAGAAGTAAACGAGATTAGTGAGGAGAGTCACCACGACGACGACAATCGGTGAAAAAATGCAAAAAAAGATACGACACTTGGGAAAGGAAAAAAAAAAAAACTTAAAAAAAAAAAACACTTCTACAGGCTAAATCATATTAAAACACCAAAATGCATGTAAAAAAAAAAAACAACACTCATGCAAGCCAAACGACAAAAAGTGAAAAAATTGTAATTAAAAGCGATAAATGAAAAACTCACCCAAAAGAATGATGACGATCACACCAAAAGTTCCTTGATGTCGTAGGGAATGCTAGAGATCCAAGATTAAAATTAATAACGATCTCTAGGGGTGTCTATTAAATATATTTGAGTAATTAGGGTTGATAACATGCATGCCACAAATCAAGGAAAAAGCGACACTTAGCGGTAGTTTCAAAAAATAGTGAGTGTGCTTCCTTCGAGTTGCTAAAAATAGATCCCTAGATTTTAAACTTGTTGTGCACCTCAATGGAAAATATTACGCAATTCCAGGGAACTAGTAGCTCCTGGCTTAATGCACTGCGCAGTTTCTGAGCTCAGTTAGTGATTGCACAGTTTCTGAGTTCAGTGGGTGATTCACAATTTCTTAGCTTATTTTTGGGTTTCCTATCATGAATGTGCAGTTCCCAAGCACAAGACTAGGATTCTAGTCAAGAAAGTGCAATTTTGGTTGACAATGAGAAGGTTGGCTTGAATAATCTTTCAGTTTTAGAAAGAAAGCCAAGAACTGTTGTGCAAGACTTAGGTAAGATGTCAGGTTGTGACTTAGAGAAATTTTATAAGTGGAAAAACAAATTAACATAAGAAAAATTGAAAGGTAACAGCAATCAAAGCACACATACCTGATATAAGTGCAAGGTATGCCCCTATGAAGGGAATTTAGCCTAAAAAATCTAATAAATGGAAAAATTTTGGAGGGTAGTTGTAGCCACTACATCACTCTCTTAAAAGGAAAGTGAGAATATAATTTTTGGGGGAATTTAATTTTGAGTTAAATTACTTGTCATTAAATTGTCAAACCTAAGGCTCATGAACTTCTGAAGTATACTTGAAAAATACATTCTAGAATTTCAATTTCAATTTAAGAGTAAATTAACCTATTGAAATTATGACAAACCTATTCATGAAAAATTTATAAGATGAGTATGCACACACTTTATTTTTCAAAAGCCTCAAATTTTGAACTTGGAAATAAATATTTTAATCTATGAAATTTAAATGACAATTGACATGAAATTAAACTTACTCTCTTGGCATCAAAATAAACTTTTTCTAGTGACATGAAAGTAAATCTATTTTACCAATAGGAAAGTAAATCTATACTAATGACTTGAGATTAAATTTAATCTAGAAAGAAGCAAATCATATACTAAGGAAGCATTGAATTCTTAAACTATGAAATTTAAAGGAAACCTATTCTAAAAGAAATGAGAGATCAATTGAAATTTCTAATGTGTGCATTGTGAAATTATGAGCATTCATGAGTTTCTATCGAACAAATTGAAAAGTAATGAATATATTAAATGAGATAAATAATGATTAATGTGCAAAATAACATAAATGGAATGAGCATAAAAGAATGTAAACAATGCATCTAATCAAAAGACTTAAAATGAACATAAAGAAACTAAAAAGAAATAAAACATCAGAATATATCCCATACTCATTAGGTGGCCATCCCAAGGTGCGTGAGAGGTGGAAAGTTTAGAAAACTATTTTTCAAACACCAAATTAAGGCACAACCATATCAAAGTGAACTAGAACTGTATTCATTACATTAATCATAAGAATAGTGTGAATCTGTAACATCCAAAACTCTACATAGAAGCATGAACCTAGCTCCCAAAATTTTCACTCATTTTGAGAGGAAGAGGCACTCCTATTTATACAAAAACTAAGATGCCTAACTCATAAATGTAGATCAACAAATCTCTCCTAGATCCACAAATATCTCATGTGGTTACAACCATATCTTGACATCTAGAAATTAGCACCTCTTCATATCTTGCCATAAATCTCTCCTAGATTTGATAGGAGACACTTCAGAAAATTTCCATGATATTTCTCCATGAAATGTGTTTGACCAATGATCTCAAACCTTCAAGAGTTTGAAGAAGAAATTCGAATTTGAGTCTTGGAGGCCAAATATGACCGTCTTGGAATATTTGACTATGCATACACATGTCACAAAACTCATCCAAATTTTATATATAAGTGAATAGATGTTATTTTTATATTATTAACCATTAATTCTCTCAAAATATCAAAATAAATGTATTGGAAAACCATATGTATAAACCCACATTTGATCATGAATATATTCTTAGTGCATGGTTATGGAGTTGTGGAATATGGAAAATTTGAAGAAAAGTGAAAGAAAAGAGGGTTAAATGAATGACATTTTGGAGACCCAACATTCCCCCCAAATAAAGATGTTGCATATCCTCATGCAACTTTTCATTGATTCTAAAGTCATTTTAAGTTTTTTTTTTCTCTTTTCTGTAGCCTTGAAGATTTGTCAAAAAGTCATTTTGTTACTTGAGATACTTTTTAAGACTCACATATTTTTAAAACTATTATTTATCTGAAAGGTGTCTAAGTGAAAACTGTTATGGTTGGTTCTTGTATGGAAACCATCACTATTTCAAGTGTTATTTCTTGTGTGATAACACTTTTTTTTTACTCTTATTCTTGTTGCAACAAAGAATAAGTAAGAATGTATTCAAAATGAAGACCTATTCATATACATATCATTTGATCCTTGATCATATTTTTAATCTTTTACAAAACATATCCATATTTAGAGAACCAACAATAACCACAACATTTAGTTGGGAGAAGCATGTTGGTCAAGAATGTATTAGGTTATGGAATATGGAAGTAAAAAATTGCAATGAATATCTTCCCCCCCAACCAAAGGTGTTTTTGTAATTTGAAAATGGAGAAAATAATGTCACATGGGAAATTTTCCAAATACATGTCTTTTAGTATTCAATGAATTAATTATTAACGATTACAAAACAACATAGATTCACCTAACTCAAAAGTCTATAAGTTATGCATCTATGAGGTCCTAGTTTTTTTTTTTTGGATCATGCGATGTGAAGTGAGATAATATGATATGTTGCTTCATATCTTGGTTGTATGAATATTTGATAAATCTGAAAGTGGAATATTTTTGTGTTCTTATTCCTGGGATTGCTTCTCAACTCTAAAAGTGATTTTGATTTATTGAGAAATAGTTGCACGTTGTTGGAATCATATAGTCTTGATTCAGATCCGCATCATGGCATAGTTATTTTTATGTGAATTATTTTCGCTGATGTTGAACATAGGAATACTACTCACCATTAATGTCAATGAGAGTCAATATTCCCAAATACATCTCACTAGGTACGAATAAATGAGTTGAAGTCGAGTCACCTAGAAGATACAATAAACATGAGACATTAATGTATTCCATCTATTCATTAGCGAGATAAATTTACATTAAGGAATGGAAGTCTTAAGGTACTAAAAATAACTCTAGTCTCGAATGCAGATAACGTGTTGAAACTGATGGGTCTTGACTTTCTAGAAGGAGGACCTTAATGAATTACTCATTATCAAACACAAGTATAAAACAATGGTTTCAAAGAGCATATATGAAAGATCTCCATTTATCAAGTAGGATTTATTTGCTAAAAAGGAAGAGGAAAATGAGGATATTCAAAATTGTAAGCTAGTTGAACAAATTTATTCATGGGTTAGGGATGAAATGTGAGACAAGAAAGTATGAAACTTGCAAAGGGAAAATGGTTTTGAAGTCATGCTCTAGTAGTAGGAAGATGGAAATTCATGAATGGATTGTAAGCTCAGAGGATAGGAAAATGAATGAGTATCAATGAGACTATGGATGTTATTTGATATGGACTTGAATTCTTCAAAATTTCATTGAGACGTGATCTTATGAAATAATTTTGGTTCTTAAAAACCACTTTTTCATAGATTTATCTTCTTTGATAATACTAGAACCTACAAAATATTAGCACTAATCTATAATAAAATGTAATATTCTAAAAGGAGAGAGGTGACCAATGTCTCTTGATATGATATATACACAACAAATTCATAAATAGTTCTAATAACAAAAATTCAAGGAATATAAATAAAAAAGAAATGCACTTTTATCTAATGGGAAGCGATGCTCATTGGACTAATCGTCGGTATTTCATTGATAATTTCTTCGTTTGATGTATGATTTGACTGATTAAAAAATTATATTAAGGAAAATTCATATTAGAAACGTGTTTTGAATTCTTTGATGATTTGTCGAATTCCAATTTCTACAAAATCCGACAAAATGACCATTGTTATAAATAATGATAATGAAAACCATCTCATCGCGTAGAGCTTGTCTAGATCTTTCCAATGATGCATGGATCATCTCAAACAAACATTGTATGAGAAATTTATTTCTTTCTGAAGTTATTAGAAAATAGTAAAAAAGCTGCAGGGGTGCCATGTGGTAGCTCCATAAAGTTCCACATGTCATGCTAAGGTGGCGAGGTTGACAGTGCATGTGGTTGATGTGTCATATTGATGTGGTGGCTATCTGGGTGGTTGATTGAATAGTTACCTACATCCCCATTCAATATTTCTTGGCCTACTATTGGCCAAACTAGTTGGGCACTGGGTTTGATGTGAGTGGGATCAGCCAGCCATGCTTCATAATTGGAGAAACGAGCGCCGTGAAAATACATCCCACTTAGCCAAATAAAGATGATGGCTAGTTGACCAAAATGAGCGCTAAAGACTTTACGAGAAATCTCTTCCAAATCCTTAGTATGACTATCAAAATCGTGAGCATCGGCATGTAAGTTCCAGATCCAAGTGGTAGTATCAGGGCCTTTAGCTAGCGTCTTTGAGAAATGACCAGGTTTGGCCCATTTTTCAAAAGAGGTTTTTACAGGATCTCTCTCCACTACGCTCTTTACTTCTGGTTTCGGTGAACGAATGATCATTTAATTCTCCCCTTTTCGGATGGGACATAAATAAGAAGAACCCTGCCAATAGCAATTAGTGAACTTCCGCGAGATATATCTCAACTCGTTTCTCCCCTTATTTTCTAGTTTATGACTGGAGCGACTATGATACGGGAGTCGATCTGAGGAAGGTGTTCAGTTTTATTATGACATATCTTCGAGGTGATCAATGGACCGTGGGCTGTTACCATAAAGAAAAAGGCTCTTTAGTGTAATGGAAAAAGCAACGGTGATTATTACACCGTTTCTAGATGGATAAATATATATATATCTGTCTGTATATATTGATATATATATTTATCCATCTATTGATACTCCTCCATATGTCCCATATCAAAGCCATCCATTATAAATCGTTATTCATGGATCATTAATGAAAGACGTCTCCGGATGGATTTTACCCCTATTAAGAATATCCATCAACAATCTAGAATAAAAAAAGGTATTTATTTTTTTTATATTATAAATCAATTTCTATAAGATGTCGATAGAATCTCATTTTAGTACTATTCTGGAAGAATCCCATTGATTTGATCGGATATTAAATAATATGAAATTTTCTGGCAATAGTAAAAATTCTCATTCTCAACGTCTGTTATCTTTAACAATTTGTGCTTGATGTAATTACCGAGGACAGTGCTATATTGTTCCCAATACTGGCGGTAAGCATCAGCAACAGGTTGGGATCCTTTGTTGAATGACTAGTGACTGGAGTGAAGTCGTAACAAGGTAGCCGTACTGGAAGGTGCGGCTGGATCACCTCCTTTTCAGGGAGAGCTAATGCTTTTTGAGCTTCTTCGTTTGACACTGCATCCGGAAGGATGCACATCTGAGCCAAGCTCGTAGATGGAAGGAAGTATTCTTTCGGGTCTCGACAATGAAGTGAGACCATGAGCTTATCATCCCAGGTCGGAACAAGTTGATAGAATCCCATGTCCCATTTGCCTCCCCATGTTGCCACCCAGGCAGGGACATGGGGTGGCAAAAAAAAAGAGTTAGGGTTTCTCTTCTGCTATTTTGGATATATTGAGGCCTCCATCCCCGGGAGGCACACGTGGAGAGCTGTTGGCTTATTTTCTGTGGGTTCTTTCAATGTGTTGGTGTTGGTGTACGGCGAGGCCTCCATGCCCAAGGCACCGCGTGGGCTGTTAGCTCGGCGGTGGCGTGCGCCCACGATGCAGGTACGTTGTGCACAGCATTTCGTAGAGAGCTCTCGGTCACATGAATGGTTCAATATTACTCATCGAGCGCGACCGAGAATGTGGATCACCACAAAAACTGTGCGCATAGCGTACTCTCTGTTTTCGAGCAGGGTTTGGGCGGTCCATCATCGAGAGAGATAGAGGGAGGGCGGTCGGGTGAAGATGAATGCGTCAACTACTGTTCATTTTGTGTCCCGACACAGGCGGGGTCCGGGGGGGCCGGTGGTTATCCACCACGGATCCTCTCTTCTCGAGAATCCATACATCCCTTATCAGTGTATGGATGGCTGTCTCTCGGGCACAGGTTGAAGTTCAGCCTAGATGTGGAAAATAGAGCACCTAACAACGCATCTTCACAGACCAAGAACTACGGGATCACCCTTTTCATTCTAGGTAGGGTGACGGAGGGATCATACCATTCGAGCATTTTCATGCTTTTGCTGAAGGTCCGTAGGAAACAGGAATCGATAGGATCTCCTCATTATTCCCTAAAGGAATAATGTGAAATCAAATTCTATCAATTCATTTTCCACGAGTCCCGATGGGTGTGAATCTGGTCATGAAATAGAAGATAACGTTGTAAATAAAAACTAACTCATCGGTGTTGACCCCCACTACGAACGACCACTTAGATGGGTGCAACCCAGATAGGATGTCTTTGTCTGTCTCTCGCGATGAAGACGAGAGGGTTCGAAGTTTTGTCTTGGAGTGTCGAGGTTGGTTTGGGAGGGTCTTTCAACGCCTCCTTTTTCTCATCAAAAGTGATTAACTTACATGTGGAGTGCGTTAGCTCGGTGAAAATCCAAGGAAGAACGAAGCACCGCCCAGAGCGCGTTACAACGGAGAGGAAGTTGTATCAGCGCAACGTTCGGGGGAAGGATGATTCGCTCCTGAAAAAGAATCTATTGATTCTCTTCCAATTAGTTGATTGGATAGTATTGCAGGTGCGAGGATTTACTTCACGTGCGAGGTCTCTGGTTCGACTATGAAAATGTGTCTTCCATGTGGACCAATGATGCGCTGCAACATGGGCCAATCGTGGGCTGCTAAGTGGCAACAAATTTTCGTAAATTAATGTCAAAATGGCGAATAGTTAAAAAAGTGCCTCTGCTAGGATTTGAGGTCGTATGTTCAAACAATTTTTTTCACCATTACACCACATGCTTAATGTATAATATGAAATGGAAAATATTTCTTTTTAACCATAATAGTTTGGATATTTATTTTAAAATCAACCATTGGTTGTGATTGATGCAAACGTCTCTACCACAAATAATGTATTTAACCATTATGCCCATGCATTAGTTTGATGTGATGCAAAAAAAGGTATTTTTTCCAAATTCAAAGTCGTGCTCTGGCCAAAAACAACGGATCTACTGACTGCAACCTCTACCCTATCATTCTTCAAATCAATATTAAACTATTCATACTTGGAATTTTGTTTGAAAGATTTTATTTGCAGGTGTAAATGCGAGTTCAGAGCCCCGCCACTGATTATATATTCTGGCTACACCAACATTATCGTGTGGCATATAATCCTTTACCAGTGTCGCATATATTGTTCAGAGCATCTCATTCTTGGCTCTTCATCATTTTTTCAATCCTTTCTTTTAATTTATTCTTATTACATGAATCATTTTTATTTTTATGTCATGGTGCATTTTTGTTTTATGTTTGTGTTGAATTTGTTTTTAATTTGTTTTTAATTTTTATGTGCTTCGTTTTTTAATGTTTTCTCTTGTGGTATGTTTGGTTGGTTTTAAAGTATTTTTTAATTGTTTTTTATTTTCTTTGATTTTATGGCTTTGTGTTTTTTAATGTTTAGTTTTATTATTATTACTTTATTTAATTTGTTTTATATGGTTTTTTTATGATTTTTTTATTCAATTTTTTTAAAATAAAATAAATTCTATTTTAGAATTTTTTTGGAAAAACATAACTAGATTATTTTTTTTTAATAAAAGAACATAAATTATTTAACAAATTTTGATATAAATCTAATTGTAACTTAGAGATCAAATTTTAAGTAAGTTATAGTATGAATAGTAAATTTAGATCTTCTAGTTATTTTTTTAGCTTTATGATTTATATTGCGAAGTTTCATTTTCAAGGCTAGCCTATCTAATTTTCCTTTCTAACCTTCCAGGTTGCAACAAGGCGCAAGAAGAGAGAATACTTAGGAATATTTCAATTGCTTATTTATTTCAAATTTGAAATTTGAAAAACAAAGAATAATTCATCTTTCAAAACTCAAATTTTTTTTCTCTCAAAACTCTACATGTTCTCTTTCACAAACATCAATTTTCTTGTAAAGTTTTGTGCAAATGGTTAGTGAATTAGGTTTCTCTTACTGCATCACTAAATAAAAAATAAAAAAATCAAGAACATGAAATCAAAATTTAAACTTGAAAAGAAAAACTCAAAATCA
Organism: Pinus albicaulis; assembly: GCA_034641835.2. Lineage (NCBI taxonomy): Eukaryota > Viridiplantae > Streptophyta > Pinopsida > Pinales > Pinaceae > Pinus > Pinus albicaulis. The sequence continues at coordinate 391,690,538 of CM076572.1, read as the reverse complement.
TCACCAAGCTTGGTCTTATTTCCCTATTTTATCCTACTCTATTTTGAAAAAGAAAAGTTTTGTTTTTTAAGTGTAGGGGTATTTCAAATGAATCCATTTACGAATCAAGATATCTAGTATGCTCACATCCAAATTCGAAAAATATACCTCAATTCCCATTAGGATATGAGAGACCATTTTCACATTTGGATTTGGCACAAGGATTTGTTGAAGAATGGACAAGTCTTGTGGCATAGTAACGTTTTGAAACCAATCTTAAATGTAGTCCTCACTCTCTTGGTTCTCTTCTTTAGTTATCATGCCTTGAATTTATTCTGGAAGCCCTTCATGCTCTAAAGGTTAGTATCGATTTGGAGACAAAAATGCCCAAAATTATTCAAATTATGGCACAAATGGTTGCTCCTCATTAACTATAGTCCATGCCTCTTAACTCTTCTCCAAATGCTTGTTAGTTATTCTATATCTCCAATCCATAAATGGATTAGTATCAAAAAAATATTAGTATATAAATTGATTGAATTTACGGTTACAAATGAATTTAACATGAATTTTAAATATGCATATAAAAATGAGTGCAACTAAAAAAATGAGATTGAAGCTAAAAGGGAATTCCCAATTGAACATTAACCCCTATGTATAGTTCCCTGACAAAGATGCAAAAAATGTTTGGTAATTTAATTGAAAATTAAATTACTTTTCATTAACTTGTCAAGTCGAGGGTTCATGAACTTGTGAAGTATATTTTCACAATATATGCTAGAAATCAAATTTCAATTTAAGAGTAAATTAACCAATTGAAATTATGGAAAACCTACTCATTAAAAATATCTAAGATGAGTACGAACACACTTTCTTTTTCAAAAGGCTCAAATTCAAAACTTGGAAATAAATCTTTTAATCTATGAAATTGAAATGAAAGTAAAATTACTCTATTGGCATGAAAATAAACCTATTCTAGTGACATGAAAGTAAATCTATTTTACCAACAGGAAAGTAAATCTATTCTAATGACTTGAAGGTAAACTTAATCTAGCAAGCAATAAATCCTATACTAATAAAACATCGAATTCTTAAACTATGAAATTTAAAGACAACCAAATCTGAAAGCAGTAAGAGATAAATTGAAATTACTAATGTGGGCAATGTCAAATTATAATCATTCATGAGTATCTATCGAACAAATTGAAAAGAAATGAATCTATGAAATGAGAGAAATAATGCTTAACCTGCAAAATAACATAAATGGAATGAGCATGAAAGAATATAAACAATGCATCTAATAAAAATAATTAAAATTAACATAAAGAAACTAAAAAAAAAAAAAACGTTAGAATACATCCAATACTCATTATGTGTCAATCCAAAAGCGCATGAGAGGTGGAAAGTTGAGAAAAATATTGATCAAACACCAAATGAAGGCACAACCATATGAAAGTGAACTATAATGTTATTCATTACATCAATCATAAGCATAGTGCTAATCCTTAAAATCTAAAACTATACATTGAAGTATGAGCATAACTTCGAAAATTTTCACATCTTTTGAGAGTAGAAGGAACTCCTATTTGTATAATAACTAAGATAGCTAACTCATAAAAGTAGACCCAAAAATATCTCTTATATCCATAAATACCTCATGTGGTTACAACCATGTGTTGACATCTAGAAATTAACACCTCTTCACATCCTCTCACAAATCTCTCGTAGATTTGATAGGAGACACTTATCAAAAGATACATTATCTTTCTACAAGAAATTTGTTTGACCAATGATCTCAAATCTTCGTTAAATCTTCAATAGTTTGAAGAGGAAATTAGGATTTGCTTCTTGGAGGCCAAATATGACTGTGTTGGAATCTTCAAATATGTCTACACATTTCATAAAACTCATCCAACTTTTATATATAAGTGAATACATGTTATTTTTGTAATATTTAACCATAAATTATATCAAAATACCAAAATAATTGTATTGGATAATCATTTGTCTAATCCCATATTTGATTAGGAAGATGGTCCTAGTGCATGGTTATGGAGCTGTGGAATATGGTTATGGAGCCTGAAATGAATGGAAATTTGGAGACCCAACAAAAATATTTTGAAAACATAACTATAAAACCATCTTCTCAAACCAAAATCTAAAAGAGAGACCTGAGCCGACACTAGAATTATTGGCCCACTAGGCCTCTTTACATAATTTAGGATTTAGATCACCAATATTAGAATAGAGGAAACACATAGGAAATTGAAATAAAAATTAAAATAGAGAGAGATATGAAATTAACTCTTAAAACCATGCAGACAATGAAGGAGTAAATATCCCGAGGCCTAGCCATGTCACGCGAGCACATAAATAAGGTTATATAGTGTAGAAACATTATGATAATACAATAGAGAAGCTAGTGTTGCGAGATAATACCAAAGAAAGAAACTTAAACTAGGACCAGACTCAATCACCCACTAAGCCCTTTTTTCCCCACTGAGGCACCAAATTTCTAGCTTGATGCCTCTACACAACTTGCAAAGGTAGAGTTCTCTGAGGCCCCAATGGACCTAGGCATGCACTAATAAAGAGTATATAAAACTAGCCACCATCAAGGTTGCATCAGATCGCCTTTCAACTAGAAAGGTACTCAAGTAACTAGGAGAGGATTCCTAGATAGGGAAGAGCTCAAGAGCATGCTAAAAATGTAGTGCACAGAAGATGAGAGTGAAGAATAAATATTTTTCTTTTGAAAAGCTTCTCAAAACCCCACCTCAAGCCATCGAACAACCACCCAAAGAACCAATGCAACAATAATTTTCCATCCAAAGAAAAGGAACACACCCAACATTAAAAAAATAATTACAAAAAGTATTTCCAAATAAATAACTTAGGGATAAAAGGGAGTAATAAAAATTACACAGGAGAATTAGGGAGAAATACCACATGAGCAACAAAAAATGAGATTCAAACTACCCTTGCAACCATGCAATCCGAAAATTATTACTAAGACTACTAAAATTCACCTTAATTACCCAAAATCTTGGAAATTGACTCATGGAATGGATAAATCTTAATCCTTCAAGTGATAACCTTCCTGCAAACCTACTCTTCTAGCCTCCCCATTGGGCCTAAGATAATTTAACAAAATTTCCATCGGATTTACACACTTCCCTTCTTCAAGTTGGCTTCTATGTCCTTACCATTGTCTCTTTTCTTGCAAGTATAAGATAGGTTTAATGGCCACACATACCAATATTTACTTCAACCAGCGGCATTTTGTTTTATATGGTTTTTTTTATTTAGATTTTTTAAAATAAAATAAATTCTATTTTAGATTTTGTTTTGTAAGAATATAACTCGTTTTTTTTTGTTATTTTTTTTAATAAAGAAACATAAATTATTTATCAAATTTTGATACAAATCTAATTGTAACTTAGAGATCAAATTTTAAGTAAGTTATTATATGAATAGTAAATTTAGATCTCCTAGTCATTTTTTTAGCATTATGATTTATATTGCAAAGTTTCATTTTCAAGACTAACATATCTAATTTTCCTTTCTGATCTTCGAGGTTGCAACAAGGCACAAGAAGAGAGAATACTTTGGAATATTTCAATTGTTTATTTATTTAAAATTTGAAATTTGAAAAACAAAGAATAATTCATCTTTCAAAACTCAATTTTTTTTCTCTCAAAACTCTACATATTCTCTTTCACAAACATCAATTTTCTTGAAAAGTTTTGTGCAAATGGTTATTGAATTAGGTGTCTCTTACTGCACCACTAAAAGAAAAACAAAAAAATCAAGAACATGAAATCAAACTTAAAACTTGAAAAGAAAAACTCAAAATCATCACCAAGCTTGGTCTTATTTCCCTATTTTATCCTATTCTATTTTGAAAAAGAAAAGTTTTGTTTTTTAAGTGCAGGGGTATTCCAAATGAATCCATTTATGAATCAAGATATCTAGTATGCTCACATCCAAATTCGAAAACTATACCTCAATTCCCATTAGGATATGAGAGACCATTTTCACATTTGGATTTGGCACAAGAATGTGTTGAAGAATGGATAAATCTTGTGGTATAGTAACTTTTTGAAACCAATCTTAAATGTAGTCCTCACTCTCTTGGTTATTTTCTTTAGTTATCATGCCTTGAATTTATTCTGGAAGCTCGTCATGCTCTAAAGGTTAGTAAGGATCTGGAGACAAACATGCCCAAAATTATTCAAATTCTGTCACAAATGGTTGCTCCTCATCAGCTATAGTCCATTCCTCTCGACTCTTCTCCAAATGCTTGATTGTTATTCTAGAGCTCCTATCCATAAATGGATTAGTATCAAAAAAAAATTAGTACATAAATTGATTGAATTTATGGTTATAAATGAATTTAACATGAATTTTAAATATGCATATAAAAATGAGTGCAACTAAAAAAATGAGATTGAAGTTAAAAGGGAATTCCCGATTGAACGTTAACCCCTATGTATACTTCCCCGACAACGATGCAAATTTTTTTTGGTAATTTAATTGTCAATTAAATTACTTTTCATTAAGTTGTCAAACCAAGGGTTCGTGAACTTGTGAAGTATATTTTCACAATATATGCCAGAAAAAAAATATCAATTTAAGAGTAAATTAACCTATTGAAATTATGGAAAACCTATTCATGAAAAATTTCTAAGATTAGTACGCAAACACATTCTTTTTCAAAAGCCTCAAATTCAAAACTTGGAAAGAAATATTTTAATCTATGAAATTGAAATGAAAGTAAAATTACTCTATTTGCATGAAAATAAACCTATTCTAGTGACATGAAAGTAAATATGTTTTACCAACAGGAATGTAAATCTATTTTAATTACTTGAAGGTAAAATTAATCTAGAAAGAAATAAATCCTATACTAATAAAACATTGAATTCTTAAACTATGGAATTTAAAGACAACCAAATCTGAAAGCAATAAGAGATAAATTGAAATTACTAATGCGGGCATTGTCAAATTATAATCATTCATGAGTACCTATCAAACAAATTGAAAAGAAATGAATCTATGAAATGAGAGAAATAATGCTTAGCCTACAAAAGAACATAAATGGAATGAGCATGAAAGAATATAAACAATGCATCTAATAAAAATAATTAAAATTAACATAAAGAAACTATAAAAAATAAAACATTAGAATACATCCAGTACTCATTATGTGTCAATGCCAAAGCACATGAGAGGTGGAAAGTTGAGAAGAATCTTGATCAAACACCAAATGTAGGCACAACCATATGAAAGTGAACTATAATGTTATTCATTACATCAATCATAAGTATAATGCTAATCCTTAAAATATAAAACTATACATTGAAGTATGAGCATAACTCCGAAACTTTTCACATATTTTGAAAGTATAAGGAACTCCTATTTGTACAATAACTAAGATAGCTAACTCATAATAGTAGATCCAAAAATATCTCCTATATCCATAAATATTTCATGTGGTTACAACCATGTGTTGACATCTAGCAATTAACACCTCTTCATATCGTCTCACAAATCTCTCGTAGATTTGATAGGAGACACTTATGTAAAAATAAATTATCTTTCTACATGAAATGTGTTTCACCAATGATCTCAAATCTTCCTTAAATCTTCAAGATTTTGAAGACGAAATTAGAATTTGCTTCTTGGAGGCCAAATATGAATGTGTTGGAATCTTCAAATATTCCTACACATTTCAAAAAACTCATCCAAATTTTATATATAAGTGAATACAAGTTATTTTTGTAGTATTTAACCATAAATTATATCAAAATACCAAAACAATTGTATTGGAAAATCATTTGTCTAATCCCATATTTCATTAGGAAGATGGTCTTAGTGCATGGTTATGGAGCTATGGAATATGGTTATGGAGTGTCAAATGAATGAAAATTTGGAGACCCAACAAAAATATCTTGAAAACATAACTATAAAACCATATTCTCAAACTAAAATCTAAAAGAAAGACCTGAACCGACACTAGACTTATTGGCCCACTAGGCCTCTTTACATAATTTAGGCTTTAGATCACCAATATTAGAATAGAGGAAACACAGAAATTGAAATAAAAATTAAAATAGAGAGGGATATGGAATTAAATCTTAAACCCATGCAGACAATGAATGAGTAAATATCCCGAGGCCTAGCCATGTCACACGAGCACAAAAATAATGTTACATAGTGTAGAAACATTATGATAATACAATAGTGAAGCTAGTGTTGCGAGATAATACCAAAGAAAGAAACTTAAACTAGGACCTGACTCAATCACCCACTAAGCCTTTTTTCCCCACTGAGGCACCAAATTTCTAGCTTGATGCCTCCGCACAAATTGCAAAGGTAGACTTCACTAAGGGCCCAACGGACCATGGCATGCACCAACAAAGAGTATATAAAACCACCCACCATCAATGTTGCATCAGACCGCCTTTCAGTTAGAGAGGTACTCAAGTAACTAGGAGAGGATTCGTAGATAGGGAAGAGCTCAAGAGCATGCTAAAATTGTAGTGCACAAAATATGAGAGCGAAGAAGAATTATTTTTCTTTATACAAGCTTCTCAAAACCTCGCCTCAAGCCATCGAACAACCACCCAAAGAGCCAGTGCAACAATAAATTTCCATCCAGAGAAAAGGAACACACCCAACATTAAAAAAAGAATTAGAAAAATTATTTCCAAATAAATAACTTAGGGATTAAAAGGAGTAACAAAAACTACACAGGAGAATTAGGGAGAAATACCACACGAGGAAGAAAAAGTGAGATACAAACTACCCTTGCAACCATCTAAGCTGAAAATTATTACTAAGACTACTACAATTCACCTCAATTACGCCAAATATTGGAAATTTACTCATGGAATGGATAACCCTTAATCCTTCAAGTGATAACCTTCCTGGAGACCTACTATTGTACCCTCCCCATTCGGCCTAAGATAATTTAACAAAATTTCCATTGGATTTACACACTTCCCTTCTTCAAGTTGGCTTCTATGTCTTTACCATTGTCTCTTTTCTTGCAAGTATAAGATAGGTTTAATGGCCACACATACCAATATTTACTTCAACTAGTGGTGTTTTGTTTTATATGGTTTTTTTAATGATTTTTTTAATTTATTTTTTTAATATAAAATAAATTCTATTTTAGATTTTTTTTTAGAAAAGTATAACTAGTTTTTTTTTGTTATTTTTTTTAATAAAGAAACATAAATTATGTATCAAATTTTGATACAAATCTAATTATAACTTAGAGATCAAATTTTAATTAATTTATAGTATGAATAGTAAATTTAGATCTCCTAGTCATGTTTTTAGCTTTATGATTTATATTGCAAAGTTTCATTTTCAAGGATAACATATCTAATTTTCCTTTCTAATCTTCTAGGTTGCAACAAGGCACAAGAAGAGAGAATACTTAGGAATATTTCAATTTTTTATTTATTTCAAATTTGAAATTTGAAAAACAAAGAATAATTCATCTTTCAAAACTCAAGATTTTTTTCTCTCAAAAATCTACATATTCTCTTTCAAAAACATCAATTTTCTTGTAAAGTTTTGTGCAAATGGTTAGTGAATTAGGTGTCTCTTACTGCACCACTAAAAACAAAACAAAAAAATCAAGAACATGAAATAAAACTTAAAACTTGAAAAGAAAAACTCAAAATCATCACCAAGCTTGGTCTTATTTCCCTATTTTATCCTACTCTATTTTGAAAAAGAAAAGTTTTGTTTTTTAAGTGTAGGGGTATTTCAAATAAATCCATTTACGAATCAAGATATCTAGTATGCTGATATCCAAATTCGAAAAATATACCTCAATTCCCATTAGGATATGAGAGACCATTTTCACATTTGGATTTGGCACAAGGATTTGTTGAAGAATGGATAAATCTTGTGGCATAGTAACTTTTTGAAACCAATCTTCAATGTAGTTCTCACTCTCTTGGTTATATTCTTTAGTTATCATGCCTTGAATTATTCTGGAAGCTCTTCATGCTCTAAAGGTTATTAAGGATTTGGAGACAAACATGCCAAAAAATATTCAAATTATGGCTCAAATGGTTGCTCCTCATCAGTTATAGGTTATGCCTCTTGACTCTTCTCTAAATGCTTGATCATTATTTTAGATATCCTATCCATAGATGGATTAGTATACAAATTGTTTTAGGACATACATTGATTGAATTTACGGTTATAAATGAATTTAACATGAATTTTAAATATGCATATAAAAATGAGTGCCACTAAAAAAATGAGATTGAAGCTAAAAGGGAATTCCTGATTGAACGTTAACCCCTATGTATACTTCCCCGACAACGACGCAAAAAATGTTTGGTAATTTAATTTTCAATTAAATTACTTTTCATTAAGTTGTCAAACCGAGGGTTCGTGAACTTGTGAAGTATATTTTCAAAATATATGCTAGAAATCAAATTTCAATTTAAGATTAAAATAATCTATTGAAATTATGGAAAACCTATTCATGAAAAATGTCTAAGATGAGTATGCACACACTTTCTTTTTCAAAAGCCTCAAATTCAAAACTTGGAAATAAATCTTTTAATCTATGAAATTGAAATGAAAGTAAAATTACTATATTGGCATGAAAATAAACCTATTATAGTGACATGAAAGTAAATCTATTTCACCAACAGGAAAATAAATCTATTCTAATGACTTGAAGATAAAATTAAGCTAGAAAGTAATAAATCCTATACTAATAAAACATTAAATTCTTAAACTATGAAATTTAAAGACAACCAAATCTGAAAGCAGTAAGAGATAAATTGAAATTACTAATCTGGGCATTGTCAAATTATAATCGTTCATGAGTATATATCAAACAAATTGAAAAGAAATGAATCTATGAAATGAGATAAATAATGCTTAACCTGCAAAACAAAATAAATGGAATGAGCATGAAAGAATATAAACAATGCATCTAATAAAAATAATTAAAATTAACATAAAGAAACTAAAAAAAATTAAACATTACAATACATCCAATACTCATTATGTGTCAATCCCAAAGAGCATGAGAGGAGGAAAGTTGAGAAAAATCTTGAACAAACACCAAATGAAGGCACAACGATATGAAAGTGAACTATAATGTTATTCATTACATCAATCATAAGCATAGTGCTAATCCTTAAAATCTAAAACTATACATTGAAGAATGAGCATAACTCTAAAACTTTTCACATCTTTTGAGAGTAGAAGGAACTCCTATTTGTAAAATAACTAATATAGCTAACTCATAAAAGTAGATCCAAAAAAATATCCTATATCCATAAATATCTCATGTGGTTACAACCATGTGTTGACATCTAGTAATTAACACCTCTTCACGTCCTCTCACAAATCTCTCGTAGATTTGATAGGAGACAGTTATCAAAAAATACATTTTCTTTCTACATGAAATGTGTTTACCCAATGACCTCAAATATTCCTTAAATCTTCAATATTTTTAAGATGAAATTAGAATTTGCTTCTTGGAGGCCAAATATGACTATGTTAGAATCTTCAAATATGCCTACGCATTTCACAAAAGTCATCCAACTTTTGTATATAAGTGAATACATGTTATTTTTGTAATATTTAACAATAAATTGTATCAAAATACCAAAATAAATGTATTGGAAAATCATTTGTCTAATCCCATATTTGATTAGAAATATGGTCTTAGTGCATGGTTATGGAGATGTGGAATATGGTTATGGAGCTGTGGAATATGGTTATGGAGCATGAAATGAATGACAATTTGGAGACCCAAAAGAAATATCCTGAAAACATAACTATAAAACCATCTTCTCAAACCAAAATCTAAAAGAAATACATAAACCGACACTAGACTTATTGGCCCACTAGTCCTCTTTACATAATTTAGGCTTTAGATCGCCAATATTAGAATAAAGGAAACACATAGGAAATTGAAATAAAAATTAAAATAGAGAGGGATATGGAATTAACTCTTAAACCCATGTAGACAATGAAGGAGTAAATATCTTGAGGCCTAGCCATGTCACATGAGTAAATAAATAAAGTTATATAGTGTAGAAACATTAAGATAATACAATAGTGAAGCTAGTGTTGTGAGATAATACCAAAGAAAGAAACTTAAACTAGGACCAGACTCAATCACCCACTAAGCCTTTTTTCGCCACTCAGGCACCAAATTTCTAGCTTGATGCCTCCGCACGACTTGCAAAGTTAGAGTTCTCTGAGGCCCGAATGGACCTAGGCATGCACCAATAAAGAGTATATAAAACTAGCCACCATCAAGGTTGCATCAGATCGCCTTTCAACTGGAAAGGTACTCAAGTAACTAGGAGAGGATTCCTAGATAGGGAAGAGCTCAAGAGCATGCTAGAAATGTAGTGCACAGAAGATGAGAGCGAAGAAGAAATATTTCTCTTTTGAAAAGCTTTTCAAAACCCCACCTCAATCCATCGAACAACCACCCAAAGAGCCAATGCAACAATAATTTTCCATCTAGAGAAAAGGAACACACCCAACATTAAAAAAATAATTACAAAAAATATTTCCAAATAAATAACTTAGGGATAAAAAGGAGAAATAAAAATTACACAGTATAATTAGGGAGAAATACCACACGAGCAACAAAAAATGAGATACAAAATACCCTTGCAACCATCCAAGCCGAAAATTATTACTAAGACTACTAAAATTCACCTCAATTACCCCAAATCTTGGAAATTGACTCGTGGAATAGATAAATCTTAATCCTTCAAGTGATAACCTTCCTGCAAACCTACTCTTCTAGCCTCCTCATTGGGCCTAAGATAATTTAACAAAATTTCCATCGGATTTACACACTTCCCTTCTTCAAGTTGGCTTCTATATCTTTACCATTGTCTCTTTTCTTGCAAGTATAAGATAGGTTTAATTGCCACACATACCAATATTTACTTCAACTAGTGGCGTTTTGTCACCTCGTCCCACATGAACATCATGTGAGGTGATGGAAACTTATCCCCCCTTGTATACATGAAAAAATCACCCCATTGTGGGACTAGGATACATATTTTGAAGAGTCTATATATTTCTCAATTAATTTTTTGTAGACATATTTGAGAGGGGATTCAAACATAAGGTTCCAATGAGAATATATTGTGACATGGGAATCCTCACATCTATTATTTTATATTATATATTCCAATTTGTTTCCTATGCTTTGAAAATTTATGGGTGTGGTGATAGGGAGGAGGCCTATGAGGGTGGAGGCTTGGTAGAGAACTTCCTTCAATATCCAACTAGTATCTATTATGGAAAACATGGTACCATTCTAAATTTTTATGAGCATGTTAAAAATATCGTGGGAGTTTCCTTCTGCCACTATTTTAGTGAATCAAAAATATTGAATCAATGTTATCTCGAAAGGAATCCCTACAAGATTTATGACATAATTTACTTCTATCTATACCAACGATCTAAAATAAAGGTGAAGGGGAGAACATTGATTTCCCACGATAATTCCACCAAAACTAGGGAGACCTAGGTTACCTTTTGGTTGTCCATGAAAATTGCGTTTGAGGAAATATATAAGTGGATGGGACCAATGGGAGGGAATAATGGGGTTTCGCAGAGGAAGGGGGTGGGAGAACAGAGTATGGATCTAGATGCCAATGCTGAAGGGTAATAAATTGAAAGTCGTAATACTACTAGTTAGGAGACAACCAAGATGAGGCACAAATTGATTCCTTAACATTATTTTGGATGATATCCTAGGGACAAACTTTAGGTATAGAGGAATTTTAAAAAATTTAGTGTTTATTTCATTCTAGACATAAAGAATAAGGAAACTAGGGGTGAGAGTCCACATGCATTTCAGAATAGGATCATAAAATATTACTTTATGCTAATTAGTAATAATATTATAGATTCTAAGGGTGTCTCTATTAGAGTATGAGATGATTTGGTTAAGTTGGCCCCACAGTGTAAATTTTTGTAGATGTTCTATGCTAGATGAAACTTTACTTTTTATCCCAATATCAGTCAGCAATCACATAAACAAGAAAGTAGAATGCTGATAGAACATACCAGTAGATCGACAGAAGAGAAGCCAAAATATATAAGTGTGTTGGTGTGTTACGGTGGTAAAAAAGATGCTTCAACCAACAAATTCTCAATATGATCATCCAACCAGAAGTGTCACACAACCCTCTAGGACAGCCATATCAGTGAACCCCAAAGGTTAACGAAAGTAAACGCTGTCAGTCAACAGTCAACAGAAGAAACAACAATAGTAAGGTCAACGCAGAAAATTCAAAGTCAATGTCTAGCCTCGAGAATTGTGCCAAAAAATGCGGATTGGGGAAATCATAATATTGGGAGATTTTCAGGTCAATTTGACCATGCATTGACCAAATTCAATGTTGGTCAATGCTGCGGTAGAAACCCTAGATTGAAAACATATTTTTCTCCTTGCTGAAATTTCCCACATGTGAAGAGAAGAGCCTCCAAGGTGATCGAACCAATCAAATGATGAGAGAGAAATGTGTGAGGATGATATGAGTGAAAATGTATTCCAACGTTGACCAATTTATATCCTTCCATGAGGGTGTTTGATACAACTTCTGGGGCTTCAAACCTTTAGCCTGACCTGCACATATTTTGAATAAATTCAAAATAAATGTTCTGCTCATCGGATCAAGATGATATTTAGATCGATCTTGCACCTCTCCAAAAGAGGAGTCCAATAAAAATATTGGCATCTTCATCTGAGCATCACAACATGGAGTTTGGACCTATTTTTCCAAAATTAACACTCCCTCTCAACTAGGGAGAACTCCATCCACCTGTGCAATCCAAACATCGTGCGTCATCCCACCGTAACTTACTTTGTTGGCTTCTTTATTTCATAAAAAAGGTGGTTCAGTCACGAAGAAATCATTCCTGGCTGTCATATGCAGCTCAGAGTTCTGAAACCTCTATAGGACTCAGAGAGTCTCATACCAACCCGAAGTTGGTTTATCTAACGCGAAGTCAGTAGGATGTCCAAAAACTCACTAGACTTGATTCCAAATCAAGTGGTTGGACACGTACCATCCTAGATAGAGAGTATGGAAATATCTGATGCATCCATTAGTATTTTCTACTAGTCTCTATATTTTCCCACCTCACTAGCCAAATGAGAGGTACTTCCCATGAGCCTAGGACTCAATGGGTAGGATGCATACGGGGCACAGATCATGAGAGGTGAACCAACTCAATCATCGTAACGGTGGGGCAGAAGCACCACAAGGTTCAGAAATCCTAGTTGTTAGTATGAATTCTTCGTCGAAGTGTACGAAAAAGAACCACTTTAGCTACGCATAACTAATAGCCCTAACAACAATAGAGGCTTCCAAACATCTTCAGATCTGCGATTAGTAGTTAAAATGCTGCAACAAATAGATCTATAAATGGAAAGACATTAAGCAGTAAAGTAAAGAGTTTGCTCCATGCATCCAACAGACAAGACAAGAACATGATTTTTGAATGAATTTTTATATTACAGGGCACCTGGGAGGAAACAAGAAGGTGTATCCAGTTCTCCTCAATGGGATGGGTTCTTTGTAGTCCTCAGCACTTCAGATCTAAGCTTTCTCTCTCTTGTAGATGTAGAAAACCCAATGCAAAAATGAAGCTCAATGGGAGCAAATGATGAAAAATGAGACCAAGTGTATAGATCCAGAGTGATCTAATAGGCAACAAAAGGTGAAGAATGATGGGAAAACCCTCCTATTTATAACAAAATATTGGGTCATTCTAGATCTTGGTGCATGATTAAAATAATGTTAATCAAATCTAGATCCACCTCTATGGAATATTTTATTATTATTTGTTGGAGGGAAAGGGTGTTTGACTTGCGTCAAATCCCTAGATTAGTGAAGAATAAATAAATAAATGATTTATTTATCTTTTTAAGGAAGTGGTTGGGATATAATCAAATAAATAATGATTTATTTAATTAATGGTGGTTGATTTGGTCATATTTAACAAGGAATATTATTTAAATAATTATTCCTAGAAAATAATAAGATAACTATGGGTGTATCTCATTAATTTCTTTGTTTTTGGGTTAAACATGACTGGGAATAATAATTAAATTATGGTTTAATTAATTATTCCTTTTGGGGTTTCTTTAATTAACATAGTGAAAGCAGCTTTACTTGGGGTAAAACTGGTCTTACATGGTGTACTTGGGTCCATCTAATGATAAAAGGTTAGATGACCAAAAAATGGTGTAACAGATTGCCCCCCAGCGTGCGAGTGTCAGGAGCAAATCGTATGACCGAAGTACGTTGTAAGAACACAATCACTAGACAACAAAAAGGGGTGTCAGAGAGAGAACTGTGAGGTAGATAGTGTGTTGAAGGACTAGACCCTGAGGAGACGAGACTCGCAGGTGCAACAAGTCTCTTTTATGAGAGGGTACCTGTGCTGAAGGTGGCGGGGGAGGTATACCTATGCCCGCCGTGACAAAGTACAAAAGAATAGTGTGTCCAGTAAACAAGGGACCGAACCATAGAGTACAGCTGGCATAATCAAGGGCCAGATAAAAATACCATGAAGAGTCTCACATACATGCTGTGCCTGGGATAACAGCCAGGACTAGTACAATAATATCTGAGTACATGAGATAAATACAACCCAAATGCCCCCTGTAACTGGGGAAGGGCTCACAAAATCTGACTGATACATGCAAATCATAGAGGTGCCGCAAGTGGCTAAGGCCAACATCATCAAAATCTGGAGCGGCATCAAAGGCTGCAATGAAGAGGTCATCCGGGCATGTGGGGGGCTACCTGCAGGGCCACCCCCTCATGAGGGTTGAGACATCTCACACACGCCCAGGAATCATCAAGAGCTACTGCTGGGTCACTGGACTGTCCAGTATACGAATCTCGATCATGCTGAAAGGATCTGGAGAAGCAATCAAGTCAAAGGGAAGTGAGAGATCCCCCCGCCTGATCCGAGGCACCGAACAAGAGTGGAAGCTGGAACCAAGGTACACCGCCCTCTAGACCTTGCTTCTGGAATAAATGTGCTGATGTCGACAGAAGGAGGTCCGCCGTAGGTGAGGCAATGAGAGATCCTCAACTAAGGCACGAGAGAAAAACAATAGAGCGACGGACAGACTGACACTAATGATGATAGTGGAAATGGGAAGGAAGGGGTGGCGAATGGACGACTTCCCTTGTTAGAGCATAAAGGGCATGAATGACATGGCAGCGACTGACACAATATCGGAAGGGACAGGGGACAGTGGGGCTGAAGGTCATGATATGCGACACAAGAGAGGAACCAAGCAAAGAAGAATGGAGGGCTATAGTGGGGTGTAAAAGGACGCAGGATAGACTCCATGAATGCAATGATGACTCAACTTGAATGCTCTAAACAAGGGCGACTTGATAGTGCTGCCACACAGTGAAGGCCCCAATGTGGGGCCATGGAAGCATGAGTACAAGGTGGGCACTCATGACGAAAATCGACACGAACATGGACAAGTAAGGGAGCGATATGGTGCCCCAAGTACAAGTGTCGTAAGTGAGGAAATTCGATTTTAAGGAGCGGTGAAGTGACCTTTCGTGGAAAAAATGTGTCCGGGTGAAGTGTCAAATCACCAAAAACTAATTAAAACCCATTTGAGAGCTCGGTGAGATCTAATCAGCGGTGCTGACGGTTCGTCGAACGGGGCTACGGTGTGGTCGCAGCAGTCGGAAGAAGAAACAGGGGTTCTCTTTTAATGAGGCAGTTTTCCCTCCAAAATCATTCATTTGCTAGTGTTGCTGTGGTGAATGTGGAGAGGAGAGAAGGCCCTAAATCTTGCGGCGAACGTAGCGGACAAACCGACCGTTGGATTTGAGATCTGTCAGTTGGAGGTAAGAGGCCTAACCTTGCTCTTGCATTTTGGTGGATTAGATTTGCAGTTTAGGGCCCAACACCCCAAAAACAGCCCCTCCCTCATCTCTACGGCCGGGTCGCACTTTTTGGGGCAAAAAGTGCGACCCAGGACGCAGGTTCTAGGGCAAAAAGTGCGACCTGGTCCAGAAAATGGCAGAAAACTGCGACCTGGGAGATGAGGGGGGTTTGGTGCTGTTTTATGGCCGGGAGTTGGGTTTTGGTGTGTGGTTATGGTTTTCCCGATCTGTACCCTGACAAAAATAATGTGTTTGTGCAGGTATGGCAGAGTTGCGGGTCAACTGGAGAGAGAGGGATCTGGGAACACTTCGGACAGAGATCCAGGCGGATCAGGGCGTTCGTCGTGTCTTGGCCAGATTTGGGGTTCTCAAGTTTGTGGAGAACCCGTTGATGAGAGCAGGGGAGCCATTACTGGCCCGGATTATCAGTTATTGGGATCCAGATCAGGAGATCTTTGTAGTGCAAGGGCACAGGATCGAACTGACGGTCCAGGATGTGTACTTCCTGACCGGCCTCCCACCACTGGGGATAGTGGGAGACATGCAGCCAGTGTTGCCGCGGGGGCGGCATATCATGGAGTTTGTGGAACGCCATTGTCGACCGGGTCTTCAAGTCAAGGGGACTCGGATATCGATCGGGGATCTAGAAAGGCTAGAAACCCGTGCAGTGGCCGCAGCTGTGCTGCGAATCCTGGGCACCCAGGCGTTCCATCACATCACCGGTGGGCAGATGATGATAGTGGAGAGTGTGTTGGGTGGGACCTACTTTGGGTGGGCCCAAATGATGTTGGTGTCGCTAAAGCGACAGTTGTCGTTATGTAGGCGGCAGGTGAATCATGATTGCTCATATGGGACTTTATTGTGCACCTTCTTCTTTGAGAAGATCCCGACCTTGAGGCCTCGTGTGCAGCTTCCAGATGGGGGCCCGAGAGAGCCCAGGATGCGTCGTTGGGGACGACTACTCTGCAGAGGAGGAGGAGGGGCGGTCGGGTGAGTGTTTCGACCGGAGTTTTTTTCCCATTGGGATCAGATGTCGTTGTACATAGACGACTACCCGTATAGTGGGATGAGCTACTGTGGGGATCCGGATCTGCCACTTCCGTCTGGTCGAGTCTGGGGGCCCGATGGTAAGTGAAAAATTGCTATTCTTATATGGGCATGTTAAAGTTTTTGAATAGTAAATGATGATGCTGATTCAGGGACTTTTGGTATGCAGATATAGCACTGGTAAAACCGGCCAGATATATGGGACGACCGGCAGCGTCGGGAGCTACAGGTCCGAGTGGGTCGAGAGCAGCGCAGAATGAGGATGCAGCCGCCCTACTGGAGGACATCCGCCGTAGATGTGAGCATCTTTTGACCGGAGTATCGGAGCGTGGGTGGCAGGATTTAGACGACCAGTACATAGAGCCATGTGTTGGTCTCCCCTCGGAGTGGCGAGGTATCATGCGGCGCATGGCGATGGCTGGTCAAGCTATGCGTGATCTACATGCTGCAGGGGCAGAGCCATTGGCCAGGGAGCCTCCAGATAGTGATTAAAGGCATATGGTGCCCCCTCTGATGTATGTAGGGGCAGGTGGTGCCCCCCTATAGTGTATGGAGGGGCATATGGTGCCCCCAGTTGTTTTTTGGATTTTGTTTGTAACATGCTGTGGGCATGTCGTATGTATATGTATGGAGGGGGTGCTCCCTAAGTTGGAACATGCTATGGGCATGTCGTATGTATCGAGTAGATGTTCTCATCAATATATGTGGTTTGGCGACACATATTATGGATATGCATCATTTTTTGTAATGGTTATGAATTTTATTGTCTTGTATGAAATGCATGTGATAAATGCCAATCTAGAACATGGTTTGCAATACTATCTACATAGTGATTCTGTTCTCGGGGTACATGGTTGAAAGTTATGGTTTCAAATTCACGTATCAAGAGTTTCACTCATAAGTATCTTCTAAATAGCACAGGATTACACACACGATAGACACCATTTAGTTGCATGACAAGAAGTAGGGAATCTAAATGAACATGCAGATGGAGGATGCGATGAAAGAGGGCATCGGCTAAGAGACCACGCACTGCATCATATTCGGCCTGATTGTTGGTGGCAGAACTAATGCATACCCCGTTAGAAAGAACAAGGTCATGCAAGGGGGTGAAGATGGCCCAACCTACCGAGGCGAGATTCCTGGAGTAGCGACTTGCACCATCGACGTAACCGATAAAGGGTGTGGACGGGGGGTCCTGCAGAATGGTGTGACAAGACAATAAATGAGGGGATGAAAGGAAATGACGGCAGCGTGAGGGTACAAAAGTCATCGGGAGGCAACGACGGGAGGAGGGGGAAGTGTCAGGATGATCAAGACTCAAACAAGGTGGTGTATGAGAGCTATCAGAAACATGGTCAGGACTCGGGCTGCGGAGGTCAACAGAGACACAAGTGGAGTGATCTCGAGTATCAAGGGACACAACGGGGGAGGCTGCGGACGGGCTAGGCTCCGAGTGCCGTGCAGAGGAGGATAGGTAAAGGATCGTTACCGTGGACTCCGTCATCTGAACATCGGGGGGAGGGATGACAATGGAAGCGGGAGGATCCTCGGGTTGGCCTGAAGCATACTGCTCGAGGATGGGAGAGGCAGATTGATTATGTTCAACCTCGTACTCTCGAATGACCTCTAAAGAGGCGCGGTAATGTGTCAGGTGAGGACAGTGGTGGGAGTAATGGCCATGGACACCGCACAATGCGCAGGGTTTGTTGGTGTGGAGAGTCTTGGGGTTCTTGGTTACGGACGAAGAGGAGGCTTCAGGGACCGTAGATTCGGGGAACGCGAATTTAACCATGGGTTGGATACGGGGCAACTCGGGACAAGCATGGGTGGCATGACCGGCGACCTCGCACAAGGCACAGGGCTTGGCGGGTGGGGAAGGGGCCGGGTCAGTCGTGGTGGTCTTATCTTTGGGTGCCCCCTTATGGGCTTTGCGTTTCTTCTCGGGAGCCGTCACGACAGGAGAGGGATCCTGTGGAGGTGCTGGAGGCACAGTAGCAACGGAAGAAGCGAGGGGGACCGGTTGGACCGGTGTCAAAGCCATGAAGGGTTTGGGGTGACCAGGAGGGGTGGCGGCTGGGGGATCAAGGTACTAGACCGGAATGCCCAAGGTCAGGTTAGGGAGAGAGAGGGTGGCCATGACGGGGACAGAATATATTTCGGGAGGGGGAGCCAGGAAGAAGGGGAAAATGGCTCCGACAGGTACGGTTTCTGACCCGCTCCGAGATGTTGCGTCGGGGAACCGAGCCAGGGGGGTAAAGGGGTTCAGGGATACCAGCTATAGGAGGAAGGCCAGAAGGAGGAGGTCCGGTTGGCGGAGAAGTATGGCTAGGAGCGGGTTGCGTACTAGCCGAAGCAGGCCGTTTGAGGGTGGCCTGAGACGATTGCATCATGCAAACATTTGACAAGCTAGGATTAGGGATTTTAGGAGGGGGAAGACAAGGAAAAGTTCCAAGTAGGGAAGAGTCCTTGTAAACGCCGGGGGAGACACTGGTCAGGGAATCGACGGTTTGCTTGTTGGCTACAGAAGAGATGGTGGTCTTAGGGGAGGTCTGAGAGGGAGGCTCATGATATGTCAACTGGTCAATGGTGACTATCTTCCCATTATGGGGGAAAGACATCCTGCGGAAAACCGCGGATGGGACAACAGACATGGCATAGGTGTAGCTGCGCCCCAATAGAATGTTGTAGTCTAGAGGGGCGTCAATAACTTCGACGTCAACGCAAACGGTCTTACCGGCGAGGGTGATGGGACAGTTACGAAACAGGCCAATGGGCTGGGAGGCATGACCGTCCCATGCTCGAAGGGTGATTGTGGAAGGGGCCAGCTTGGGGGATCCGAGTTGCTTCCAAACTAAAGCGGACATCACGCAGGTGGATGCCCCCTCATCAATTATACACCGGGACACGTTGGCGTTCCGGATTTTGACGACGATTTGGAAGGCGACGGAAGGAGGAAGAGGAGGATGATCTGATTGAGTGGCGTCAAAAAAAATCATTTGGTCAATGCCAGGATCAACATCCCCACGGCGTATAGTAGAGCCTTCTTTGTTGAGAAGGGCACGACCGGAGGAGTTCCTGTGGAAATGGCATCGGGGGATTGCGCCAAATCATCTACTATACTATACGATCGAGCGGCTCGACGAGCGCATTTCGCGTAATGGGCCCTTTGGAATCTTTGGATGAACCTCAACTTTGGGTTTGAGGATTGGGTTGAGGATGTGTAAGGGGCCACCGGATGTCGAAAGAGGCTCAGAGAACCCCGAAGAAGGAGGCTCGGGAGCAGACTGAGAAGGAGGCTTGGGGTACTGGCGAGGCCGAGTTTGAAGGTGAAGGTCGACGATCGGGGAAGGATCAGAGTGCATCATAAGGATCTGGTAATCAGAGGAACCAGAAAGGGAAGGGGGAGTGGCGACCTGGCTGTCAAGCGGTTGGGTAGCCACGAATCCTTGCTGAGGGAAAGGATCAGTAAACACAGCTGGTTGGGTAGTGGCCACACTAGGAGGAGCATGAGGGGAGGCGTGTTGTCCGCGCAATGTGGCTTGAGACTCCCACATCTACCGCATCTGGGGTAAGAGGGGACAATCGTGGGTGTAGGTGATCAGCACCGCAACACGAATGTGGCTTGCTGGTGCGAAGCACTGTCCGCCGGGCGAATGCCCCGAGGCCGGTTGCTGCTGTTAGGGTCCACACCCGACCGGGGTCCTCTGCGCACGGCGCATGGGTTCTGGTTGCCTCGCCGCCTTCTTTGAGAAGAAGGGGGGTTAATCGCACCCTGCCGTGCAAATACTTGCCCTGGAGGGGGTTGTATGTGCTGTTGCAGGTTGTGAGGAGGCAAGGGAGGCGGAAGCGCATATGCTGGAGGAGCTGGCGCACCAGGCTGTGGATAAAAGTAAGGGTTGGGTTGGGCGACATTGAGGTAAGCAAGAGGTTGGGCAAAAGGAGGAGGCATGCCGTATCCTGGATACATGTTGCCGGGAGGGGGAAGAGTGCTTGAGGTGCTGGCCCCTCCCTGAGGGAGACCATAGCCCATAAGAGGGTGAGCAGATGGGTGGGAAAGAGATCCAACAATACCGTCGGCGGAATGAGATGCCCCCGGGGCGTTAGCGCCACCGGGCCTGGGGATGTCAGGAAGAACGGTATAAACATAACCAGATTGAGCGTAGATCAGGTCATATTTTAAAGCTATTTGGAGGGCGGCTTCTTCAGATGGAGGAAAGTGAGAGGCGACATCTTTGCCGATGGGAGACGGGAGGGTGCGAAGGAACCAGTCCATGTAAACCCGATCTTCAAAGGGAGGGGCTCGACATAAGCTCCGTCTTCGTCGCCATTCCTGAACATGGGCAAAAAGGCGTGTGGAAGAGGATTGCTTAAATGAAGTCAAGAGCTCCGTACCAGTGTCGTATCGGAGAGGGAGCTGGAAGTACGACAAGAAGGCTTGGGCAAGAGTCTCGAACGTGGTATGGGAGGAAGTGGCCTGTTCGACATACCATTTAGAAGCTTCACCGGTAAGCGTGCGTTGGAACAAACGAAGATGGATGGAGTCATCGGTAATGGAGTTGGAGGAACACCACATGTGGAAAGACCGGACGTGATTGGTTGGATCTTCTCCAGTAAGGCCCTCGAACTTAGGGATATCAGAGGGCAGCTTGGTGGGCATAGCGGGCCAGGTAGCATTGTGGTGAATAGGGTCATTAATCAACTGATGGAAATCGGGGAGGCTGAGGCTTGCAATGTACGGCAGCACAGGGGTGGCCGGGGTAGTGGTTGTGGCGGTTCCGCTAGAAGTGGGGCCGGCATTGGGGCCGGGAGAACCGCTAGCGTTAGGCCCTGGACCAGACATGGTGAAGGTAACAGGGGGAGAACCAGAAGGAGAAGGAGGACCCGATGAATCAGGAGAGGAGTCGGAGTGCGGACTCGAAGGTGGACTGGCTCGACGACGGCGGTGCGGAGCAGGTCGATCAACCGGAAACTGAGGGTGAAGGCCAAGAAGTCTCCGGAAAAGGCGCCTTGGGGGCGCAATGATGACAGGAAGAAGGAAACCGACAAGGGCAGAAGGGGACAGAATCAAGAAAGGTCAAGGGCAGATAAGGTGCAGTGACAATTGATTTTAGAGTCTTTGCCAGGCGGTGTTAACCAGGCGCTTCTTCACTTAGGGTCGGTGTGTGGCGTGCGTTAATTTTAATTTTTAAACCCTTTCCGTTGTTGAGAGCAAGAAAAAGTGTGCTGCGTAGCTGAAAATAAACCTACAGAGAACAGAATATAATGCTGAAATAACA
Organism: Pinus albicaulis; assembly: GCA_034641835.2. NCBI lineage: Eukaryota > Viridiplantae > Streptophyta > Pinopsida > Pinales > Pinaceae > Pinus > Pinus albicaulis. The sequence continues at coordinate 391,668,271 of CM076572.1, read as the reverse complement.
GAAAAATAACAGCTACGTATGCATCTATTTAACCCAAGAAGGTGGGTTTCTCACAACTATGCTGAAAAGAAAGGGAAAAACTATGTAAAACACACATAAAGGGAGCTCAACAGATCTAGGGTCAAAAGGGACAGAGATCTGGAGGATAAAGCTGCAGGCAAGAGGTGCAGATCACAGCCAAGAGACAGAGGCAAGGTGGGTGGAAAAAGGAGGGAAATCAGCAAATAACCGGAGGGGGGAGGCGGAGGCCTGCAAAGGAGGTCCAAACAAAACGACAAGAGGTGATTTGAAAGGAAAAAGGGCTGATTTCAATGGATCTGAAAGGGAGGTAACAGATCTGGAAAAGAGGGGGCTGAAGCTCTGAAACCGACGGCTGAAACAGCTAAAACTCTTCCACAAAAAGTGGAGGGTACTAAAGCCCTAAGGGGCTGGGTTCCCACTTATATGAGTAAAAACAGATCAGATCTTGGTCAAGGCGGGCTGAGACAGAGGCTGGAAAACCCTGGCAGAAGCTGCAGCAGAACCCAGAAAAATTGCAGAAAGAATGCTGGAAAAAAGGCAGGTCGCAGGTTCTGACCTGATCTGAGTTGAGGTCGCAGGAAACAGGCTGAAAAGTGCGTCCAGGTCGCAGGTTTTGGGCCAAAAGGTGCGACCCCCCCGTTCCGGTTGTTTCGGCGGCAGATTTTCTGAAAAGTTGCCGTCTCAGTTGCGGCTGGTGTCGCTTACCTGCGCAATAGGGCCAAAAACACACGGAAGTTAGAAATTTTAGGTTTTTAGGGTTTTATGTGAGAAAAATGACATGAAAAGAGAAAAACTAAGCAGCTAAAAAAGAAGCCCTAGGGCCTGAAGTAGCTGGATATGCAGGAATATGAAAAACGACAGCGGTCGTAATTTAAAACCCGTGTGGAGTCGCCATTTGTTAGTATGAATTCTTCGTCGAAGTGTACGAAAAGAACCACTTTAGCTACGCATAACTAATAGCCCTAACAACAATAATGGCTGCAAAACATCTTCAGATCTGCAATTAGTAGTTAAAGTGCTGCAACAAACAGATCTATAAATGGAAAGATATTAAGCAGTGAAGTAAAGAGTTTGCTCCATGTATCCAACAGACAAGACAAGAACACGATTTTTGAATGAATTTTTATATTACAGGGCACCTGGGAGGAAACAAGAAGGTGTATCCAGATCTCCTCAATGGGATGGGTTCTTTGTAGTCCTCAGCACTTCAGATCTAAGCTTTCTCTCTCTTGTAGGTGTAGAAAACCCAATGCAAAAATGAAGCTCAATGGGAGAAAATGATGGAAAAATGAGACCAAGTGTATAGATCCAGAGTGATCTAGTAGGCAACAAAAGGTGAAGAATGATGGGGAAAACCCTCCTATTTATAACAAAATATTGGGTCATTCTAGATCTTGGTGCATGATTAAAATAATGTTAATCAAATCTAGATCCACCTCTATGGAATATTTATTATTATTTGTTGGAGGGAAAGGGTGTTTGACTTGGCTCAAATCCCTTGATTAGTGAAGAATAAATAAATAAATGATTTATTTATCTTTTTAAGGAAGTGGTTGGGATATAATCAAATAAATAATGATTTATTTAATTAATGGTGGTTGATTTGGTCATATTTAACAAGGAATATTATTTAAATAATTATTCTAGAAAATAATAAGATAACTATGGGTTTATCTCATTAATTTCTTTGTTTTTGGGTTAAACATGACTGGGAATAATAATTAAATTATGGTTTAATTAATTATTCTTTTTGGGGTTTCCTAATTAACATAGTGAAAGCAGTTTTACTTGGGGTAAAACTGGTCTTACATGGTGTACTTGGGTCCATCTAATGATGAAAGGTTAGATGACCAAAAAATGGTGTAACAGTAGCCTCGTGAGTGATTATAGCTTCGAGAAGCTATCCACAAGCCCCCCAAATCTCCCAGAGCTCATCGTCAAACAGGACCCTCAAAATAGGGTCGTTCCACGATTCTAAGATTCTCACGGAAGGTTAGGAACATGACCTTCCTGAAAGGAAATGTGAGAATATATGTGGCCTGCTCAACAGTTCCTATATCATCGAGCCTTACAACACCTCGCTGTACCATATTGTAATATTTATAAATTACCATACAACTAATTGTAATATTAAAAATTTCTTTTGTTTCTTATTTGCAGGAATAAGAGGGTATGGAGACACATAAATCTCCTTAGTAAGAATAAAGGCACTACTATGTGAATGGAGGTCATCTAAAGAGTTGGATTGAAGAACCTTATGTGTGAAAAGGGGTTGGAGCATGAAGAATGGGTCAACTTTGACCAAATCAACAACATTGTTACAGAGAAGTGGCATTCATTGAGGGACAAGGAAGTTTTGGTTGGAGAATCTTTGCATGGAAGTAATGACTTAAATGAGTGGGGCCAAGGGTGAGGAAGATCATCACTTATATAAGAAAGAGGATGGTATTCATAGAGGATATGGCTTAGATTGTTACTTTGATATGGTTTGTATGACTATTTTCTCTCTTCATTTGTTTGGCCAAGATCGCAGTGCTGTTTAGCAGAGCGTGTTCTTGATCGGGAATCCCACCTCTATCCTTTGGGAACTTCTAGTGTCTACTCATGAAGAGTATTTCACTAAATTTCCACATTCCATCATTTGGTCATGATCCATATTTCATCTACAACATAGTTTCTGTAGAGGGTTGTGTTGAGTTGCAGGGTGCAGCAGTGGAGGGTTTAGAAACCCAACTTCTGAGCTAGTTTTCCAGTGGAGGGAGAAACCCTTCGTCCAGGAGGCTTTTAGGGGAGATTCTTGAGCCTCATTTCCTCATTTAGCATCAGGCTAAGGTACTGCTATCATTTACAACAAAGTATTCTAAAGGAACTGTGTTATTTCAGTATGCAGTTGTAGTAGAGGGTTTGGAGCCCTAGTTGGGGGAGGTGGATTTTCAGTTAGGGGATCAACCTCTCATTTGGAGAATCTATAGGAGGATTCTTTAGCACATTTCTGTATCAGATTAGCCACCTCTTTTTATTTATCTAGTTCTATATATTTTTCAGCCCTAGGGCCATATTTGTATCTTTTGCATTTTTGTGTATTTCAGGAAATCCTTCCCGGGTTATCTTGGAAGTGTGTTTGGGAGCTTAGATCTCTACTCCCGGCATTTTTTGAGCCATATAACATTAGATATATGTATTTTCATTCTCCATCAGAAATTATATCTATGAAACTACATTGTATTAGCCTTGGGTATTATTGTGTAGCATTTTTCTTCATGTTTCATGTACATGTTCTCTTGAGGCTTGTTTTGCCTAAGTTGAGTGACTATTTCCTCAAGAATTTGTATACATTTTGCTGCTATGATCTTAACATGATGGCTATATGATCTTCTTAAATTTTATGTGTTTATTTATCACTGATCTTTCCATTATTGTGTTCATATATTGCTACTTTCCCATTTGGGAATATTACAGTGGTATCAGAGCATAATCTTGGCTCAACTTGTGGATCTCAGCCATTATGCTATCAGGAGAATAAGAAGAAGGAGAAAGAGATCAAAATGATGGAAAAAATGAATTTTTTTTCATCTCTTTTCAGATCTACAAGGGACCTCACCACAGAGGTCAACAAAATAAGAATGGAGAAAATAAATGAAACCACAATAGGGTTTCAAGATGAGGAAGTTCAATGCACTTCCTATCAGAAGAAAAAAGAACCGGTATTGCATAGAGCTCCAAAGAAATATACTATGCCCCTCTATTTTGAAGAAGAATATAAAAGGCATGGAGATGGAGGAAACTTAGATCATGAGATTTTAAGTGAGTATCTTGCAGAATAAAAATCTCAGTCAAGATATTTCAAGGAGAATATAACTCTCCCATAGTTTATTCAGATCAAAGAAGAGAGGAGACCTTTCAGTTATAGAAGGAGAAATCAGAATAGATTTATATTTTATACCTTTTATGGGTCATTCACGTGCACAAAAAGGTCTTGGGGAATGGAGTTTGATGCATTCTTCCTGCTACATCTAGTAGGAGAGAGAGAAGCTATTGATATTGCAGTGTTGCACCTTGAGGGTGAAGCAAACATTCGATCAGCCATTTGAGTCATGAAAAAATGACTACATATGCAGATTTTACTCAAAGGTTCATCAAGAAGTTTGACAAGAAGAAATAATAAGAGAAGAAACTTCCACCACCACTTGCTGCAGGAGCACTTGCATCAGGAGAAAGAACACTTGCACCTTTTCAAAGTGGTCTGGATCTCTTTAAATTTAGAATCCCATGCACTATTATGGAGATGCATGAGGAGGAGAAGAATTATACTAGCACTGATGGAGCCATAAAGGAGCATCCATCATCATTAATAGTTGGGGAAGTCATCACACCGATGGGAGGAACCCTTGTAGCAGTACAATATGTTCCCAAGAAAAAAAAAGGTATGGAAATGTTTCCACTTTTTGTTATTTCAGCACATCATATGGAAGGTTGCGGGGACATGCCATTTTGTGACCTAGGGTCAAGATACACTACTGATTTGGAGCAGTAGATTATCACTACACAGAGGACCCTTGACAGGATCAAGAAGGATATATACATTCATCCTAGTATGTCATTGTTGAGTTGCACACAACTCTTGGGGTTGGAGTGTATATTTTTCGAGGATAGGATGAGTATTTACCTAAACAATCCAATGCAGAACTATATTTTCAGCATTGAATCGGATCATGATACAACAGATGCACCATCATGGAGATTAGCAGTTCTATCATTGAGTAGTAGTGATGAGTTGGGGGCCCAACCATTATTGGAGCATTCCAATGACCGTTCCATATGTGTAGCAGGGGATAGGCATATGATTGATGAGAGACATCTTATCTCCCATTATTATGATGGATCTTTCTTGATGAGCACTTCATAGCTCAATGAGAATATTTTTCCTTCAGTATATTTGGATCCTTATGGGGGTCATCTTGGTCATTGATGAGTGGTCTTCATATAGAGATATCTAGGAGGCTACACTTCAACATCCCATGAAGTGTAGAGATAGTGATTTGGATTGGGAGGATGGTATTCTCTATTGGAGGAGTGCCAATTTGGAGCATGAGAGTAGACACTCACCATTGTTTGGATGGGTGATGTTGATGAGCAAGAGGCTGGAGAGCCATTTGCATATCTATGATAGAGGGCAGCAGGAGGAAAAGCTGCGCTGGCTAATCTTGAAAGAGTTTGGCCAACATGTGACACATCCTACTTCAAAGGGTATGTGGTTGGTTGGCACTTGGAATGACACTTACATTATATGGTAGCAAGAAGTTTGGTTGTAGTGGGGTGATGTGACATTATTCATGTCAATCATCATGTTTTCAATCCATGGTCTATATGATGGAGATGTGTGGAGGTAGCAAGAGCTATTGTTGCTCTGGTTACTCTTGGGAGAGTATGGGCTGATTTACTCCCATACTTTGCACTATGATTTAGAAGTGGTGGATGGAGACATCTACTAACAGGATATGATCTACTTGAATTGGACCTCCAAGCACAAGAAGAAGGGTTGGCATGCAGCACATGGGGATTTTCTCTATAGTCATTTCATGAGGACATATCGTACCATCATGGAGAGATTCACATGGAAAGGCATCAAAGAGGAGATGCACCATCACATGAGGATATGCATGTATTATTTGGAGGAGGGACATAACTCTTTGATAGAGTTAACATAGCCACTTCCTTCCTCATTGGGGATGAGAAGAAGTTCATATATGAGCCACTTCACCAACTTGTTCAAGGTACATGGTAAGGATTGTGTTTATGTGCATCATGATTCACTTACTATGTGCTTGTATTTCTTCCCCCCCATGTACAGATCATTTCTCCAAGATGGGGCATTCTTTATTATAGATCTCATGATCGATTTGGGGACATGAGCAGTGATGGTGATGGCCACTCCCTAAGATATATTGGGCAGATGATATCTTTTTCACAATGTGATAAATATGCACCTCACATCATAAATCTTCTCCAAGCATGTGAGAGGATTGGGGCAGCAATCAAATGGTTGGGAAACCACTCATCATATCCTATTCTGAGGCATTTTGGAGTAAAAATGCACTCGTTGCACTTGATGGATCATTATCCTTCTCCAGTTTTATATATGGTAGCTAACTCTAATTATGATCACATATGTTGATGATGTCCTTATCATTGTTGTGGGCATGATTGGGGAGATGACACATGGATTGGATGCTATTATTAGATATGATATTATCCACATTACTTGTGTTTCATATTTTAGGGAGATCATTGGACCATCCATTATTACTACATTGGATCTCTTGTTTCCTTATGGGATGAGCCATTTGGGTAACTTGAGCACTTGGAAGGTGCCTCTCATGAGAAGATGGGAGGAGTTTTTCTATGAATTACCATTCTGGAGGGTGATTCATTTTGTATGGATAATAGCTTGGAGATTGGAGCTCCACATGGGAATGAAAGTTCCCCAAATTTTTCAGTTATATCCTTACATTTTCTTGGGGACAAGCAACACTTGGGAGGGGAGGATTGTAATATTCCTAAATTAGCATACAACTAATTAGAATATTATAATTTCGTTTTGTTTCTTATTTGGAGGAATAAGAGGGTATGGAGACCCATAAATCTCCTTCATAGGAATAAAGACACTCCTAGTGTGAATGGAGGTCATCTAAAGAGCTAGATTGAAGACCCTTATGTGTGAAAAGGGGTTGGAGCATGAATACTGGGTCAACTTTGACCAAATCAATAGTGTTGTTATGGAGGAGTGGCATTCATTGAGGGACATCACAGTTTTGGTTGGAGACTCTTTGCATGGAATTAGTGACATGAATGAGTGGGCCCAAGGGTGAGTAATCTCATCACTTATATAAGGAAGAGGATGGAAGCCATACAGGATATGTTTTAGATTATTATTTTGATATGGTTTGTATGACTATTTTCTCTCTTCGGTTGTTTAGCTAAGATTGCAGTGTTGTTTAGCACAGGGTGTTCCCAAGCGGGAATCCCATCTCTATCTTTTGGGAACTTATAGTGTCCACTCAGGAAGAGTATTGCACTACATTTCCACATTCTGGCATTTGGACACGATCCATATTTCATCTACAATGCAGTTTTTGTAGAGGGTTGTTTTGAGTTGTAGGGTGCAACAATGGAGGGTTCAGAAACCCAACTTCTAAGCTTGTTTTCTAGTGGAGGAAGAATCTATTCATCATGGAGGCTTGTAAGTGATATTCTTGAGCCTCATTTCCTCATTCAACATTATGCTAAGGTACTTTTATCAGTTACAATGCAATTTTATAAAGGAACTCTATTATTTCAGTATGCAGTTGCAGCAGAGTGTTGGGAGCCCTAGTTGGGGGAACACGATTTTCAGTGAGGGGATCGGCCTCTCATTTGGAGAATCTATAGGAGGATTATTTCACACATTTCTATATAATATCAGCCACCTCTTTTCAATTATCTAGTTGTAGATATTATTTAGCCCTAGCACTATATTTGTATCTTCTGCATTTTTGTGTATTTCAGGAAACCCTTCTTAGGTTAACTTGGAAGTGTGTTTGGGGGCTTACATCTCTACTCTCGACATTATTTGAGCCATATAACATCAGATATATGTATTGAAATTATCCAGTAGCAGTTATATCTATTAAAACTATGTTTTCTTAGCCTTGGGTATTATTGTGTAGTAGTGTTCTTCATGTTTCATGTACATGTTCTCTTGAGGCTTGTTTTGCCTAACATGCGTGACTATTTCCTCAAGAATTTGTACACATTTTTCTTCTATGATATTAATATGATGGACATATGATCTTCTTAAGTTTTATATGTTGATTTATCACTACTTTTTCCATTATTGTGTTCATATATTGCTTCTTTCCCATTTGGGAATATTACACATATCTCGGATAAAGTGGTACCAGCCATCAACATGTTTGGATTGATCATGGAACATGAGATTATCTGACAAAAAAATCCCCCTCTAGTTATCACAAAGGATAATGGTGGCATCTAGCACATGCTCGAACAACTCACTGAAGATATTTTGCAACCAAGTGGCTTCATAATAGGCCATACATGTTGCAATGTATTCGGCCTCATCGATGCTCAAAGCTACCGACTTTTGCTTCCTGCTCGAAGTATACCTACGTGTGAAGCAGCATCCAAATGTTCTCTTGTGATCCACCACACCACCAGACCAATCGACATCAGTATACCCATGGAGTGTCATGCTCTCAACAATGTATCTCATCCCATGGTATATTGTGCCCTAGAGATATCTCAAGAGTTTCTTGGCACAAACCCAGTGAATGTTATGAGGACCGACCATGTGTTGACGCAAAGTGTTCACTCCAAAACATACGTCCGAACATGTGTTAACTAAAAACATCAGGGCCCCTACAAGTTGACGATACTCAGTAAGATTTACTAGCATAAGCCCAGCAGTGCTGCCACTCAAATTCTTAAAGTTGAGCTCCATCGGTGTCAAAATGGACTTGCAGTCCACCATTCCAAATATTTCCAGAAGCTTCACAATATAATTTTATTGATAAAGGAAATCTCGCCAGGTCTCTCCCAGACCTCTAGGCCTAGGAAGTAATGCATCAGTCCTAGGCCCTTCATTTCGAACTCAGCAGTGATCTCCCTCTTGCACTGATGAATGAGAGGGTTAGCACCTGTCAGGAAGAGGTCGTCCACATACAACACTAGAATGAAAGTCTTTTCTCTATCAACCTTGAAGTAAAGTTTTGGATTAGCATTACTACGAGTGAAGCCCAACTTCATCAGGTAGTTATTTATCCTCTCTTACCAAGCTCTGGGTGCTTGCTTCAAATCATAGAGGGATTTCTTCAACCTACAGATATGGGTATCTTGATCCTGGACTTCAAAACCTAGAGGTTTCTCCACATACACCTCTTCCTTTATCGTACAATGTAGAAATGCGATCTTTACATCCATATGATGAATATTCCATCCTTAAGTATCAGCAAGGGCTATGATAGATCGGATGGTGGTATAACAGGCCACATGTGCAAATATTTCATCATAGTCTACGGCTTCCTTTTGAGAGAAGGCACAGGCAACGAACCTTGCCTTGAACTTTTCAGCACTTTCGTTAGATCCATGCTTGATCTTATAGAGAAATTTCTAGGTGACAACTGCTTTTTCCTCTGGTCTTGGAACCACATCCCAAACATCATTCTTCAAAATGGACTCATATTCTTCGTGCATAGCATTCCTACAAACTCTATGCTTTACGACTTCCTCAAAAGATCAAGGCTCATATTGTACAATAGTACTCATGGCTGCTAGACACCCTTGGTATCTATTTGGCTTCTTGCTTTCACGGAATGTCCCCGTTGGGGCCATATGTCCCTCAGCATCCTCGAGAGTGTCCCCGAGCCATGATGGTATCTTCCTCATTGAAGGAGGTGGATCAATAGAGTCCATCGGTCCTTCAACATTGGGAATCGCCTCATCCTTTGGTTCTTCTTGATTTCCAGGCCTTGCTTCATGATATTCCCCAGCACTCGGAAGATTTACTACTTTCCTTAGAGAAGCATCTTCATCAAAGGTAACATCGTGGCATATCTCCACTTCCCTTTGACTAGGCACATAGACTCTATAGGCCTTCAAAGTTTTGTTGTAGCCCACAAAAATTCCCTTCTTTCCAGAAGAATCTAGCTTACTCCTCTTCTCCTTTGGCACACGAAAATAAAAAGGACATCCAAAAAATCTAGAATGAGAGACGTCAGGTTTCTTACCAGAGAAAACCTCTTCGGGATTTTTGGAGTACAGAGTAGAATGCAGGTGTCAGTTTTGTATGTACATAACATTGTTCATAGCTTCTCCCCACAGAAACTTCGGAAGACCTTGGTCACATATCATGGTATGGGAAGCTTCCACAATGGTCTTGTTATTTCATTCAGCAACACCATTTTTCTCAGGAGTAGAGAAATTTGTGGGCTCCCTCTTGATGCCAGCTTCTCTGCAAAAGTTCTTGAACTCATTCATCTCATATTCAGTTCCATTATCAGTCCTCAATATCTTGATCTTCTTCCCTGTCATATTTTCCACCAAGGCTTTGAAGGTACGGAACCACATGAAAGCTTCATCCTTCTTCTTCAAGAATTATATCTAGGTTTTGCGAGAGAAGTCCTCTATGAATACCATATAATAATAACATCCTCCCAAGGATGTCATGGGAAACATACCATACAGATCAAAATGTATCAATTGCAAGACATCATATGTCTTTGTGACACTTGAAGGGAAAGGTCCCCTTGTATGCTTTCCTTCGGCACAGCCTTGACATACACCTTCATGATCATTTGTGAACTTGGGCATCCCCATCACCACCTTCCTTTCTTCGGAAAGGGATTTGTAGTGAATTTTTCCAAACCTCCAGTGCCATAGTTTGGTCTCTCAGATAGTATCACATATCATTGCTCCCGGTGGACTTCCTCCAACCTGGTAGAGTGTATCAACTCTAAACCCAATCGTGATAGCTTTCTTGAAACTATTCTTCTAGATACACACCTTTCCATCAAAGAATGCCACATTGAAACCTTTGTCTTCCATGGTTGATATAGACACAAGGTCCTTCAGCTCAGGTACATATATTACAGCTTATAGGTGGAGGACATGAACTTGAGACAAGTCAAGGGTCACAGTCCCTGTCCCTTTCACGGGATATGTGGCATTATCTCCAAGGATAATTTTCAGATTAACGTCCTTCTCAACCATATCATAAAGTGCTTCCCTGAACCCAGTGATGTGCCTTGAGGCACCACTATCTATCAACCAGACATCCATAGTGTCGAGTGGAGATGCATCAGAGAGGGAGGATACAAGAATGTATTCATTTCTTTTATCATTAAAAACATTTGATTACTCATACCTCGAATTTCTCGACCTTTTGAAAGGTTTCCCATTTCCGCTGGAGGGAGCCTTCCTCTTCCCTTTGAACCTATCATTCCTTTGATTGTCATTCCTCTGATTGTTGTTGTTGTCATCATCATCAGGAGAATCCTTCTTGAAAGGGAATTCTCTAGCATAGTGTCCTAGCTTGTGGCAAGTGTAACATTTTCCTTTCTTTCCTTGGGCCACTGCTCTTCCTTGTTCTTTGGACCACCAAATTTCTTCTTCTTAGCACAAGCAGTGAAGGCAACATTTCCTTAATTTTCATATTCCTTCATTCCTGTCTCTTCTTGTATGCATCTCGATAGTACTTTGTTAAAATTAGGTATCACATTTTTATTGCGAATGGTAGTGTTTAATTAGGTATTACATTATTATTGAGAATTAGGTATCTTCCAAATTAAGATGTAGTGTCATCTTCCAAGCATGCAAGTCTTCATTCCTAGTCAATTTGTCATTAGCCTTAAAGCCATTGTAGTTTGAGGAACCAATCCTCTTCTTTGGTGATTGCTCCAAACAAGGGCTTTGTCTTCACCTCAGCTCTGATATCATGTAAATTTTTTTAGATGTTCTATGCTTGATGCAATTTTACTTGTTATCCCAATATCAGTCAGAAATCACATAAACAAGAAAGTAAATTTTTGATAGAACATACCGGTAGATCGACACAATACAAGCCAAAATATATAAGTGTGTTGGTGCATTATGGCGGTCAACAGGATGCTTCAACCAGCAAAGTCTCAATATGGTTAGCCAACTAGAAGTGTCACATAACCCTCTAGGATAGCCAGATCAGTCAAACCCAAAGGTCAATGAAAGTAAATTTTGTTATTCAATGGTCAACACAAACAGCAGCAACAAGGTCAACGTAGCAAAGTCAAAGTCAACATCCAGCCTCGATAATTGTGCCAAAAAATGCAGATTGAGTAAATTGAAAGTTTCATAGAGTTTTAGCTCAATTTGACCATGCATTGACAAAACTCAATGCTATTCAATGTTGTGGTAGAAACCCTAGACCGAAAACAATTTTTTCTCCTTGTCAAAATTTCCCACGTGTGAAGAGAAGAGCCTCCAAGGTGATTGAACAATCAGATGATGAGAGAGAAATGTGTGAGGATGATATGAGTGAAAATTTCATCCAATGTTGACCAATTTATATCCATCAATGATGGTGTGTGACACAACTGTTGGGGCTTCAAACCTTCAAGCCGACCTGCACATATTTTGAATAAATTCAAAATAAATGTTCTGCTCATCAGATCAAGGTTATCTTTAGATTGATCTTGCACCTCTCCAAAATAGGAGTCCAATAAAAATATTGGCATCTTCATATGAGCATCACAACATGTATTTTGGACCTATATTTCCAAAATTAACACACAGGCTTATAGTATCACAACAATTGTTAAACATGTTCTCCATGTCTTCCAAGTGTTGAATAAATAAGGAGCAGTGAGATGGACCATTGTGGTTCCATTTGATCAGATTTTACCAGGTTAGAGCTTTATTTTGAACAAGAAACCGAATAAAATATTTTGCTTTCGACATGAGTGTTGCATCCAAATATTTATCCAAATATCTTCCACTGATAATGAATGATATCATGTTACTAAATGATAAGCTTCCTACACAAAAAGGTGATTTTTTAAAAGCAGCCTCATCTAATTTTTTTTGGTTGAATGGAAATGTGGAGTTTCCTATTTTATAGTGAATTTCAAAATTACTTTCATTAACATTCCTTTGGCTTAGAATTCCATAAATTTGGGATATTCCATTAACACCATTGGAAATGAGTAGCATCATAGGAAAAATAATGTGTAACATTTTTTTATCTCTAGGAGTTCATATTTTCCATTAGTCCTTGCATTTGCAAGTTGTCACTTAGTTTAGGGAGTTTCTTCTAAGAATAATCCCAAAATAGTGCAAAATTATTCTTCTTTATTTCCCAAAATCAATTTTATCACATTAAGAAAGTAGTGTTCTTATTTATCTCCCAACTACATGATAGGTTTAATGGCCACATAAGAAAACATTTAATTTAGCTAGGGGTGTGTTTCCATTGCCTCTCGCACGATCATTGGGTGGGATGGTGGAAACTCGACCCCCTTCTGCACATGCATGTGTCACCCCATACAAGGGCTATGATATATCATATATAAAGTATATATCATTTTCAATCAATTTTATGTAATCATCTTTGAGAGCGGATTCAAACATAAGGCTCCAGTGAGAAGACATTGGGACTTGGTAATCTTCACATCCATGATTTTCCAGTAGATCTGCCAAGTTATTTCCTGTGTGGTGAACATGTGTAATTATGGTTATATGGAGGAGGCTTGTGAGGAAGGAAGCTAAATGGAGAACATCCTCCAATCTCCAACTAGTGGGTATTGTGGAAACAAGGGTACTATTTTAAATTTATCTAAACATGTTAATGATATTCGGGGAGTTTCCTTTGACCAATAGTTTAGTGAATCAAAAAAATTGAACTAATGATAGCCCTCAAAATAAGACTTATATTATCTATGACATTATTTATATTTATAACCAATGAGACAAAATAAAGATGAATGGTAAAACCTTAATTGTCCCTGATAATGCAATCAAAACTATAAAGACCTTGATTACCTTTTCATGCTCCATAAAAAATGAGTTTGATCAAATGTAAAAGGGGAGGAGAGCAATGGGAGGGACTTATGTGCCAAGGGGGGAGGAAGGGAGAATAATAAGGGAGGATTGATATATATGCCAACACTCGAGGGAAATAACTTCAAAGCCTTGATATTTCTAGTCAACAAATGACCAACATGAGGCAAGATTTTATTCATTAGTGTTAATATAGATAATATTCCTTAAAAATAATTCTATGTGTTTATTCCTCCACTTTTTCCACTCTGAAATCATTGAGATGGATGAAAACAATACAATGGTCTAGTTTGGATCTCTAGAAATTTGATATTTGTAAGTATGATTATTTATGAGGGTGTATATATTATTTTTCAGAGGAAAAATTGTAGGATGGGTCAAGGACCAATGATGGTGAGGGGGGATCTATATACAACATTATACAAGATGTTAGGAAGAACCATAATTTATTTATGTATTAGTTTTATTACTCTTGAGGATGGAAATGAAGAGGAAAAAACCCTTAATGTCTCTAGAGAGAGGACAATGCTATGACATCAAAGGTTTATAGATATTGGAGACAAGGGACTTTAAACAATACATGATAAAGGTATGGTTAAATACATATCTAATTATAACCTATTCTTGATTTATATGAAAATTTATTTGATATATGGTAAATGTAATGAAGTAATATTATAATAAGGTGTTATAAGAGCAGAGGAAATTTTATAAAAACAACAAAACGATGTGCTTAAACTATGCATGCTCAATCATTAGGTAAACATGTATATTCTATTTCATTCATAAAATTTTTTTAAACAAACATATGGACTCACTTCCTCTAGAAAAATTCAAATGTATTTGTAAATCTAAGGGTTTTGAGGCTCTTGTAAAGAATCAAATATATAGGAAAATTAATGTGGTGAGAGTAGAAAATGGTGGTGAGCTTTGTGGGAATAAATTTAATGAATTCTAGAAGAATTGTGATATATAACTGTGATACACAAACCAATAGAATGGGCTTGTAGAAAGTGTGAACAAATTATTAATGGAAAAAAAAGGAGCATGCTTGGTGTTGCTATGTTAGAATAATATTTTTAGTTTGGGGAAATGGATACTACACATTACCTAGTAAATAAATAACCTTCAATAAAATTAGTTTAAAAAATATAAAAATATTTTGTTGTGATGCTCATGTATAGATTTTGAAGGAAAATAGGACTAATGTAGATAGTAAAGGTGCGAATTATACCTCTATTGGCTGTCATGAAGACAATAAAAAGTTGTAAAATTTTGAACCATAAAATGAAGAAGATTGTTTATAGCCAAGATGTTATCTTGAGAGAGGTCAAAGATGTTTCCAATTAGGAATTCATATGAATGGAACCAAATAGGTAAAATACAGGTTGAGTTATAGGATGATGAACATTACTCAATGGAATAAAAAGAGTCAAAATAACAAGAACATCATATTTTAGTATTGAGGAGATGAGTTTGGGAAATAAGGAAACCAAAAAGACATATTCCACTAGATTTACCTTCTTGTTTTGTTTTTTATATTACCAATGATGAACCTAGAACTATTAGGGAGGTAATGGATTTAGAGAATGGTAAACTCCACAATATGGCCATGGTTGAAGTAATGGAATCCATGGATAAGAATATCGTTTTATATTTAGCTGAGTTTTGAACTAGAATAACACTTATTGGTAGAAAATAAGTGTTTACAAAGAAGTTGAATGCAAAAGGAAAAGTGGAGAAGTACACAATTTACGAAGTAGAAAAGGGATATTCCTAAGTACAAAAAACATATTTTAGTGATTTTTTTATTTATTGATAACATAACCTACATTAGATTTCTTTTGTCTAATACTACTACTTTTGATCTCGAAGCAGACTAGATAGATCAAAAGACAACATTTGTACATGGGAATTTTGAAGAGAAAATGTACATGAACAATGAAAAGGTTTTGTAATGAATGGAAGGAAAGAAATAGCTTGTAAGATAAAAAAAATCCATGTATGGATTAAAATAATATCCAAGGATATGGTATTGAATGTTTGTTACTTACATATTTGAACTTGGTTTTCCAAGGATCAATGTTGATCATTGTGCATATTTTAAATCAATCGGTGATCATTTTATTTATCTATTGTTATATGCGGATGGTATGTTTCTAATTGAAAACAATAGATAAATCATCAAGGATATCAAAGCATAGTGGTTCTCTAAATTTTACATGAAAGATATTGGTGTTACAAATTTTATGTTTGGCATGGAAGTTAAAAGGTAACAAGAAAGTTTTATGGGTAAAGCTCAATGGTGATCAAACTGATATGAAATCATGCAAATAAAGATATGAAAGGTTCAATCTGCCAATCATTACCCGGTCTATGGAGAGTAGGACAAGTCATAGGCCCCCAAAGGTATAGTTGTAGAAACCATAATCGACCCCATGTCACACGAGTACGAGATTGACCTAGTTGTTGATTCCTTTGTGTTTAGAAAAAAGGATAACAAAAAAACAAACAATATCTAGTTTAATTAGATAAAATATGTTGAGTCAACATTATAGAGGTTGAACATGAAATATGTAAATTTGTCAAGGTTTCTATTATTATAGGTATAAATTTATTGATAGACTAGTGTTACAAGACATAATATGAAGAAGAGGAAATGTCTTATGTTACCTATGCTAGTGTTGTTGGCAATTTAATGTATGCAATGGTTCATACTAGATCAAACATTTCACATACGGTAATATTTTTAAATAAGTATATGTCAAAAATAGGGAAGAAGCATCTACTAGCTATAAATTTGGGATTTTAGGTATTTCCATGGAGCTATAGATCACAAAAATTTTATACGAAGGGACACTTGGAGTAGATAGTGTTAGGAATAAATGGATTGGTTAATACAAATTGGTATAGGGATATGTATTGCAAAATATGTGCCAATGGTTATGTATTTAACCAATTTGGAGAATAAATTTGTTTGATGAGACTAATACATGTAAGGAAACTGTATTGTTATATATATTCTGTTTAGATACAACATTTGTATAACAAGGTATAATATTAGATTGTCACAATCAAAATGTAATATATCTAGTAGGTAATCCAACTTATCATTCTCAAAAAAATCATATTGATGCTTATTGCGAGTTTTTCAATGATATGATTGAATATAGAAAGGTGTTGCCACATCGAATAGAGTTGTAGATGATTTGACAAATATTGTTACGACTAAGAAGTTTCTTAGTGTAAATAAAAAAACAGATATTGCTTCCATGGGTTGTTGATGATGTAATATTAGGACATCCTCTATGTAAAGAAAACAACAAATGGGAGAATTTTTGGTATGTGTTATATATTTTGTCCGGTTAACTCCACATGCAACATGTATATATCGGGTGTAGCATGATGATCATATAAGGGATGAAGCATATTACTTTATAGTTTCAATTGAATAGTTAAGGTTGTAATATAATCTGGGTCGATTACTAGTGCATTGGTTGGCACATGGTGTTATATATTACATTGTAAAAGGTGAATCTAAGAATGAGAGTTATGGAGGTTCTCTAAACGTTTTTTGGTTTTCCATTATAAGGGTTTCTAGGGTAAATATTTTTGCATTATGTATGATTGTAGTTTTTTTATATTTCTAAATATAAATAATTTTTTTATGCATTTCTATAATGAAATGTGTAATATATATGACCTACAAATATATAAAACATATGAATATCCTAGAATAATAACACAATAGATGATAAAAGCTTAAAATATTTATTAATATCAAAGCCCCTGAGTTACGGAAACACCATACAATCACTTCTTAAGGAAGGAGAATACTCAACAAGACAATGCATGTCAATACAAAAAATTCTCCACATCCTCAGTGGAGAGTCTCTAGCCTATATATAGACTTCATAAATATAATACCATGGGTAATTACCATGATTCTCTCAATACCATACATACAATACAATGGGTTTATCACATTATTTCCTAACTTATTATGGTCCCTTTCATAATGTGAGTTGGCCACTTTATTTATTAACTCTGTCCCATTTTTTATTACATTATTACATCAAATTATTCCCTTGGGTACCTACCTTTATACCCCATATTTTCCCCCCTAGTTATACTAAATTCCACACCCTTAAGTATGTTTCATCCTGAAACATGAGAAGAACACAAATAATAATATCTACTCAAAAGAGTAGTCCACTGGTACCATGAACGTGAATCTATCCATCAAAGAGAAAGGTGAATACTCGATTTATCCATTTGCTCACTCGCTTGAGATGGAAGTTGGTTTTTTTGGTTCCTTTGTGTTGTTGTGTTGTATGTGGATTGTCACACCTCTCTGTGTGTCTTCCTGGGGTTGTCTTCCTTGGTGCTAATTATTTTTCACCTTGCTGGTTGTTTTTCTTGGTGGTGTGGGTGGTGATTAGTTGAATTTTTAACTAATGGTGTATCTTGCTTCAATTCCCCACCTGATGAGCCTGAGTGGTGTTGAGTCAAGAAGGTGATTGTTAAAGGTAACCTTAATGTTTCACATTAATCATCAACCCAGGGAAAGTCCTTTTATTTCAAGAGTGTAAGAAAAATATATGTGAGTGAATTCAAAGGCTAACTACTGTAAATACTTGTAAGAAATTTTATATAATTCTTGAAGTTCAATCAAACCAACTCAAAGGTAAACTATGAAATACTTCAAATCAATCAAAGGAATAAACTTTTGATCTAAACTTAGGCAGAAATAAAAACTCAATGCTGAAATAAGGAATATTTTGCAATTGAACAACACACTTAATGAATTGAACAACAACCTTAATGAATTGAACGACACCCTCAATGAATTGAACAACAATCCTAATCAATTGAACAGAACTCAATTATTTAACATTTTGCAATGGAATTATCTATAACTCAACTAATAGCAATGTTTGAAATTGAGCAACAAACCGAACATTCACACTTATGATGGAAAGACTTAAGCAATAACCATGTGCATAATCGAACAACAACTACCTAAGAACGTTTAAATTAATATGATGAACGCAAAGGCATCACTCCATAATAAAAGAACATCAAAAATAAATTCAACCTATTGAAAATGGAATTGCAACATATCACACTTGCGATTAATGAATTGACTAGTAATGCTATAAAGTGCAAAGAATAACTAAAATGAAATAATCAGAGATAAACATATAACACAAAATAGTAGAACTCCCAAGGATCGGGCCCGAAGCCTCTAGAATTCTTCTACCAAGAAATATTTATAATCCTCTTATAATGGAAACACAAAATTCTTCATTAATCAATGGGGCAATACATCGTCACGAGTTCGAAGGTTTCATCTGAATACGTTTATTTTGTAAAATTATAATACATGAAAAAATATACGTCTCTTTCACCTACAGCCTTTTATAACTTAAATTTGAAACAAACAGAATAACAAATCCTCAGGATTAGGAGATCCTGAGGCTTCATAGCCATCAACTGAACGCTTCAAGAATACGTGTGTTTCTGCATCTTTCATTGATTCGTAGGAACCGACGTGATTCCATTTACTTTTCTTGTCTGTTGTTATTTGGTCGTTTTTGTCAGTAGTTTGGTTTTTTTGATTCCCTATCAATAAAGACAACAAAATTCAATTTTCATACTATTAAACACACCTTTTATCAATACTTTATTTTACCCTAATTTTACATTATTCTCCTTTGATTTATTTATGAAATGAAGGAAAACATATAAAAGTAAATGATAAATCACGCTAAAGATAGGGGTAAAATATGAATTTTCCTCAGCCCAACATACTCCCCTACTTACCTTTTGCATGTCCTCGTGCAAACAGATGATTGAGGTGTAGTTGAGTTAAGTAATAGGAAGGATACATTTCTTCCTTGTAAATTCTAAAACCATGTTTTCATTGCACTTTTACAAATGATGAGTTTGTATGTCCCTCTGGTAATTCATAATCATGATGATCGTATTCAGGAGGGTACCATATGATGGGGCATCTATATCTGCATCCTATCCATGTAGGACCCATGTTAAATTTTAGATTGTTGTACAGATGAAAACGAGAAGTAGCAGCTTTAAAATTCCTATACCCAAATGGCTCCTTGTTCTTAACACTATTGGTAGAGGCTTTCCGTCTCTATTTGGATGCTACTAAAGCTTCTTCCTGAATATCATGGAAGTATTCTCTTCCATTCTGCACAATATCCTTGTGAATTGGCCCCAATTTGGCTATCACACCTTCCCATGCATAAAATTGTTATGTTGAGTAAACAAATGTAGGGGTTTTGTAGGCTACCCTCTGATCCATAGATATAAACCATGTTCTATTTTCTGAAAGATGTTGTATGATTTAGCCCATCTAGTCTATTTTTTGGAAAAGGACAGAAAACCTTCGAACTAAATGTCCCTAATGAATGGACTGGGGTTACTATCTCTATCCTCCTCTAAAAAGAAAATTTTCAAATCAAATTCACATAGAAGGTGTCGGGTTTGTTCATCCTGATCATTACAACATTGGACAAATTCTTCAATGGTTTTAAATGTAGTGGGTTTCCCTTCCCTGACAGCTTTGATCTTCAACAAAAAATACCTTTGTACTAAAAATAAGGCAAAATTGGTGGCCGGTGCCCTACAAGTCAATACATCTAAGTAAAGAGAACAAACATCACTGGTTTGTTTCTGAGCTTGTACCAATTGATCCCATGCCCTTTTTACTTTTACCCTTTCTTCCCTAAGTTGGGTAGAGGTTTCATCTTCAGTTTCAGAAAGGTACTTAAATCATTTTATTAATGCACAATGTTCTTGCAAGGGCACTACTTCCTTTTTCTACTGGGCAAATTCATGCCGAACTTGAGTTAATTCATTGCGACGCTTTTGATTGGTAGCTCTTTATACCAAAGGAGTGTAAGCAGGTGTTTCCTCCATTTGCATTTCTTTATCTTCCGTAAGTATTAAATCAGTCTGCATAGAGACTTCAAAAGTATCTACCATTTGAATGAAGCAATCTGTTTGGGTTTCTTTGTCTTATATAAGTATCAATTCAATATGCACAGAGACTTCAGTAATATCTACCATTTGAGTGACAAAATATTTTTGGGTTTCTTTTTCTTCTATAGGTATCAATTCAGTCTGTACAGAGACTTCGACTGTATCTACCGTTTGAGTAACAAAATCTTTTTGGGTTCACATGGTAGCTAATTCCTTCTTAGGCTTCCAAGCCTTGTCCACTTCTTTCAACCATTCCCTTAACTGTTTTATTGTTTTCCTCAATTTTCTGCATTTTCTTCTCATTTTTATCAACTGAATCTTAACTGATTTTTCATTCGAACGGGTTTTGGCAGGAGAAGGAAAAATAATGACTTCAGGTTCAGGAAGGGTTGTGCCATTATTAGGGTTATCGGAAATGTTGTTTTCTTCAAGATTCCAAGAGGTTATTCCAGCGTTGATGTCCTGATTCGGTGGAACAATATTTTCTTCAGGTGTCAAAGGAGTTGTCTCAATAATTGTGTCCTATTCTAATAGAACATTATCCCCTGACTGGTTTCCAGACTCAGATGTTCTCTCTATCTGATCTTCCCTATTCACCCATTCATTATTAGAGGAAGATAAAACCCTCAAATCATGCAATTCATCATTGTAAGGTAGGATTTCAGTATGGCCAGAGCTTCCAATAGAGGCAGACTGGTTCAAATGGTCCCTCTGTTCCTCAGATTATTCATATGGATTCCTAATCTGGAAATATTCTCTCATTTTCTCATATTCTTGTAAAGACACATTTTTAGGGCTTAGAGGTGGTGTATGGGATGGCCATGTCTCATCTAGAAATAATGAGGTGTTATGATATAGTTGTAACCTTTCATACTGTCTCTGTTTTAATGGTTATGAGGTTGAAACATGGGTTCTCTTCCCTATATCTCTCCTAGGCATGACTATTCTAGGAAGTTCAATTTCTTCTCTTTCAAGGGTTTCTTCAGGGATAGGTAGGCCAGGATTGACAAAGATATCCCATGTTAATTGATTTTTTTTAACTCATAAATATTATTCAATTTAATCAAGCCATGGTGGCTGAAAACTTATTGATGGTTTTTAACTCTCCTAATCCGAACAACAGTATCATGCAATATAGAATTCAAGAAAAAGAGAAAATTAACTAAAATATTTTGCTTGAGAATAGCTAACAGTTTGAGTTGGCAGGACTTTACCAAACCCTGGCATCCATCACATGTGATATGCTTTTGAATCAAGGCTGCCAATTCTTTCCAAGGCTACTGCAAGAACACAAGGTCAATACATTTTCCTTTTCGTTGGACTTGCTCACCTGGATCCTGATAAAATGAAACTTCTTCTTGTATAAGGACATGTTTATTAGTCCATTTTTCTCCTTCTATTATAATTATGGAGACCTCAGTAATGATTTCTTTGGAGACTGGTATGATTCTACCTTTGACTATGGTATTCCCTTCCCGTAGGTTCTGCAGGAATTCAATTGTTGTCTCTATATTAAACCCTTGTATTATGTTTAGATATGGGATCCAACCAACTTGTTGGAGAATGGTGCGAGCTAATTTTGAGGCTTGATATATTGTGGGTTCATTGTGAATATAATTTCCACCCATGGCTACTATGTTTTTGGAACTGGTTTCTTCACCCTTCTGCGTGTGTTTCTTTCAGCTCTGTTAGTTAAAAAAATACAAACATTGCATGTGGCTTTTATTAAATATATTATTATAAATTTGACTACATGACGTAAATGCAATGGCTCTATTGTCCAATCAGCATATCCGAAGGGATTCACATGGTTAATTCACATGCCTATTCATTATGGGTATTCGTACCCCCTCCAATGAGAGAAGGGATTCCATGGCCTTCAAGCACAAGAAAAGAGGAAAGGTGGTAGAAATCATGAATGCACATGAAGTAGAAGCTAGAATTTGGTAACCATAAAAAATGTACATCAGGTGGAAATGGCCAAAAAGGGAGAAAAACGAAGTAACAATCATTATGAAAAAGATTTCCTATTTTGATGACATAGTATAATGGAAGCATAACAAGTGAAAGATTATGATTAATGTTTTTATCACTCAATTTGGCATGATAAGATCATTCACTCATAGTTGATTATGCGTATAGGTTTTGATAATGATAACACTTATTCAAACAATGCATTCATCTTCAGGAATGAATCAATAGGAAATAGGGGAATATAAAAATAATTGGCTACTTTCAGAAAAATACTCCAATACAACAAGCAAAGCCACTGCTACCAGCAGGTGTCCATAGCCTCGACAGGGTTGTTGTTTTAACCTGGAAATGAGCCAAAATCCTCTATTTAAAATTAGAAAGTTTGCTTGTTTTATGGAAAGACCACTATGTTGGTGTGGTGGCCAGATAGTCATAGTGCCATGCACGAGGATTTTAACAGAGTGATCAGGTCGGCTCGTGATGAGACCTCCTATCCTTCAAGCAGTTTTAGTTGTCGAGAAGGTCACTACCCTGGTGTCATGGCCATTGTGGGAATGTCACCTCTTAAACCCTCATGATCATGGTAGGTTGGCTTGTAATGAGTCCCCCTATTCTCTCTTCTTTAAAATTTTTCACATAGAGATATATTTTCTTTTTATTATAAATCTAGGGAGGCTCATTAACTCCTTAAGAGTTAGGGATGGTGTAAGAAGTAAAAATAATGCCAATAAAAATGATGCTCTTATTCCTATATCCTCATGCCAAAGAGAATTACCACTTGAGAGTGTAAAAAGATACACCAGCATATTATTATGGTAATTAATTGTGTGATAATATGTCTGAACAGAATATATCTAGCCATTCATTATATATATAAACCATGTCAGCTTTCGAATTAGATATTCCCATAAAAATTTCAAAAGAACATAATATTAGTAATATCACTACTTTTCTCTTCTTTAGGTGCCAATTCCTTTTCTATCAAATGGTTTTTAAGGCAAGAATGTATAAATGAAGGGTGGATATTTGAAAGGAAATCATCGAAAGAAAAAAATTTGTTATTTTTAATGGCAAAGATAAAAAAAATCATTCTAAAAAAGTTAGTCGTTCAATTGGATTGAATGGAAGCTGTCCAATTAAATTGAACAACAACTATTCAATGGATTGAACATCAAAAATAAAAACACGCTTAAAAAATTAGCCGTTCAACTGGATTGAATGGTAGCTTTTCAATTCAATTGAACAACAACTGTTCAATGGATTGAACAAAAAAAATAAAAACACACTAAAAACAACAGCCGTTCAGTTGAATTGAACTGTAGTTGTTCAATTCAATTGAAGAGCAACTCTTCAATGGATTGAACAGAAAAAGTAAAAAATACGCGAAAAACACATCCGTTCGATTGGATTAAACAACAGTTGTTCAATTCAATTGAATAGCAATTATTCAATGGATTGAACAAAAAAAAAATATTATGCTAAAAAACAACCATTCAATTGAATTGAACGGTAGTTGTTCAATCAATTGAACAACAATTGTTCAATGGATTGAATAGCAAAAAGAAATCAAACACACTAAAATAAATAAATAAAAAGAACATGGTTGTGAACAAGTAAACAATAAAAAATAAAAGAAAATGGAATTCTTGTATACAATGATGAAAATAACCGTGAATTACCCTTAATTGTAGGAAACATATATACACTATTTAAAAGAGGAAGTAACAAATTTTTATGAACTTAAAGCTGTCGGGCCATCATTCCCTGCAGCTAAAATTTGGATAGTGGGATCGTCATGCACCTACTAGCAGAAATATTCTTTCGTGTGGTTTATGATAGAGGTGCACCCAGTGTCCATTGACTCGAAAGGCGGAGCCAGATCCATCTATGGTGGTCAAGGTAATGGTATCGTTGTTGTGCACTTCTTGATTTTCTTATGGCCTAAGCCACCTTGTTTGTAACTTACCCGGGAAGTCTTGGAATCTGGAGTCGTAGAGGAGTGCCCAATATCCTTTCTAGAATGTCTTCCTTTTTATGAGGTTTTCATGCCACTTGGCTCGTTGTTGCTGAATAATTGCAGTAAGTTGTAGAGAAAGTAGTCATGCTTCATCTAAGTCATTTATTTTTTGAAGTCTTCTAACTTGGGCCTCTGTCAAATCCAACCCCTCTTCCTGGGGTGTTATAATAGTCTTTATCTCAAATTAAATGGGGAAAATTGGTTCCTTTCCAAATACTAGGTGGTACAGAGAATATTTGGTGGTGTTTTTCCAAGATGTGTGATAAGCCCGCAAGGCCTCTCGTAGTCTAGTAGCCGAATCCCTGCGATGTGTTGAGACTGTTTTAGTGATAATTTCCTCAAAGACTTTATTATTTCTTTTGACCTGCCCATTTTCCTGTGGGTGGTAGGGAGAGGTGACTATATGGGTGACATGGTGGTTTCGTAGAGTCGTCGTAATTTTATTTCCCACAAATAGTTCCCCTCCATTACTTATCACTTCCCTAGTCAAGCCATACCGCACAAATAGCTCAAAAATAAAATTCATCACAGAATCTTTTGTACCTCTCAACAAAGTCATTGCTTCTACCCATTTCGTCACGTAGTCTGTGGCAACCAGTATGTAGGCCTTATGATTTGATGGTAGATTTAATGGCCCAAAAAGTCTACCGCCCATCATTCAAAAGGTTCTAATACAAGTTGTGGTTTCAATGTCATCTTGTCATATTGGCTAGGGCAACCCATTCATTGGAAAATATCACCAACTTGTACATATTTCTTTGCATATTTAAAAATTATGGGCCAATAGTAGCCCATTTGTAGAAATTTGTGCCCTGTCTTGTGATTTGCAAAATTTCCGCCAGATGGTTCGTCATGGTAGGCCTTCAAGATTTCATAAATCTCATCTGATCGAATGCATCTGCATATATGCATATCAGCTGCTGTATGGAAAACATATCCACCAATCCAGGAGAATACGGGGCTGCGTTGAACAATAAGCTTCCATTCCTTTATTTTCAAGTGTCTTGGTAGATTTCCTACTGCCAAATAATTCGCTACATCTGCATACCATGGCACGTTTACTGCCACAGCAAACAAATTCTCATCAAGTAATTGATCATCTATCGCTAGTGGTTCATTTTTCTTGGGAACTCTAGACAGCAAATATGCAACTACGTTCTCCTTTCCTAAACGGTCCTTAATAGTTATATCAAATTCCTGTAAAAGAAACAACCAACGAGTCACTATTCCATTTTTAATAGGTTTTTTAGCTAAATATATAATGACAGAATGATAATTATACAGGAATACTTGATAGCTAGTTATATAATTTCCAAATTTATTGATAGCATAAATGACAGCCAAGAATTCCATTTCGGTCATTGTATAATTTAATTCAGTAGGAGTGAGATTCTTGATGATATAGTAAATAACGTAGGGATTCTTGTCCTATTCTTGACCGAGAACTGCTCCTATCATTGTATATGATGCATCTGAAGAAATATGAAAGGGAAGCTCCCAATTAGGGCCATGCAAGACTGGTGCAGTGGAGACTAGTTTCTTCAAATCTGAAAAATCAGTGTCACATTTGTCAAACTAATGGAATTCAACATTTCCACTTAATGTAAGTACCTCTGTCTGAGTACATGGTGTGGCTAATAAGAGAATTGCCTCTATCTTTGATGGATCTACCTGTATCCCAGCCACAAAGATGTAGTGTCCTAGGATCACGCCTTCGGTCATCATCATGTGACACTTTTCGTTGCTTAAGCATAATCTGGTATCAATATATCGTTCCTATACCTTTTCCAGCGTTTTCAGTGCCTGATCGAAGTCATATCCATATGGATTAAAGTCATCCATGTAAACCTCAAGCCCTTCATTTATTAAATCAGAAAAAATATTAAGTATCGCCCTTTGAAATGTTGCTCGGGCATTGCATAGACCGAAATACAATACCCTATAGGCGAATGTACCCTAGGGGTAGGTAAAGGTTATTTTATCTTGGTATTTAGGGGCTATCTAGATTTGATTGTAACTAGTGAAACCATCAAGCAAGGAAAAGAACCACTTTCCTACCAATGTATCAAGGACCTGATTAGTAAAGGGAAGGGGGAAGTGCTCTTTCTGTGTGGCTTTATTCAGTTCTTTGTAATCCACATAGATTCGCCACTTACCATTATTTTTAGGAATGAATATTAAAGGGGAGAACCATTTTCTGTCTGAAATAGGATAAATGAAGTTTACATCTAGCAACATTTTTAATTCATCTTTTACAATGTCTTTTAGATGCAGGTTTAACCTTCGTTGAAGCTGCTGAATAGGGCGAGCATCCTTTTCAGTGTAAATATTAAGCATGCATAGTTGAGTATCTATATCCTTCATATCTGGTTAGTCCCAAGAAAAGGCTCCTTTATATTTTTGTAAACTTTTAACGAGCTTTTGCTAGTGGTAACTATCTAGATTTTCGTTGATATTTAAAACTTTACCTGGCTCAATTTTAATTGGCATTCTGTTGCAAACAACAGTTGTGGGTATGTGCTAGTCATCGATATCTTCTAATGGGTTTTCCTGTGCTTCGTTATGAAGAACTGAAACATCTGGAAATTTAAATTTCCTAAAGTAGATGGTTGGTTTATAAAGTTATTGATCACATAATATTCATTTTGATCTTTGAATTCGAGTTCTTCAACTATTGTCAATGGTGAACGAATGTTTTGTTACCAGTATGTATATGGTTCTTTGTGAATATTTATAGTAGGAATACTTGGTTTGGCAAGGGGATATATAAAAATATTATTTATAGCATCTCCTCTAGCAATGGTCATGCTACCTATTCGACAACCTATGTAAGCAATAGATGTCACTAACCAAGGTCATCCCAATATCAAGGGATGTTCGTCTAATCTAATTTTTGGGTTCGTAACTAAAAATTCTGACAGGTATTCCCATGAGTCCACAGAAACCAAGATGTCATGTAACGTACCTTCTGGTTTGACAACAGATCTGTCATCAAGTTCCAGCAAGGTAGACGTGGGTTCCAAGGCTGTTATACCCAATGTCTCACAGGTTTATGTAGTTAAGATATTAATAGTTACCCCCAAATCAACTAACATGTTTGAAAAGGAGCAACCATAGATCTGTACTATAACTATGGGGTTTCCTGGATCCTCATATTTTATTGGTGTCTCTTTACCCAAAAGTAAGTCTGATAGTGTCCCTACTACATGAATAGTTGGCAAAGTCTTTTCTTCCCTCACCTATTTTTTTACACACAATTCTTTAATTGTTTTACATAGATAGGGATGTCTTGTATAGCCTGCAGGAGAGGAATTTTAATGCAAATATTTTGTAATTCCCCTATGGGATCAAAATCTGAAGAGGCCATTTTTTATGTATTTTTAATCTCTCAAGGAATGGAGAAGAGGAAATAATAAGATTTTCAGGATCTTTTTGGTCGACTGTGTCCCTCCCCTATTCTATCTCTGTCACAATCTATTGTTTAGGTACTGTTAGAATTTCAGACTCAAGTTGTGGCAGCGCATTATCTTCTTTAGGTGAAATAATGTGCCCTAATATCAACCTATGCTCATTGAATTCCTTTTGTTCAGTTTCGGAGTTTGGATTCTCAACGTTATGGATCAACTGAACCTGCCTATTATTAGGATTAGGATTTGGTTCAGCTGGAAGTTGAGGGCGTATAATAGGCTGAGGATTTTGTTGGACTGGGTATGGAGCTAGTAATGTGGATTGAGTTTTAGCTCTTATTCCCATAGGTAAATTGGTCATTCCCAGGGGTTGCTGCCAATTTTGAGACCAATTCATATTCTGTGAGGTGGAGGCAGACCACTAGGACTGATATGGATTGTTTTCCTAGTATGGAGGAGAGAAAGGAAAACTTGGCCAACTATTACCTAGAGAGGATTGCATCGATAAGGGGGCATGGAAAATCATTGGGATGGCCAAGAAGAAAAATGTGATTGGATTTTCCATGCTATTGCAGAGTTTCGTTGATTAAATTGCAAAGAAGAAAACAACTGAGATGGGTCTTATGACGTACCTGGTCGTGCTTTCCACTATCGATGTTGATTCATTAGATACACCAGTTCTATTTCTTCTTCTGCCTCTTTAAAAACGACTTTCAATCATGGAAGTGAAGGGCACTGCTCAGTGGCATGGTCCTTGGTACAAATAACACATGTCTAGACCATGTCTAATGGACACTCCCACTGGCTGTGCTTGTTCCAACAGCGTGGAAAAAAAAAACCAAGTTATGTTATGCTAAAGCTTACTTCTTCTTGGCTTGTAGGACATCTAGTTTCACTGTGAGGGTGCCTAAGATATCAGTTTTGAAATATTCTAAGAGATTACCTAATTCTGCTATGGCCACTCTATCACCTAACTGTTTGTAATTCCTAGTAATTGAATCCCGTCCGGCTGGTGTACTCTGCATACTACCTCGAGAACACCTGATACAAAATGCAATAATTTCATCATAATATTCTTGATGGATGTCCACTTTTCCTTTTATATTAAGTGTTTCTACCCATTCTTCTTTCATTCCTTTAATCATTGTTTCTTTTAAGATATCTTTAGATAGTGTAGTATATGGATATCTTTGCAAATTATATTGAAATCATTCAAAATATTCTTCTAATGTCTCATTGTATTTTGGAGACATGTTGATGATTTCTTCTTTGAGTTCTTGAGTCTGACCATAATCTTGGTATTTATTAAGAAAATAGTTTTTCATCTGATCCCAACTATTAATGGTTCCCCCACCAATCCCCATAAACTAGCGTAGTGTTTCCCATTTCAATGTAGAAGGGAATAGTTTCAGCTTTTGAGGATCAGTGGTGTAGTCATATCCCCTACACAAAACATCAAATTCAAGTAAAAATGCATTTGGATCTTCTAAGGTCAGTACGTGGAAGGTGGGGATTTTTTGTAACAGGATAGCTTTCATAGGGGCATTTGTAGCTGGATCAATAATGGGATAATCCAATGTTTTGGTTATGCGCCATTTGATCAAATATGTGCCAATAACCTTCAGGAATTTCATGGTCTAGGAGGATAATTTGAGTGGAATTAGGGGGTGGATTTGGAGGAGTTTTTGCAACACTACCTCGATCTAGAATATTGGGTGTCTCTATCTCAACCACTGTGTCAGGCGATCCAGGCTCTAGAGCTTTTACCTTTACTACACTATTGGTTTCTCCCTCTCCTTCTTGCAAATTGCGAGAATTTCCTCTGGCGAAGGGTCGGGACTTAAGTGTTATATAGTCTGAAAGCACCATTCAGACCTTTCTGTTTCATTGTGAATCTCTACGTGGGCTGTAGATGGTGAGACTGCTGCATGAGTTATTATAGTAGGACATTTTTTAGGAATGGTTTTGGGTCCTACGGAAGCCTAGGATTCAACTTTCCTAATGATTTCATCTATGTATGTTGTTCTACCAACGACCACCAACACCTTGGGTTTTGAGGTTTTATATGGGGGGTTTCGATCTAATTCTATCTTTTTCTTCCTAGTCATAAAAAAAAAAAAAACACATATCCTATTTAACCCCAGCACAATTGCTGAGAATCAGGTTGGAGAACAAGCATTTTTCTTGCTAGTATGCAGGTTTTTACCTCCCATTTTTAATACCCAATTATTTCACAGCAAAAGGAAAAATAAAAAGACATCACTTATGCACACTCTCCCCAGCAACGACACCAAAATGTTGAGTCAAGAAGGTGACTATTAAAGGTAATGTTAATGTTTCACATTAATCATCAACCCAGGGCAAGTTGTTTTATTTGAAGAGTGTAAGAGAAATATATGCGAGTGAATTCAGAGGTTAACTACTCTAAATAGTTGTAGGAAATGTTATCTAATTCTTGAAGTTCAATCAAACGAACTCAAAGGTAAACTATGAAATACTTCAAATCATTCAAAGGAATAAACTCTTCATCTAAACTTACACAGAAATAAACAATCAATGCTGAAATAAGGAATTTTTTGCAATTGAAAAACAAGCTTAATGAATTGAACAAGAACCTTAATGAATTAAACAACACCCATAATGAATTGAACAACAATCCTAATGAATTGAAAAACACTCAATTATTTAACATTTTGCAATGGAATTATCTGGAACTCAACCAGAAACTTTCAGAATTGAACAACAAACCAAACATTCACACTTATGATGGAAAGACTTAAGAAATAATCGTATGCAGAATTGAAAAAAAAATACTTAAGCATGCTGAAATTAATATAATGAATGTAAGTCGTCACTCCATAATAAAATAACATTAACTATAAATTCAACCTATTGAAAAGGGAATTCCAACATATCACATTTGCAATTAATGAATTGACTAGTAATTCTACAAAGTGCAAAGAAGAACTAAAATGAAAGAATCAGAGATAAACGTATAACATAGAATAGCAGGAAAACTCCGAGGGACCAGGCCAAAACCCTCTAGAAGTATTCTACCAAGAAATACTCATAATCTTCTTATAATGAAAACACCAAATTCTTCATTAATAAATGGGGCAATACATCGTCACGAGTTCGAAGTTTCTTTGTGAATAAGTTTATTACAGAAAATTATAATACATGAAAAACTCTATGTCTCTTTCACCTAGAACCTTTTATAACTTAAGGGTGAAACAAAATAAATTACAAATCCTCAAGATCAGGAGATCCTGAGGCTTCGTAGCCATCAACCGAATGCTTCAAGAATAGGCGTGTTTTTGCATATTTTGTTGATTCGTAGGAACTGACGCAATTCCATTTATTTTTCTTGTCTATTTTTATTTGGTTTCTTTGGTTAGCAGTTGGGTTGTTTCAATTCCCTATCAATAAAGAAAACAAAAGTTTATGAATAATTCGTTTTACGCTACTTTTACATTATTCTCCTTTGATTTATTTCTGAAATGAAGGAAAACATATAAAATTAAATGATAAATCATGCTAAATATCGGGGTAAAATGTACCTATCTTCGGCCTAACAAGTGGTATTAGGTTCCTTTTGTGGCACTTTATTTTGTTTCTCTTCTTCCATGAATAATTCCACCACTGACTCCTCATTTTATATGTCGGTACATTTAGAGTTTTCTTATTGGGCATCCTTGGAATCTACCTATTTACTTATGGAAATATCCCATAATGTAATTTTCTTCTTTTTATACCATAGCTTCAATAATTTCTTCTATGAATTAATATTGATAGTACCAACATATTCCATCAAAGGGTATCCAAAAACAACATCCACATCATCCATATCTTAAGCATACAAATTAGAATTCAACACTACTTATCCAAATAAATATTCAAGTCATTATAAATTTGAAAATCCTCATTATCAACCTGTGTTTTCAATATTTTTTTATGGAACTTGCAGCTTTTTAGGAAAATTAACATGGATAAAATTACGCGTGCAACTAGGATTAATAGACATGATGATGTTCTCTTTTTGAATACTTCGATGAACCTATAATAAGGAAATGTTAGTAGAAAATCAGCCTTTATGGCTCTCATTGTCCTCCTTTCCAAAATGGCACCACTTGTTGAAGAGTAATTTTTCAAATTGTTCATTGGATAGTGCTTGCATAAGATCAAAGCCATGTGAGTTCCACCATATTAGAGCCTCTTCGGTTAAAGACAAATATAACATAGCTATCCAAAATGAGAATTTTTATTTTTTCTCTTTTATAAATTCTTCAACAGTAGGACCATAATATTTTCCTCTAAAAAATATGTTTCTATAACCCTTAAAATAGAATTAGGGTTTTTGTAAAAAATCAATTACTTTTGCGAAAATTTAAAATGGGCACAACTTAGTCATTTTATCTCAGAATCAATATTATAACTTGTTTTTGGAAATGGAATGACCATTTTTCATCTTTCCATGTGATAAGAGACATGAGCTAGGAATTCTGTGACCTTAGATCTGTACTGCAAGTGTCTGGTCGTCACAAAAAATTATGAAAGTGAACTAATTTTAAATCAATGATATCTGCCTCATTCAAAACTCTGATTTGACAGATTTTTTTTTTTTTTTTAAATGGTTGATTTTCAAGAGGTGATAGAATATACAATTAGTTTCATGAAATTATGCACACAAAAAAAAAAAATGATTGGAGATCTGCCATCCCAATTTTATTTCAGGAAAAAAAATATTCAAAACAACTGATTTTAAATCAGCAATATCTCATTTGTCTAGGCTCTTATTGTAAATTGAGTGATTTTTCAAGAGGATATCTGATATGTAATTTTTGTTTTTGAAAAATTTTCACCAAAATTTCCATATCAAATCTACAAACTCGCTACCCCTATTTTCCCAAAAAAATGTTGCAAAGAAAATAAAAAAAATTATCTCAGCTTTTCCCAAGAAAGAGCTATAATACTACTTGTAGTATATCTGAACTGCAAATACCTTAAATGAAATGTAGGCTACCCAGTGGGGATAATATAGGGTACAAAGGAAGGTAACCAAGGGAATAATGTGATGTAATAATATAATAAATAAATGGGCCATAATTAATAAATAAAGTGATCAACCCACATTATGAAAAATACCACAAGTAGTTATGTAAAAATGTGATAAGCCCATTGTATTGGGTGTATGGTATTGAGAGACCTGTTAGTTTCAGTCAATTTTACCTGTCATTAGTGATCAAATGGGATCTTTCAAAATGTTTATTACGGTGTCGAGTGAAATTTTCATGGTTTCAGTAGGTCTTCAAATAAAAATTTGGTCATTGGCTAGTGGTGTCTAGGACTATTTCTCCTCCTAAAAAAATTCACTTTCTTATCATTACCATCTCATAGTTCGATGGGTCATCATTACAAGGTCTTCATATTCATTTCATTAATTTCATCATGGTATTCATCTAGCTCAATGTCTCCATTAGGTCATTAGTCTGTCAATCATTTCATGCATAAATATGGCAAATGAAGGAGTAGAAGTAGGTATATTGCTCAATAGAGTTTGTTTCAAGTGTAATTCCATATTAAAATAATGTAATAAGTTCCTAAAGCTCCTAATATAGAAAATAAGTTCGAAAGCAACATATTTTTCAAAACACAAAGAGAAAAGCATATGGTGGGGCAACCCACTACTATGAAGAAAATTGACTATTGAAAGCTATAAAATACCATTTCATTCATATTTCTCATTCATCCTTTTGACTAAGACCTCTCACTCACCTACCATTGAAATCTCAGCACCTCAACATACAAGAAGACCCTAAACAAGTGAGCACAAGCTACCATGTTGGGTTTTGGAGGTGCCACGCTATGTTTTCCATCCTACATTGTGTTTTCTTTACAAGAGGAGAAAATTTAGTTTCAAAGGCTTTTAAAAGGATCTCCAAGTTTTCTTTAGGGTTCTACAAATAATTTTAAGCCTTTTTCGCTTCCCTTTTAGTTTTTTTTCTTTGATTTCATGGTGTAACTCCTCCATAAAGCCCCACGCTATGTTTTGTGGGAGAGCTTATCTTTTAAAATTTTCAAATCAAATTAACCTTCCCATAGTGATTTTATATTTCCTCGCACTCAAATACACTCCGTAAAGCCCTCACACCCCCTCACTTTCACTCGCTAAGCCCCTATACTCAAAACCTAGCCCCTACACCACACCACTATCCCTACGTTGTGTTTTTTTCAGTCTCCTAGACCTAGGACAATGTTAAATTCCCATAGGCCTAATCCCACACTAATTCCCTCCTTTTCCACTTCTTAAACCTTCCTAATACCCTTCCCTACTTCCCTAATTATTCCCATCCCAATTTCCCGCTCCTAACCTCTCCATCCTACTCCCTTTATCCCTTCCCCTGTTTTTCACTATTAGGGGATTCCCATTGCAAAGTACATATGGATGGAGATAAGAGGCCTTACGAAAAGGGAGGTCAAATGTCAAGATATGAACCCATAACCACTCATGAAATAATTTTTTCACCATTTTCAAAACAATTTTTTCAGACTATAGGGTGTCTTCCATTTTCTGAGCAAGATGAAAGAGTCAAATACCATGCTAAATTGACTAAATTGTTTTCCACTCATTTCAAGAAGGACAAGGTCATGATTGCAGGAGTTACATTCACTATATCAACTGATGTAATAGCATAGGCCACAATAATACCCAATAATGGTGAAATATGGTTCAAGAATTAATATCTAGAGGCCTAAAACTATAAGCCTTACCTCAAAAGACATTATCAAAACAACCTCAAGAAGTATTTTGCCGTTGGGAATCTCCTTGAGAAGTATAAACCACTGATGAATATCACAATGAATCACTTCACATGTGAGGGAAGATTTTATAGACTCTACAAGTACCATGTTAGACTACTGATGCATTTCAGAGGGTAAAACCACTCAATTTTCCATAGTACCTTTACAAAAGTTTGGAAAAGATGGAAGAAAAGGTTTAGCATAGGAAAAGTGATCATGAAGTCAACCTCATTCACCATTCTCTGATAAAAATCATTGTTTTACACTAGCTTGAACAAAATAACATCACTTGGGAAACTTTATCGCAATTAGTTGTATTTTTTCCTTTTCCTAGTCAGCCCATTATCCCTAGCTCACCATCAACACCATCAGTAAGTTGGATAAACACATGGAGGTTGGATCATCTAGTAGATTTTTAGTGAAAAGGATGATTGAGGTCACTCGAACATATCAGAGAGCCATAAGGCTTGTGTTTTCTCCACAAATTGAGGAAGGGGCCAAGCCTACATTAGCAGAAAAGGGATCACCATCACAACATGAGGCATCTTTACATAATGAGGAGCCCATCCATCATGACAATGATATAGTGGACTTGGAGGCCAATGAAGAGAATGAAACCCTAGAGCAGGCCATCAAGGATAAAGATGCTCATATCATGGAATTGAAGGAAAATTTGGCAAGGTATGATTTCATAATTTCCTTCCTAGAGCAAGAGAACAATCAATTGAAGGCAAAGAAATTATTTTTAGAGAAGAATCAGTTTAAATCTAGTATGAAAGAAGTGAAGGGAAAAGAAGTGGTTGGAATTAAATATTTATAAAAGCATGAAGTGTAGGTGACAAGGGAAATTTCAAGTACCATGGGTGTCCGAAAGGCACTTCAAAAATAAAGAGAACAAAATCCACTAGTTTAAGAGTTGACATTTGAAGAAAGGATAACCATGGAAATCAATGAAAATATAGAGTTTTGGGTTGCAAAAGTGAATTTTAACTTAGAGAAACTCGTTGAGAAAGAAAATAGATACAAGAAGTTGCAAAGGCATATGGCTACCCACTACTACAGAAGGAATCCGATTTACGATGTAAGAGTCAAACAATTTCAAGAAAAACTGAAACAAACCCTAATCAGCCAAAAGGAGAAGGGTAAGTCAGAAATAATTGTTGATGCTCATATAATAGTATATAACACCATATCAAAGCTTCATCTAGAATATCTGGACCATTTTTGAAAAAAATTGGAAGAATTCTTTCATTTTTGTCAATTTTGGTGAAATTTGGCATTTTTTGAAAACAGTCCCACTGGAAAAAACGTAGTGTGGGCCACACTACACTTTAGTTGGGGAGGTAAAATGGATGAATATATTGCATGGGTTCATTCCTCTTGGCCTGTACATCAATCCTAGTCAATATAACACCCTTTCCATCAACTTTTCGAGGGTAAAAATGCTCAAAAACCATAAAAAATGACCTTTCTACCCTCTTTTTGAAAGCCACACTGCGTTTTCTGAGTAGTATTGGGAGATTGAGTTTTTGGAAGGCTATAAGATACATATTTGAGTGCTTGAAGAGCTTATAATGTAGAAATCATACAATAATATCCAAAAAATGTTTTAGATCAACATTTACACATCGATAAGACCTCCAAAATGCCATTCTCCTAAGCACATTACGTTTTCTCTTGAATTCGTTGGGTTTTCTCCAGAATGTCATTTTTCTCCATCAGTTTGATCCATATTGACTTTCACTAATGTAATTTGTAAATGATGATGATATAATGATGTCATCATGTGTAATTAGGCTGGTTAAATTCAAAATACACTAGATACATGCTTGTAAATGTCAAAAAATGGTCAAAGTAATCAATTTGTCTCTCTTGGGGAGAGGTTAGAAACCTTCGTAGTCTTTAGGATTTAGGTGAGAGGATCATTTCATCAGATCCAAAACTCATGTATTCGACCCCTAAGAGAGGGGAAATGATATTTTATCTATATTTATGCCTTTATTAGTAATTTTGATGGCTATAAA
Organism: Pinus albicaulis; assembly: GCA_034641835.2. Taxonomy (NCBI): domain Eukaryota; kingdom Viridiplantae; phylum Streptophyta; class Pinopsida; order Pinales; family Pinaceae; genus Pinus; species Pinus albicaulis. Next base: position 391,631,435 of record CM076572.1, on the reverse strand, counting down.
TCATAGTTTTGAGATCATTGTAGCTTGTGCTTCAACTTTTATTCAGAAATTCAAAGGAATAGTTGCAACTATTATCTAGGAATTCATGTGCAATGAGTTATTGATGTTTCTTTTTCTCTATTATAGTATTTTATGAATGATATATATATTCTCTTTCCATAGCTTTGATTCCTCAGTGATCCTCCTAAATTTTGATAAGCAAAATTCTTCTGTCACTCTATTTTGTTTGGGAACATCATTTCATATTTATTTCCTTCAGTTTTAATAAATTCATGATGCATGATCACTAAGATCTTATCAAAATTTTCAAGCCCTACACTACATCGAACAAACCCTAATCCATAATTAAATAATTGATACCTTTCTCCTTTATATATTTGCAGCTGTAACCCTTTGATCATTTGACCTAGCTACCTCATTTTCATCCCTGATCCAACACCAAAATCATCAAAATTTAAAAACCCTAGATCTGACCTAACTAGCCTAAGATATACTCCTCATCCAGTCAAAACCTTTGGCTGTGATTTCATAGAGAGAGCCCTCTCTCATTTGGTAGGGCTAGCTACCAAATTGAAATCTTGTTTTGAGGTTGCCTCTGTCGGCATCCTTTCATCAGGCTTGGGGCATTATGGAGGCTAACATTTATGGCGTCGTTGCCAAGGAAAGAAGTGAAATATATTCCCTGGGTGTACCATTAATTTTCGTTGAATTGTAGGCCTGTGGATGATAGGCCCTAGTGTTTGTGAACGTTGATTCAAGTTATAGAGACCCAAAATGTAGAAGCAAGAATACAATGGCTCTGAAAATATACACCCAATCGAATCCTGATCCACATCCAACTTCTCCCTTTGAAGATCCGAAGAAAATTATCAGAAAACAGAGACCTCGGCATTCTGGGATTCATTCGAGCTCATCTAATTTGGTAAGGTATACATCTTTTCCCACCAAGTTCTTTTCTCTAGAATATATTCCTTTCGATCCGAAGTTTGAATTATCTCTGTTTAGATCAAAATTAGAAACATCCTTGTCTGAAATTGTGTTTGATCCCTTGAGGTTCTTTGAAGTAACATCATTATTTGAAGAATTATTTGATTCTCTAAATCTTGAATATACTATATTGTCCATAGAATCTAAATTAGAGTCAGATTTTGAGAGAAAGGTTTGGAATCAGTTTGATAAACTTTAACAATTAGCCAATCATCTCCAATATACTTCTGAGAAGGCCTTCATCCAGTATCAGTAGGAGATTTTGTCCATTGATCCTCTTTAAGCCTCATTCAACCATATTGATGCTTCTTCATCATCCACACTTCCTCCTCTACAAACAACCCTCATACCAACACCTCCTGTTGTAACCACTAGCTTACATCTTAGCCAAATCATGGCTAGATTTTCTCCATGGGTTCTGCCGGGTCAAATCACTTCTTTACCCCAGAATTATGGACAAGGGTTTCCATTCTTCGATGGAACCACTAACGTTACATAAAGATAACATATGGATAATATCACAGACTTAATAGACTTGGAAGAAGTAGATAATGAGGTTGCAAAAATGAGAATCATCACTCAGATTTTCTCAGGAGAAGTAAAGAAATGGTTCAAAGCTTTGGCAACTGGTTTAGTGGAGAATTCATAGCAGTTGAAAAATATTTTCCTCGTCAAGTGGGAGGAAAATAAAACCTAATGAGTTGGTTCAATAATACACCACTCGCTTCAACAAGGTATACAACTCCATTCCCATTAATATCAAACCTCCACCATATTTGGCCTTATTTCACTATTGAGATGCCTTTGACCCAGACTATCAATGAAAGGAACCCTACTTCATTGGAGGAGATTCAGAAAAATGCAGTCAGTGTTGAAGCTAATATTATGATTAAGAAGTCAAAGAGTAAAGTGGATAAGAGAGTCACAATATAGGAAGAGTCATCAAGTTCATCCGAAGAAAATTCAGACAGATTTATAAGAACCGCAGAGAATATGGTAGATAGAATTTCAATTTTAGAAAGACAACGATATAATCCACCCTAAAATCCTAACTTCCAAGGACAACAACATCGACCATAGTTTCATACAAAGCAAAGAGAACAAAGAGCTCTAGATTAGCAAGCTCAACAACAAATTCAGGCTCTATTACAATATAATTATGCTCAAGAATGAGATGAAGATGATGATGTTTTTGAAGAGAATCTTCTCTTTTCAATAGATCAGGGACATGTTTACCTTATAGAGGATGATGAGTATGTCGAAGAAAATTATGTGCCAGATGATCATGATCTTGTCTTTGCAAATGATGATGGGTTGTCAGTCCAATACAATGACTATCAAAGGGGGTATCTAAATGCTCTCAGCACACACCAGAGATAATACAGTTTGATAAATTGAGATGTTATTCTCACTCCAACTCAAAAGAGGACATCTCAACAAAAATATACTCAACCCAAAGAAATTCCTCAAGCTAGTCAAAACAAAGAGAAGTAGCCTCCTTCTATAAGTCAGAGCAAGAGCAGTGAAGCATATACAAGTACATCGAGAAAGGATAAAGAAGAAAAAATGAAGGAAATTCCAACAAAAGAACAACCTGAAAAGTGGGATAACATCGTGAAAGAGGTAGAAAAAAAATCCAATCTTTTTAGCTCAGAGAGTGAAATTTCTATGTTAAAGGTGTTTATTCCTCTTCCTGAACTTGTCAAAAATGATAGATATAAATCTAAGATTTCCAAGATGTTGAAATTAGATCACATGCCATACATGGTTAGTGTCACTGATGACCATCTCAAGCTTCTATTTGGTCCAGTCATAGATGGAAATCTTGAAGATCATAAAGTCCCTCTCTTTTGTCTTATCCTGAGAGTTCATGACTATATCCTTCATAATGAAATGCTAGATTCTAGAACTTCACATAATTTAACTCCTAAGGATATCATGGATAATTTAGGGCTGGATATAACCCGATCGTATCATGACCTATATTCCTTTGATTCTGGTAGAGTCTGTTGCATCAGTATTATCAAAGACTTAGTTTTTTCGTTCGATCAAATCCATGCTAAAATTGTGTTGATGGATGTCGTAGTTGCTGACATACCTCCAAGTATGGCATGCTCCTTACACAATATTGTGGAGCCAAATTGAGAGGTACTTTACAACTTGATTTTTTCTTGTGCAACAATTTTAGTATTTGGCCAGCTTAAGAAGCTCTACTAAGAGCTAAAAATGAAGTACATTATCACTAGTAAGGATAATCCTGAGAATCACTCAATTCAATTTGTACATACTGATTTAGAATCACTTATATTGTATAATGATAGTGGTACTTCTGATTTATATATTAAGCTTGGAGAAGGTGAAGAAATGCCAGAGTTAACAAATAGTGTACAAGCATTCTTGAAAGAAGAAAATGGAAATCAAAATTCATAAAAATTACAGAAAAACACTTCAGAGCAAAAGACATAAGAGTCATAACAATTTTCAACTGAATCAGAGAAATGTAAATATCATCTTGAGACAGACAATCAGAAAGAAGAAGTTTGACTCGCATAATTTCAGTTTCCCGATGATGGGGAGGGTCTTTGGACCATGGATTTCGATGGTGCTTTGCAGAAAAATGAAGATGGCATCGGAATCTATATCATTAGCCCCATACATCAGTCATAAAATTCCCAAGGAATGTAAGAATATGTTCCTACAAGCTAGCCTTTGATTTCTCTAGCCATGAAGCTGAGTATGAGGCCCTGATCACCAGTCTCTGAATTTTGAAAAGGATAGACATAAAAAGAATCATAGTATATGGTGACTCCGAGTTGGTAATAAAATAGGTAAAAGGGGAGTACCAAGCCAAACATCCTAGGATGAGATATTATCAAAATTTTGTTCTTGATGTTTTGAAAAAAAATCCAGAATATAATTTTTCTTTGATTCCTAGAACTCAAAATTGCATGGCTCATTCACTTGCCACAATGGCTAGCAATTTTAATATTCCAATTCATTCCACTAAGAAGTTTCAAATTCATGTTAAGAGTATCTCGGTTTTCCCTGACAATCTTAGATATTGGAAATTATTTTGGGATGCCAAATAAATTAAAAATTTCCTGAAGAACTAAGAGGAGTTTGCTAACTCCCACATGGATGAAGTGTACAACGAACATGATCTAGTAATTAAGGTTGTTGATGTTGAAGTGTTGCAGTTGAAGGATAAAAACATTCCACATGTTTTAGTGCCTTTGTAGGAGTTGTTTGATCATGATGATGTGGACAAAAATCCCACGATGGTCTAGAAACTGGTGTCGAAGATGTGAACATTGGAACAATGGAGAAACCCAAGATGGTCAAGCTACTAATATCCTTATCCCTTGAGTTGAAAGGTAAATACACATCTCTCTTGAAAGAATTTTCTGATGTTTTTTCTTGTGAATATTCATATCTTAAGGTGTACAAAAAATATATCATCCGGCACACCATCTGAGTCAAGAAATATCAAAATCATTTTCACGAGAAGTTGAGGAGAATCAATCCCAAGTTGCTGCCATCAATTGAAAAATAGGTAAACATACTTTACAAGGATGGTATCATAGTTCCTATTCTATTTTCAGATTGGATGTATAATCTTGTGTTAGTTAGAAATAAGACATGAGAGATTCGTCTATGCATTGATTTCAAAAATCTCAACAAGTTATCATTAAAAGACAATTATCCTTTTCCAAAGATGGATCACATCTTAGACAGGGTTGTTGGAGCTTCAAGAATCTCACTTCTTTATGGATATTCTGGATATAATAAGATCTTGGTGCATGAATCTTACCAAGAGAATACAACATTCACCACACCATGGGGTACCTTCATGTATGCCAAGATGCCATTTGGGCTAAAAAATGTAGGGGATATTTTTTAGCGGGCTATGGACATCGCTTTCTCAAATGAGAAGTATGTGTTTCTACCTGTTTATCTTGATGATGTCACAGTATTTTCACAATCAGATGATGAGGACTTGCACCATTTGAGGATAGTACTTTAGAAATGCAAAAAATTCGGCATCTCGCTGAATCCGAAGAAAATTTTATTTTCCATGGAGGAAGGTAAATTACTTGGGCATATTATTTCAAAGGATGGTGTTTTCATTGATCCCTCCAGGATCGAGGTAATTCATAAATTAGATTTCCCACAGAAAAAGAAGGAGATTCGATATTTCAATGGGAATATAAACTTTTTGAGGATATTCGTTCCCAATCTCACTGAGAACCTAAGAGATATGACATATATGCTAAAGAAGGAAAGTCAGATAATAGGGTCAGAACATGCTAAGAAGTCATTTCATTCAGTGAAATTTTCTTTAACATGTGCTCCCACAATGATCAGCCCCGATTATACTTTCGATTTCATAATATTTTCATTTTCTTCTGAGCACTCATTGGCTGTCGTACATATGTAGAAGAAAGATTCCAAGACGGAGTATCCGATTTCATTTTTCAGCCGAACCATAAGAGAGGTAGCGCTAAGATATAACATAATTGAGAAGCAATTCTAAGCCTTGGTGAAAGTGTTGAAGGACTTCTGGGTATACATTTTACACTCTCATATCCTAGCCTATGTTCCAAATGCAGCGGTAAAGGATGCGTTGATGCAAACAGGTTTAGAGGGGAGGAGAGGAAAATGGATTGTAATTATGCTTGAGTATGATTTGGAGATCAAGCCAATGAATCTAATCAAGGGGCAGTGCTTGGAAAAGCTAATGGCAGAGTCAAATCTACATGTGCTAGATATAAATTAGATTTTTTCACTTTCTAAGGAAGAAGTTGGTGAATTGATGACAGAGGTATCTCAAATTTTTCTCTCATCACCTTGGTATGGTGATATATTTTATGTTTTACAACATCTAAATCCTCCATCGAGTGTATGTAAAAGCATAGATAGATCATTGAAATTAAAATACTCAATGTATTTTATTTTAGACAGTGTGTTATATTGGAAAGACTCAAGAGGCTTTTTGTTGAATTGTCTCATTGAAAGTGAAGCGAAGGAAGTAATGAGTGATTTCCACAAGGGTTATTGTGGCGGCCATTTATATTGGAAGAACACAGCAAACAAAATATTCAGGGCTGGTTTCTATTAGCCCACTCTTTTTTCTAATGTGTAGAAGATGCTGATGAGTTGTCATGAATGTCAAGTTTTCCAAGGAAAGAGAAAGTTTCTCCCGCAGCTTTTACATCCCATATTAGGCCAAGCACCATTTCAACAATGGGTTCTTGATTTCATCAGTGAGATCAATCCTTCATCATCTTCCAAACACAAGTGGATTCTAATGGTTATATATTATTTCATGAAGTGGATTTAATCAATCCAAACCAGGCAAGCAACTAATTTAGTTATTATTCAGTTTTTGGAATTTAATATCTTTTCCAGAATTTTTTGTCCACAAAAATTCATCACGGATAACGCAACTATTTTCAAATCCAAAAATATGGAGGATTTTTGTGCGAGTTACAATATCAGTTTGGGACATTTGATGACATACTATCCATAGGGTAATGGTTTGGCTGAATCTTCAAATAAATCTTTGGTTAACATCATAAAGAGGATGTTGGACGTAAACAAGAAAAATTCGCATAAGAAGCTCATCAATGCCTTATGGGCAGACATAGTAAGAAGAAATAAGTCTATAGGTATGTCACCTTTTGAGTTAGTATATGCGATTGATACGGTATTTCCTACTTCTCTAACTGTCCCGGTCATGAATATATTGCAGGAAATTGGCAATGAGACGAATGATGTTGAATGAAGGGTAAATAAAATGATCCATTTACAACATACCAGGGAGGAGGTGTTTCAAAACACTTTGAAACTTCAGGAAAGAATCAATAAAATGTATGATCGCAAGACAAAGGCACATGACTTCAACATTGGTGATGTAGTCCTCTGTTGGGATGCAATAAATGAAGACGAAGGGAAGCATGGTAAGTTCAAGAATTTATGGAAAGGGCCATATAATATTTTAGCTTCAAGAGGAAAACATGCTTACCTGTTAGAAGAAATGAATGGAAAAGGTTGGGGAGGAGGACCAGTGAATTGTAGGCTTCTAAGAACTCCCTGTTTTGATTAGAATTCTAAATTTTTTTGTTATCATTGTACACATCAGTTTATTTTTTGTACCGAAGTGTGAAGGAGTTCATCATCAAATTTTGGAGCCCGGAGTGAAGGCCATAAAATTTCTATGATTCCCTGTTGATTTCTAAGCATAGTAAGTTTTTGTTTCAGTTCTAGTCAATTTATTTTTCCAGTCAATTTTTAGTTTCGAGTTTGATCTTTTGATTTTGAATCCATACCCAATGGTTAGGCTACTTGTTCTACGGTTTTCTTGACATCACCAAGGAGATTCCATTCTCATTTGGAGCCAATGTTAGTGTTAGTTAGTTTTACATGTAACCAGTGGTGAAATGGGCTCTTTCAAAATGTTTATTAGGGTTTCGAGTCAAATTTTCATGGTATTAGTAGGTGTTCAAATAAAAATTTGGTCATTGGCTAGTGCTTTCTAGGATTATTTATGCTCCTTCCAAAAAAATTCACTTGATGGTCATTACCATATCGTACTTCGATGGGTCATCATTACAAGGTATTCATATTCATTCCAGCTTTCATCCAACTCACTGTCTCCATTAGGTAATTAGGGTTTTATTCATAAAAAAACTAGTCATTTCATGCATAAGTACGACAAATGAAGGAGTAGAAGTAGCGAGATTTCTCAATAAAGTTTGTTTCAAGTGAAACTTCATCTTAACATGATGTAATAAGTTCTTAAAGTTCGTAAGTTGCACAAAAAATTCCAAAGCTACATATTTTTCAAAACACAAAGAGAAAAGCATGTGGTGGTCCAATCCAGTACTATGATGAAAATTGACTCTTACAAGCTATAAAAGATCATTTTTCTCATTTTTCTCATTTATCCTATTGAGAAAGAGCTCTCAATCACCTAATATGGAAATCTGAGCGCTTCAAAATCCAAGAAGACCCTAAACAAGTGACCACAAGATACCACATTGCGTTTTGGAGGTGCCACACTACGTTTTTCCTCCTACACTGCATTTTATTTTCAAGAGGATAAAATTAAGTTTCTAAGGATTTGCAAAGGGTTTCCAAGTGCTCTTCAGGGTTCTACAAGTAATTTTAAGCCTTGCAGCTTCCCTTTCAGTTTTCTTTCCTTGAGTTCATGGCATAACGCTTCCATAAAACCCCACATTGTGTTTTGTGTGGAGAGCTTCTCTTTTCAAATTTTCAAGGAAAATTAACCTTCCCATAGTGATTTTATCTTTCCTTACACACACGAAACTCCTTAAAACCATCACTCACCCTCACTTTCAATCCTTAAGCCCCTATACCCAAACCTTAGCACCTACATGACACCATTATCCCTATGTTGTGTTTTTGGTAGTCTCCTAGACCTAGGACTATGTTAAATTTCCGTAGGCCTGATCCTACCCTAATTCCCTCCATTTCAACTTCCTAAACCTTCCTAACACCCTTCCCTACTTCCCTAATTTTTCCCATCCCCATTTCCCTCTCCTAACCCCTCCATCCTACTCCCTTTCTCCCTTCTCCTGTTTTTCACTATTAGGGTTTTCCCCTTGCAAAGTACATATGGAGGGAGATAATAGGACTTAAAAAAAGGAAGGCAAAATGGCAAGATATGAACCCACAAACACTCATGAGATAATTTCTTCATCATTGTCAAAGCAATGTTTTCATAGTGTAGGGTGTCTTCTACTTTGTGAGCAAGTTGAAATAGTCAAATACCATGCTAAATTGACTAAATTGTTTGCCACTCATATGAAGAAGGGAAAGGTCATGATTGTAGGAGTTGCATTCACTATATCAACTTATTTAATAGCAGAGGCCACATGGATACCCAATCATGGTGAGAAATGGTGCAATAACCAAGACCTAGAGGTCCAAAACTACAATCCTTACCTCAAAAGACACTATCAAAACAACATCAAGAGAGTTTTCCTTGTTGGGAAGCTCCTTGAGAATTATACATCACTGATAAAGATCATAATGAATTACTTCACATGTGAGGGAAGATTTTTTAGACTATACATGCAGCATATCATACTACTCATTCATTTCACAGGGGTAAAGCCACTCAATTTTCCCTACTACCTCTACAAAACTTTGGAAAATATGGCAGATAAATTTGAGCATAGGAAAATTGATCATGAAGTCAACCTCTTTCACCGTTCTCTCATAAAAATAATTTTTTTCCCCAACCTAAATAAAATAACATCGCTAGAAAAAATTTCATGCAATCAGATGTCTTTTTTCCTTCTGCTAGTCAGCCTACTTGCACTATCTCACCATCAACACTATTAGTACCGTCTGAAAAAATGGAGGTTGGCTCATCTAGAAGAGTTTAAGTGAAGCAGAGGATAGAGGTCAATTAGACATATTAGAGAGGATGAAGGCTTGTGTTTGCTCCACAAATTGAGGAAGGGGCCAAGCCTACATCAGTAGAACAAGGATAACCATCACAACATGAGGTGTCTTTGCATAATGAGGAGCCTATCCATCATGACACAGATATAATGGACTTGGATTCCAGTGAAGAGAATGAAACCATAGAGCATTTCATCAAGGAGAAATATGCTCATATCATGGAACTGAAGGACAATTCGGCAAGGGATAATTTCATAATTTCCTTCCTACAGCAAGAGAAAAATCAATTGAATGTAAAGAGGTTATTTTTATAGAATAATTAGTTTAATGCTAGTATGCAAGATGTGAAGTGAAAATCAGTGGTTGACATTGAATATTAAGATAAGCATGAAGGGTATGTGACAAGGAAAATTCCAAGGACAATGGGTCTCTGAAGGGAACTTCAAAAAGAAAGAGAACAAAATCCACCAATTGAAGAGTTGACACTTGAAGAAAGGATAGCCATGGAAATCAATGAAAATAGAGAGTTTTGGGTTAACAAAGTGAATTTTCACTAAGATAATCTCCTTGAAAAATCCAATAGAAATAACAAGCTTTAAAGGAATATTGCTACCCACTACTACACAATGAATCAAATTTGCAAAGTCAAAGTCAAGCAATTGCAAGCTAAAATGAAACAAACCCTAATCAGCCAAAAGGAGAAGGGTAAGTTAGAATTGCTTGTTGATGCTTCTATAACAGAATATAAAACCATATCAAAGCTTTATCTACCATTTATATACCAATTTTGAAAAAATTTGGAAGAAATTTTCCATTTTTTTGAATTTTTGTGAAATTTGGCAATTTTTTAAAACGGTCCGACTGAAAAAAACACAATGTGAGCCACACTGATCTTTAGTTGTCAAGGTCCAATGGTTGAATTTATTGCATGGGTGGATTACTCGTGGCCTATACATCAATCCTATTTAGCATAGGAGCCTTTCATCAACTTCTAGAGGGTAAAAATGCTCAAAAACCATCGAAAATAACCTTTCTGCTCTCTTTTTTGAGGTTGCACTATGTTTTCTGAATAATCTTGGGGATTGAGGTTTTGGAAGGCTAGAAGCAACCATTTTGAGTTCTTTAAGAGCCTATCATCTAGAAAACATCTAGGGCTATCCACAGAAACTTTCATTTCAACATTTGGACACTGGGAAAGCCTCCATAATGCCATTGTCCCAACCATGTTGTGTTTTCTCCATAATGTCATTTTTCTCCATCAACCTTCATCCAATTTGACTTTCACTCATGTAATTTATAAATTATGATGATGTAATGATGTCATAAGGTGTAATTAGGTAGGTCAAGGTGAAAATTGAGTAGATACATGCTTGTAAATGTAAAAATGGTCAAAGGAATCAATTTGTCTATCTTGGGGAGAGGTTAGAAACCTCCCTAGTCTTTAGGTTTTAGGTGAGAGGATCAAGTGATCAGCTCCAAAACTCATGGATTCGACCCTTGATAGAGGGGAAATGAATTTTTTTCTATATGTATACCTTTATTAGTAATTTTTATGGTTTTACATCAGAGGTTTGAGACCATTGTAGCTTGTTCTTCAACTTTTATTCAGAAATTCAGAGGAACAATTGCATCTATTATCTAGGAATTCATGTGAAATGAGTTATTGATGTTGTTTTTTTTTATCTATTATAGTATTTTATGAATGATATATGTATTCTATTTCCGTTCCTTTATTTTCTTAGTTATCTTCCTAAAATTTGATAAGAATATTCTTCCGTAGCTCCGTTTTGTTTGGGAACATCTTGTCATGTTTATTTCCTTCAGTTTTAATGAATTCATGATCCTTGTTCATTAGAATCTTCTCCAATTTTTCAAGCCCTACACTATATCGACAAAACCCTAATCCATCATTACATCAATTATATCTTTCTCCTTTTTATATTTTCAGCTATAAACCTTTGATCATTTGACCTAGCTACCTTGTTGTCATCCCTAATCCAGCACCAAAATCATCAAACTTTCAAAACCCTAGAGCTGAACTAGCTATCCTAAAATATAATCCTCCTATAGTCAAAACCTTTTGATGTGATCTCATGGAGAGAGCCTTCTCTGTTTTGGTAGGGCTAACTTCCAAACTAAAATCTTGGTTTTAGGTTAACTCTGTCGACATCCTTTCATCAGCCTTGGGACGATGTGGAGGCTAACAAGACCCATGGTAATTACCCATGATATTTTATGTATGAAGTCTATATAGAGACTAGAGACTCTCCATTGAGGATGTAGAGTATTTTTTTTGCATTAGTAGGGATTATTTTGTGGAGTGATCTCCTTCTTTAAGAAGTAGTTGTATGGTGTTTCCTACCTCAAGGTTTTTATCAGTAAATAAGCACTCTCTCACATTATTTCTCTACCTTGGCCTTACTTCTCTTGTAAATTTTCCACTTTTATATATATTTGTAGGTGAGATCCATTAAAAAATGTTTAAAACTTACATTACTCACATCAACCAATGTATAATATTGCGATAACAAAATATGCTCCTCTTTTTATTTATTTATTTATTTTCTGAATAAAATTTCGAATGCATCTTTTCTGAAATAAACCTATCTACTAGTATGTAATTTTTTCACCCATTGGATGCAAAATCTAATTATGTATCAAATGAGTACCCACTCTGCATACTTCTAGTAGACCCACAATGAAAAAAAATTAAAAATACATGAAAAAATGTGTTTATTGAAAGAAATACATTTTCTTCATGTATTTTCAATTTGTTTGTGTGTGTACTAAAACTTATACATTATGGTCATGATGGGTAATCATTTGATGTAAAATGTTTAAAGTAAAATAATAAAACTATTTCTCTATAATTTTTTAAAGGAGAAGAGAGAAAATTATTTCATTTTGTTTTATATTTGGCTTATCATCTCATATTTTTCCTCAAACATCAAGCGTAGGTTCCCATTGTATGCGTCATTTAAATTAACATAAAATAGGTCCCTATATTTGACATTTTCTCAAACATATAAGTGTCGGAGATAATGTCTTCATTTATGAAAACCAGGGTCAATGATGTCCAAGGGTAAGTCAAAATAAGTAGGACTATCACCGATATCAAAGGCTAAGTCAAAGGAGGCAGTATGACAGTCCAATGTCTCAATAATTTCACACCCAATGATGTGAAACTAGCTCAAAGTTTATTGAATTTTGTTGAAGTTATTATGTTGAAATGAATCTATGGATGGAGTGATGGGATAGTCCTCCTTGATACCTTACCGATGGCATACCACACTCAGTCAAACTCTTCCTAGATGATAAGATATGTTAGTTTGAAGTTTGGCATTAGAAAGAAGGGTGAATACACCAAATTTTTAAATTTTTTTCATATTTCGATCCTATCCATCACTTTGAGGTAAATATATGGTGGATGGTTCTTGAATGCTTACACTTGTTAATATAGTTATCGTTTGAGTGTCTACAAGCCGATGTGACTGTTAAAAGAGACATTAACGATGGGAGGAATGTAACGGTATGTGAAGTTTATTGAAGGTTGTGTCCCCCACATAATCTAATGTAGTAGTGGCACATGGAATTATTTAGGCATAATTTATTATTAGATCCCATGTGGACCCCACAGTGTAGGTGATTATTATGCATCACCCCTTATGTGTATTTTGAGGCGGCAACTCTAGAATAGACAAATGGCTTATAGTGACACATGGAAACTTTGAAATCAGTTAGAGACGATGATTTATTCATGATGACTTGAAAATAATGATGATATGGTAACCTAACATGATGCCATGTTTCATGCTGAAATGGAATTTTTGGTTAACCAATGGGGGGTAATTCTAGTGACACGGGCCACCACAAAAAGAGTGCCATGTAGTGTTTGTGATTTCATTATGATGTCACCATGATGGTTACTGATGACCCCTAGATTTGAGTCACATGGGGTGGTTCCATGAAGTTTAAAAATGATGGGCCCTTCTCCAAAATTGGGTCCCAATGATTTATAAATTCATACATACATGGCTTATGGTTATAATGAACTTAGATGAGAGAAGAGTGATATGTAAGGATATGACTTCATGCATTTTCTGAGATAACTTAATTATGGTAGCCGCAAGTTCAATACTCTCTATGGTTTGAATGAAGGTTCATAAAATTCCTTGGAAAATTGGTTCTATGTGGTTTGATTAGCTCTTAGATTATGACTGACCTCCTCGTGACCACAAAAAAATTGTCACTAATCTCTATGGTTTGATTGGATCTTGGTTTGTGAGTGGGCTCCTAGTAAGCCATGGATCTCTATGGTGTGATTTGCACCAATTTTATGACTTAGCTCCCCAGGAATGGAAATATTTTGACATGGAACTCTGTGATTTGACTGGCTCCTCATGAGTGAAAATATTTTGATGTTTATCTTTGTGTTTTGATTGCCTCATGGTTAATGACTTGGCTCCTTGTGAGTGAAAATATTTTGATGTGGATATTTGTGGCTATATTGGCTCCTAGTTTATGACTTGTCTCTTGGTGAGCCAAAACATTTTTTCGTGGATATATATGGTCTAATTAGCTCTTAGCTGATGACTTGGCTCATGGTGAGATTTTTTTTTTTTACATGGATCTCTATTGCTTGATGGGTGGAAGGCTCCTAGTGAAGGTTGATTGGAATTTTTTTGACCTCGCTCATCATGGATTAATTGGGGACTCATGATGTTTATGTCTAGCCCCCTTAAGGTTTGATTGGCCCAAAATAAATATGACCTAATGCAAGAATATGTCCTTGCTTTCTTGACTCTCCAAGGTATGTGATGCTGCCCTTTGTTGGTATGAATAACAATTCTAGAGTTTTGAACAAATTATATAGTAGAGTAGTTAGTGAAGTGCGTTGATGAACCAAAGGAGGTCAAGGGATCAAGTTGTGTGGGGTACATCAAAGATTTATTTTTGCACTCTAAAGTGTACTTTTTCAAATAGTTAGGAAAACCCAAGGAAACAATTTTGTAAAAGAGCCAATGGAAAATTGCAATTTGTAGGAAATAATTTGTAGAACAATTAATCCTTATAATGTTTTTCTAGGTTAATTTGATTGAAAATTCAATTTTGAAAAATAGGTTTTGGTTGAAATTATTTTGTGATTTGAAAGAGGGGAGTTGTAAATAATTTTTTAGATGAATAGGTCATGGTTATTGTTGATATGTTTTGGAAATCATGAATAGGTATTTGAGATGAAGAATGTATTGAAGACTAATGGTTGAAGAAAAATATTTGGTTTAATATTAGACTTCTGGTTTGAGTTTGAAATATTGTGAAAACTTGGCGAAATTATTTTGAAGGAGGAAGTGGGTGCCTCCATTGAAGTTGGTTCCCCAATAATATTGATGCCTACTACAAGTCAGTTCTTGCATATTTTCAAGTTCGGTGCCTCAATCAGAAATTTAGTTCTTGCACATATTTTGGGGGTTCATTCATTCAGTAGGTTGGTGTGTGAAAATTTATTTTTTGGGGTTGTTTCCTCTAGCAAATATATGTAATAAAAAACTAAAGAGATAAGATTTTTTTTTTTTTTTTTTTTTATGGTGGAAGGGTTTCCGTGTACATCAAGTGTTTTCATATGTTGTTGTGATGTTGTTCTTTCAGGATGCATAATTATTTTTACATTTTTCATTAATTACAACTTTTTTAAGTTAATGAAAATAAACCATTGAATTGATTCAATCCCCTCTCAGTGTGATCATTATTCTAACAATAAGGGGGTAAGCTCAAAATAATTCTCCATTGAGTAGGTGGATACATTTGACACTTTATTTTACATTAATAATATAAAATCCTTAATTTATTATTATAACTATTATTTTATTATTTTCCTTAAGAAGCCATTTTTAAATCTCAAATCGCCTTAATACACCTTTATAATTACTATTGATTATATTATTCATTTAAAGTTAAACAAAATCTAGTAATCACTAGTCATCACCAACAATGTATTATTTGTTTCTATATAGCGTAGCCTACTCTTCATGAAGTTAAGCACAATCTATTAGTCACTAGTCATTACCAAAAATGTATTCTTTGTTTCTTTATATCTTAGCCTACTCTTCATGTATGGAGACGTAGGCCAAATGAAAAAATAAAATCCGTAAGTGTATGCTCCACTAATTAATGGAATCCACCATAAGGCAACATTGGTTCGCCATTTTTATGTGGAATGCATAACTAAGAAAAAAGTTTGAATTTCCACAATTTGACCAATGAATAGTGCCCATGTATGCATGTTTTCCCATTTCAAAGTAAAAATTAAAAATTTAAGAATTTTTACATAGGTTAAGAGAAGCATGCATGGGATCTTTGAATATAAAAAATTATTTTTTATTAAATAAAATTAAAATGTGCCAAGAATCGCCATCTAGAGTCATATATTATCCATCAAATGTTTAAGATGAATTATTTATTAAGAATATGAAAACATGAAAGTCTAGTCATACTTCCACTTATTATAACATGCATATAATTCCCCTTCAATTTTCCTCTCATTTGTTTTGGTTTACTATAAATAGGGATGAATGATTTTTTATTGAAATTGCTTTAAAAGAATCATGTGTCCAACTTACAATATCTAGAACTTTAGGAAACACATTAAACAAATCGTTCCAATGATGTGATAAATGAAACCTCAAAATTTTGTATAATTATATAATAAGAAACAAGAATAAAGAACAAGTGTTATCCATGAATAATTACATAACGTAATAAATATTCTGAGTGTAATAAAACTCAAGCCAATTTTCTGAACAATTTTTCAAATTTTGATACTAAGAGCATATTAATATTGCTACAAAGAACATACTTGATCAAAAGGTTTATAATTGTATAGTGAAGGATTTGGCCAATATGTTGGCAAGAGTGGTTCATTATTGAATTCTATCCATAAAAGCTAAGATTGGAATGTTGATCGTTTCATAGGAGATACAATACCTTGGTTCATGTGAAGTATGGCTCACATTAGTGACCTAAACTCATCTTATAGAACTCAGATCAATATAGAGATAAGAAGAATAAGGTGGAACCCATCGAACTCAACTCAATCTATATACACGAAGAATATGGTGGAATCCATCAATTTATATGACAGGATATTGAACTAGTTTTAGGACCCAATAATCTTAATAATTATGTATCTAGTTGATAATAACTAATATAATTAAAATTTTATCAAAGAAATTGCTACAACTAAAACATGACACTAATTTATTTCAATGATTAAATTTGAATGGATAGTCTGAGTTATTTTTCTATTGGGATTAGTAAAATGATGGACAAATTTGACTCTAAAAGGAATTAACATGACCATAATGTCATAATATATGTGGATAATTCCTTAATCGTAGTTTAAAGAACAATTACATCACTCATTCATCCCAACAAAATTTAAAATCAACACAAATTTAACCCTAGAAACCCTATGGGAAAATTAACTTTGAATAGTTGCTAGGTTTTGATTTCCACTATTTTTTGTTACAAGAAATATGTTCATTGACTATGCATCTTCTCTCCTTCGCCAAAAGACATTGTAGAGAAAATATAAAATTTATAGAGAGAGTCAAGATAATGGGAAGGACAATAGGCGTGATATTTCATTTCCCATTCTCTCTTTTGTCTCATATTTTTCCTTTTTCTTTTAATTCTATTTTTTCTCTTTTTTCTTATTCATCATACATGTTCATTATCTTTACTAGTTTATCTAACCTTCGTAAAACAACTAATTTCACTTTTATATACTAAGTCACATATTCATTCTATTATTTATATCTGCTTAATATTAACCAATTTTGCATCAATTTGCATTCTATCTATTTCTCTAGAACATAGCTTCCACTCTAGCTCCTAGCTACAATCATAACTTTATATCTTCCTTAAACCAATGTATCTCATTATTATTTTTTATTTTGGTTATGGCTCTAACTCTATTTCCTAAATCTATTGTTTTGAGAGTGCCAAATGCTTCTCAATAACTCTCATCTCTATGAAATCTACTTCTTCGAACATTTCCATTAACATTCTTGCCAAACTCTCTTAGAATTGAAGATGGTACATGTTAGCACTCAACTAAGGCATGTTGAATATTGGTATTATTGTTTCATGAAAGCCCAACATGATATTCCATCCCATTTATACTCCATAAGGGAAAGTGTAATTTATGTTTTCTTTCTAGGAATAATCTATTTATAACATGTTCTTTCACATGTTTACAAGAATGTCATGGATTTCTTAAGAACTCTCCTAAGGTCATTGACCTCTATCCAAAATTTGTTGACACGTCTTGAAGAATAAATTCATTTCAGGCCATATTGAAAACAATAATTGGATTTTGTCTTGCCTATGCATCACCGTATTGTTTAAGAAATTTGTACGTAACATTTTATGCTACTAAATATAGCTTGGTAGTTTATGCTTCTTCAAATAAAGATGTAAGTATCTCTTCATCTTCTTCAATCTTCATTCTCAACATTCCACTCCTAATTCTAATGTTTCTAGAGTGAATTTTGAGATTGGAGCTCTAAATGAAGTCACAAACACTTTCCTTCTCCTTCTCCATTGAATTTGTAGTGGTCTAAAAAAAATTTCACACCTTTGTATGAACTAGTTGACATGTTTCTTTCATTCCTATTTCTCTAATTCTATTGCTAGATTTGTGTATTCTTCTTGTCATTCCTAATTCTCACTTGTGGAATGTAGCTTGCTTCTCCTAGAAAACTGCTACATAATTGAACTTTTACCCACAATAAAAGAATACTTTTGAAAACAAATAGCTAGCAATGTTATGTTCTTTCCTCTTGCAACAATGAGAAACAAGAGATGCCATCTTACTTGATCCATAACACTAGTCATTCCTCTTATTCCTGTTACTTATTCTCATTGTATGTGTAGGAAAATTCATTGAACTATTCTCATTACTTCATTTCTACAAACTTACAATAGAAGGTTTTGGTGGTAGTGGGATATCACCTTGATTTTTTGTTGCTCTTTCTTTTCACTTGATTTTTTGTTGCTCTTTCTTTTCGATTATGCCATGTTTTTTACATTCAAAAATGTAGTTTTGTTGTTCATGGAATTTTATTTTCCACTGTCAAACAATATTACTTCATTCTTTAACATCAATTCAAGTAAAATGAAAATTAGGATGCATTTTCTTCTATTGCCTAGCCCTTTTCGATTATAAACCATTTACCTTAATAATTTGGAGTACATGTCTTTGGTATGTGTTTCAAAATAACCCAATTTATTTTGATAAAAATCAAAGGAAAGTGAGCCTACCAGAGTTGTGTTGTTCATGCGATAGGTCTTGGAAGTGGCAAAGGAAAGTGATCTTACTTCTTTGGTTAGTTTCCAAGAGCTTTTCCAAAGCATTTTAATTCATTCTAGGCCCTTGTACTAGCTATTTATTCTTGTGAACTATCCATTTATATGACCTTTTCTTCCAAGCATGGAAGTTGAACTATGTGCTTGCCCCAATCTACCATGATAGTAGTGAGGGATTGTTCATATTCAAAAAATTGAACTCCTTGTAATGAAAAACATTTGGCAGAGATATCATGTTTATTCTAAGTCTCTACCATCCTCTAGGCATACATCTAAACCTTCTCTTTCAATCATTTGTTCTTTATTGAAGTTGAGTATTGATGGTCCCTATGTCCTGGATCCTTTCTATGTTTCCTTTATCCATGCTAAGTTTGCACTCTCTTCAAATTTTTGGTAGTTTCATCATAGTGAATTATTCAATTTCTCTAGTACCAATATAATTTTTAAATGTGGAACTTATAGCTCATTTCCTTAGCTAACATAGATTTTGTATACAATTTAACTTTTGGTGTCTCTCTTAGTCTTGGATAGAGATATTTATCCCCAATGAAACTTTCACTCATCCATTACTGAGTGATGGATTAAAAAAATGTACCTTTACTATCCACAATGCCAGTAAATCCATTGCTTTTTAGTGTTCACGCTTTATGCAACTCCTCCCCTATGTTCATTATTGTTCTAAAGGAATTTGATGTTGGTTTTTTCTGTAGGTTTTCCAATATCAAAACCAATTACTAACGAGGGAGGAATAGCTACATCCATCCTAGTTAAATAATGAGAGTATCTGGGCACAATGAATTCAATGTTTGTATATTTAAAGTACAACCACAATGACTACAATGTGTCTGTAGCCTTCCCTCCAAAATTATGTGGAAAAAAATAAAATTGAGAAGGCCTATGCTCAAACGACAAAGAATGAATAGTACATGACAATACAATGGTAATTGTTTAGTTTTTTCTTGAATATGCTCCTAAACATATAACTTGGATTTGTATAATTTAAACATTGATTGATGCTCGCCCATGTATCTAACCTTGTTCATTTGAAACTATAAGTTGAACTTTGAAGCACAATTCTCTAGGTCAAGAAAAGCACGAATCAGATCTTTTCATTAAGAAAAAAAAATTACTAAAGTTGTAAATTAAATCATACTAGAGAATCAAATTTCTTCGCTCAAAATTTTAAGATAATTTCTTTAGTGAAAACTCATTCAACGTGAAAATCTCCTCGTACTTCCACTCATTGCAATTTACATGCAACACACCTTCAATTTTCCTTTTGTTTTCTCTGGTTGGAAATAGAGGATGAATGATTTTTTATGAGTTATTGTTGACACAAAAAAATGAAAATTTTGTGGAAATTGGTATTTTAGGGCACGCATAAACAGATTGTTGCAGGGATATGTCGAAAATTGGTCCTCAAAATGTTGTACAGATTTTCCCTAGTTGAGAAGAATAAAGAATAAAGGTTGTCCATGAATAATTACATTATCTAATATAGATGCTCACCAAAGCAACAACAAATATCATACCAACTTTCTCAAGTAACTTCCAAATATTACCACAAACAATATGGTTAAGAATTTTATTTCCCAAAATCTACAAGAGTTATTGACAATTGTTGTTGGGTGTAGAGTCCCATTTTTATATGTAGAGCTTGAAATTCCAGCGTTTTGGCAGGAGAGACGATACCTTGGTTAAGGAAATTTGTAATACCCCTATTTGCAACTTTTAATTTGTGTGAATAAACATAAGGTTCATGTGGACCTAGGGAATAATTATGTATGAACATAATTATTTTTGAAGTAATAAATAATTGTGAATTAAATATTAATGTGGTAAAGACAGAGTAATTGAGACCAAGAATTCTTATCCATGAGGATGGACCAGAATCCCAGACTTTCCCAAAACTCTCCAGAAATTCTTGGAGAAAAATTAAATAAATAATTTTATTAGATGTGAGAAAAATATCAAATAAAATCCTTAGTAAAGTGGAAAGTTACTGATAAGAGGTAAGAATAAAATGGTGTTGAGGAAAAGCATATTTTAAAAGAATATTTTGTGGAAACATGATGAGGGAAATAAGGCTTAAAAGAGTCATCAGTGGTGTGATGACGAGGTTTTATACATTGGGGAATATTGGTCTTTTATAGTGGGAGAGCTATGGAGAAGCTCGTGGTTGGGAGGAAAATCAGTCTTTACAGAGTGGTATGTGATTACTGTGATTTTCAAATAAACTTATAATGTTATAGAATTCTTGTGAGTACATCAGAGGTAGAAGTGGCTCTGTCAAACATAGTTTGATATGTAGGTTGTTGTACATGTTATATTAGACAAGGAATTTCATTCTATTTCTAATTGTAAATGGGTAAATGTTATTGCAATATCCAGTAAATATTTCTATGTGTATTGTACAATGTCCATTTTATGAAGTGTATTTTACAGAGTCTTCTATGTAATTAAATACAGTGAAGTCTCTATTTTATGTTACATAGACTTAGGAAACTGTAGTACATAAACAATCACAATTTATAAACCTAGAAAGGGGTCCTATTCTGATGATTATTATGAAGTTTAATATTAGGAAACATTTAGTAAAACAATATTGTCAATAATTAATAAAAAGTGATAAGTTCAATAGAATTTCAAGATAGGCTTATATATACTATTATGATCATCTGTAATTGTAAAATATATCATTTACAACTTGCAGAGAATTAGACAAAACTGTTGTAAATTACAGCTAGCAATGTAAAACTGAGGAAATCTACATTGTGTAGAAAAAATATACTTAACTAATAGATACCTCAGATTTAAAGAAGTATATGCCAAACATATGTACATATATAATTATAAATCATGATTGTATATCAAACATAAAATGATTTAGTTTCCAAAATTCATATACATAAACTGTCCAAGAACAAGTCCTCTTAAAATATTCGAGGACATTAATTTTACATGACTCTACAACTTTAAAAGTATACATGGAAACCAGAAAATAAATAGTCCAGACAAGTAGGGGCAAAGACCCATTATAGCCTTAATATCTAATTACAAAAACACTGAAACAAGTGAGTTCCATAGAGTATTGAATGGTACCGCAATTGACCTAAGAAGGAAAGGATCCTTCTGTTAGCTTGAGCTTGAAAGGTGACAAATGAACTAGTAAATCAATTAAGGAAAAGACAAACCTATACAAGACCCATCTAGAATTAGAAAAAAAATTGACGAAGTAATAATGTGAGATCCTACTATACATGTATCAATACAGGTATGTATACAATTAATGAGGAGTATCTTACCTGAGCCTACTCTTTGAGAATGTTCTTCTTCACCTGTACATACAATAGGGAAGATGTGAGTAAGTTTGAACTTACCTAAAATTCGAATCAGTGTAAAAGAGGACCAAGTCATAATTAAATATGAGTGAGAAAACCTGAAATATGTAAGTATATTTACATGCTGGCCCAAGTTCAGCAAAGAGGAAGAAATATGGGTAGAGGTTACCCATATTAGATTATAAAAATCAAAATGGAAAACAAATAATGAATATGGAATTAATACATCATAAAATATGATTAACATAAATAAGAAATGACTGGGAAACAAAAATTGTATGGTGCCAACCTCATTATAAGAGCAGGCTATATGACGAGGATGCATATTGCCTTAAGGATGGGTGATGCATACTTCTCTTGCTGCTTAAAGAAAAGAAGGGTATCGGGTATACCTATGCATATAATATAAACAAATATCCTTGTAGCTAAGGAAATTTAATGAATAAATACATCTGCATATAGAATCACCATAAAATGTTACACAGTCATACATAATGAAAATAAACTAAGGGTTTTGTAACTTCATAAAAGAACAAGATTTCGAATATAAGGAAGAAAAAAGAATAAAAAAAATATAGTTAAGAATCATAGCTTCTGGTAAAGGAAAAACCAGAAACTCAATAATCATGAGTAGTGAAACATATACCTACGTTACTCTGAATGTAGGTTCTTACTAATAAACATATACTCATTGGTATATATGAATAATAGAAGATAAATTGCAAATTGGTATACAAGGCTAGCATTCAAGATTTCTAAACATTTAAAGGAAGGTATGGAGAGGGTTAATAACATGACGTCAAACCCAAAAATTCAAAAATGCATGTATAAGTGTTACAGCGAAAATCTAGTAATACATATACGTCTGCCTCATAGGTATGGGTTACTATGTATGGAATAGGATTTAGAAGACCATATATAGATAGCATAAACCCACATTTCAGACAAATAAAATCCTTAAAAATTGAACACATAAATTTATATAAAATGAATAATCAAAATCTAAAGTATGAGTAATCATAGATGAAATCCCTGAACTGTTAAGCAGACTCAGGTTAGCGTATTTCATGTAGACCGAGCCTATACGACACGCTAGAAATTAAATTACAATAAGGGAAAATTATAAACAAGGAGACAAGGGAAACAATATCTCTGTACAAGAATTACAAATCGAAAGACCAAGTAAAACTCAAAGCATCCAAAACTAAAAATCTGAATTGTAGCACGACCGATACAAAATTACTTTGACAGAAGGCATAGAAGTAAAAATTTGTTACATTGAAAAATACCATGTAAAATTTATGTATACATATGGTGAAAATAAACATAAACAACACTGTTAGATCTAAGACTTTTGTGATCCATAATGTAGATAGAAAATCTTTCGGATTAATCACATCATTGGGATTAAACATAAACAACATTGTTAGATCTAAGAATTTTGTGATCCATAATGTAGATAGAAAATATTTCGGATTAATCACTACCAAACAGAGGAATTAAACATTGAAAATTTCTATGAAACATAGGAAGTACCCTGCCTGAGGGAATCGTTACCAAACAGGGGAATTGGAGGTTGAAAATTCCTATGAAGCAAAGGAGGTACCCTACGTGAAGGAAAACTACCATAAAATTCTCTCAAAGTCAAAATGACATTGGGATGGGCCTTAATAGAAACATTATCAAAAAATTCCATAAAAAATTTTGGAACAGGGGTTTCTCAACTACCAAAATGGTTCACAAACCAATCAACCATAATATTGGGGGTTTAGAAGAAACATAAATAAAAAAACCAAAATAATTATTTGCTAAATATACAAAGAAAATGTATGTCCTAAAATGGGCACAAATATATTTTTTTGCACAGTTAATGAAATGGATAACATCTTACCTCTCTTATGAACTAGATTGAAGCTATGGAGTGGTCAGGGAAAGCCATTCCCACACAGAGCTTGAGGAATTCCATAACTACCAACAAAGGGTATAAAACCCTACCTGCAACAATGAAAATAATATCGTATTAGGCCATTGATAATATAATGTCAATGTAGAATGAACCAAAGACACATACAATCATGGCATACCTTAGCAATTTCTAATAACCAGTCGAATGAACCACATTTGTGCTAGTCCTACAAAATAAAGCAAACCATAATTAGCTAAATACTTTGAAACTAGCTAAGAATTCAGAGACAAAAACAAAAAATGAAAATCATACCTGAGAGTGTGTTACGGGAGAAACTACCCTAGGGTCTAGGTTCAGGAACCCAACATAGAGGAAGGCATACAACAACAAGAAACAATAAAACTAATGGTCTCAATGATTAAACTAACAAACTTGGGAGAGATGACGTTACCCATATGTCCTACGTTTGAGGTTGTTCCCGCAGGGTTCAAACCCTCTGCTTCTCCATGTGCTTCAAAACGTGCAACTCATTTAAGAAAATTCACATAGATTAGTTATAACAACATATATATCTTAGATTTCAATGGTTAGATGATATAAAATTATAAAAAATAATATTAAATCAATTATTACAATATCATTAACATATATAAGAATCATTAAAGATCACGACATAAGGAACAGGACAAAGTTTATTTATTGATGTATTTAAAAGATGTGGAGAACTACCGCATGAATTTAACCATGAATCCAAGCGAAATTGTCCTCCAGATCCATCCAGGCCAAGACTAAGTAATCTTCTTACATAAAGGTGCACAAGGATGTCACATAAAGGAGGTGAACATCTAAAATAAGGAAACAAGGGTTTACTGAACCTAGGAAGTGCAGGAGGCACAAGGATAATCAGACTTGATTTAGGAATAACATGCTATAGTATCAATACCTATATCTCTCCTCCCCTTAGGCCTTCCCATGAGGTGTATTTATGCTTCCTCAAAACATTTGTTTTCATTTGGGAAACATTTTGGCCACAGGTTCCTATAGGTGGGCTTCCGATGTAACCTATAAACCCCACCCAAATAATAAGGAGTTTTATATATTTTTAAAATTTTAAATTATATTTACAAGTCAGATATGAATGGACCCAAAAATATATGCATTTTTTATAGGGCAGATTCGCGTATGGAATTCAAAATATATTTTTTTAAGTAAAGGACCAAGTCTGAATGGAAAGGGCTGCCCAAGGAAAATACATAGATCATCAAGTACGTATAGGTGGTAATGTTGGGAAGAATACTAAGGGAAGGGGGGGGAATGAATTAGTATTTAGAGCTCATATCTATAAATTTAGCTTTTTATTTTGTATAATTCCATATGTGGCTTTTATGAACCGAACTTTTGTATACACGCGGATATGCTGAAGGAAACTTGCGTATACTGATATAAATTTCTAGTTTAAAAAAAAACTTCTCAGAAACAGTCTTTAAATCAGATTTACCAATTATGCATCTGGTTATATAATCAGTAAATATGTGTAGTAATAGTATTATAAAACATCATACAAGTGGAACACACATGAACACCAATATTTAAGTGGAAACCTAATTTGGGAGAAAACCACCGTTGTTGTCGTCTCTGTCTTCAATATTTATTATATGGAAAATTGTTTACAACATTGTACTAATGTAGACTCATATTAGTACATAGGATTATACCTACAGAAGGCTGCAACCTTCACTATTTTTTCAGCTGCTACTCGAAGGGAGCTCCTGTTATAGCCTAAATCTACCTCAGGCTGAAAGAAGGCAGAGTTCAGGGTAACATCAAACCACGCTCAGTCTGGTAGCTAGCCCTACCAGAACAGGAGAGGGCTCTCTCCGGGTCAATCTCAGCAAAAATAATCAATAGAGCTTGATATGACTTGAAATAAAGGCTAATTTTAGGCTAGGTATATGGATGAAGGAGTTTGATTTTGATTTTTGGGGTTTTGTTGGAAACAAACGAAAAGGCAGTTTTGGGTTCGGGGATGAGGCCTAGTTTTTGCAGAGTTCTGAATGGGGAAAGGAAGGCAATCGTTTTTATGCTTTGGATTGAATGAATGGATAGTTAAGACCAGAGAGGAGCTGAAGAGGGCAAGAGGATTTTAAGAATCCTCTTCAAACAGATGAAAACATGGAAAATTAAACAAAAATGAAGGCAGAGCAAGGCAATCTAATGAATTCCACCTTTATCACTCATTTGTTTAATTTAAGAAGAAAGGAGAAGGGAAATGATACACATAAACATCAATGAAATTACAGTCACATAGAGAAACACACCATCAAAACACAGGGCCACATGGATCCCAAAGAGTGCTGCAAACCCTGGTCTATTCCTTTGCCAAAATTGCAGAGATGAAATGTACAATGAAGTGCCAAGCAATCCCAAGTGTCCAACCCTGAAAATGACTGAAGAACTACACGATATAGACATTCCTAACTAATCCCCATGCCTCTAGGGGTCGAGCTCATTATTCTAGGATCTGTTTCAACCATATCTAAACTAAGAACTGTTAAATAGGCAATGAAACAACTTGCCTCTATATGATAGGAAACTGATTCATTCACTTACATTTCACTTTTTGGTGAATGAATCTACTAAGATGAGTAAAAATGTGCCAAAATTACATCATAGTCATGAAATTACATCAAGTTACATCAAGAGATGTACATATGAGGATAAAAAATTCAAACTGGCCAAAACTAGGTCAAAATCTGAGCTGCTGAGTGAAAATTAGACCAAATTTCCCAATGCGTCGCGCCTGAAATCTCTATGCGTAGCACAACTTTGAGGCTGACTTTTAGGGCCTTCCCGAAGTCCAAATTGAGCGTAGGATAGCTTTTTGGAAATATATGCCTGTCTACTTTCCAACCCAAGTGGAATTTCTGAATTTGGTTTCCATTTTCCCCTCCAAACATTCAATCTCCCAAAACTGCTTCATGTGTGTCCAAAAAGTGGCAGAAAGGCCATTTTTGAGGTGTTTTTGACCCTTTAGGCAACCCAGAACTTGCCAAAATTCTTAGGTAATGGATAGGCATGCATAAATTTTGATGAAAAATCTAGAAATGCAAAGTTTTCCTCCAAAAGAGCTGCCAATTATAAGCGCGCGCCACGTGGCACTACGCATCGGGCAGAAACATCTGTGTTAAGGCCAAAAAAATCAAAATTGACAAAAATTTTCCCAATTTTCTTGAAATTTGGGTTGACTGTCCACCATCAAGCACTATTCTGGGCCAAGGAAGCTTTGACCAATATTTGGAGTCTAACATGCCTTTTGCGACGCTTTAATGCCTCCTTGGTGCATGCAATTCAGTTGTAGAGTCACTGTCTTGGTCATAAGAAGTATTCGTCTCCATGAGAATTTGCAAGGTCTGTTTTGT
This sequence comes from Pinus albicaulis, assembly GCA_034641835.2. Lineage (NCBI taxonomy): Eukaryota > Viridiplantae > Streptophyta > Pinopsida > Pinales > Pinaceae > Pinus > Pinus albicaulis. Next base: position 391,603,983 of record CM076572.1, on the reverse strand, counting down.
CTTGTATGATAATGAGAACTTTGGTGTCTTTGATTTATTGCCAAATATGTGTCAAATGGGAGGGAATATGGAGGAATGTGGTAATGGAAGTGATGGGCTATAATCAAGTGAAATGGGAAATGGGAATGATAGGAAATGAAATGACTTTAGGGATAGGGAGATAGGCTTTAAGGATGTAAGGGGATGGAGGATAAACTGTAGTGATGAGATAACAATGATGGGAAATGGAAAAAATAAGGTGGGGAGGTGAAAACGTTTGGCACCAAAGCCAATTTTAAAACACCAACTTCAAAACCCTAAGGGAGCAATTCTCAACAAAATGATAGGGTTTGAATTTTGTGTATTCAAATTCTCATAATCAATCATATAATCACACCAAGCACGGGTTTATAAGCGGTATAAGATCATATGAGCTTTCTTGGAGCAAGAAGGACCGAGTCGGTTCAATAATTTGGAAGCAATGGCAAAAATTAGCATTTCAGGCCTGTGCTCCGCGCGGTCAACCCAGTGCACCGCGCCCCTCCAATGTGTCGCGCTAGTGTATTTTTTACACTGTGGCGGCCGGCCCAATGCACCACACCTGCCTAGTGCGTTGCACCGGCTGCCCAATGCACCGTGCACCCAACTTTGCCCAGTTTTACCTCCAAGCTTCTTCCTTCACTCCTTACACCTCTTCTTTTGGCTCATTGTTGTCTTTGGCATGCGAATGAAAATTTCAACAATGAAAATATATTTTATGCCAAAGGTTTCAATTTTTGTTTTTTGAAAACCCACTTTGTAATATTTGTAATACTTGACATTTCACTTTAAACTCTGTTTTGTCTCCTTTGTGCTTTTGGACTGAATGATGATATTTCGCACACTAAACCACCATAAATTCTTAGAAAAACTTTTCAATTGAAATGGAAAAAAATCTTAACTTACTTGCACACCAAATATTTGAGCACATTTGGAAAATTTGGAGAAGTTTATGGTGAAATTGGGCTTGCAGCTCTATGCGACGCGCCACAAACCCAATGCATAGCGCCATTTTGCAGGAGGCTTCTGGAAGCCTTCCCGGTGTCCAAATTGGGCGAGGGATAGATATTTGGAAATATTATTGAGTATAATTTCCAACCCAACTATAAACTTTCAATTTGGATTTCATTTTCCCTGTCAAAAATCAAATCTCCCAAGACTGGTCAAAATGTGCAAAATGAGGCTGCCTCAAGGGAGAGTGCTGTTGCAATCAAATTTTGAAGGTCTTCCTCAACTCCAAATTGAGATTATGATAGCTCATTGGAAATATATTTGCATCTAGTTATCATTTGACTCATCAAGCAAGTCATTTGGCCAACCAAGCTAGGAGAAATCTTGATTTTCCCGAGGTCACTTCATAGGTGCATCAATTCTCCTGAGGCGACTGTATTTTTGACATTTCTCTAAAACCATGACACCTGTGTAAAAAATGAAGGATATTTTTCTTCCTTCAACTATTTGGGACAAAAAAATCTCTCAGGTTTCCAAAATTCATCTTTTATTGCTGAGAAACATCATTGGAGTAAAACCTATCCCGATGTGTGGAACAAGGGATTTGTCAAAATGAAGCGAAATTTAGGGGATAAGGGGCTTCTAAATTCTTGAAAAAATTTTGGGAAGTAGGGAGGGATGTTAGGAAGCAAGGGAAAGTGGAATTTTAGAGATTGAGTGAGGGGAAGGGGTCCAAAAGGGCAAAACATAGGCCTAGCCTAGAAAATTGCCAAGTTGTAGCAAGAAACTAGGGTTTGTGAAAAGGAGGAATTTGGGGGATCTCGGTGATGGGAAGTGTTTAATAAGGTAAATTAAGGATAGGGGAAGGTTTATGAACATCAGGATACAAGTTTTTCTGATGATTTGACCATCCAAGAAAAATTATCTCCAAAACCCTAGGAGAGGGAAATGAACCTTACCCAGGAACAACTGAAGCATGAACAAGGTGTAAAATGACCCATTGGAACTTGAAATGATGATGAAAACCCTATGAATGACAGTACACTCAGCTGAATGGTGACATGGACCGACATTTGGACAACTTTGAAAAGAGTGAAACTAAACCCTAGACCTAATACCTAGTGACCAAATTTTACTTGAAGACTCACTGAAATGACAAAAATTGACCTTGAGATCTTAAAATCACCTTGTAAAAGCATGTTTGATCACTGGAGGAAGGCTGCAAAGGCTGACACTAACAGCTCCAACCCCCTTTCTTCTTATTTACCAGCCACTCCTGGAAGGGAGCTTCAACCCCCTAAACATAACACCAACTTCTACTGGCAGGAAGCTTCTAATTCCATACTGAAGGCTTAAAACCTCAGACCCACTGCAGACTACATTTCATCAATTTTCATAATGGACCAGACAGCATCAACATAACCCTTTATCAATAATCATAAACTTTTCCCAATACTTCAATTAGAACAGTGAAAACACTGTAACCAGAACTTCAAAAATAACCCAGTCTTCAGAATAGATATGTAGATACAAACTCAACCCTGAACAGTCATAAATTCAAATAGCATATGCTACTTTGCTTCACTGAATCTGCGTACATATGTGTTTTCCTGCACACCAAACAGCGTATACTTCTGTGTATACATTCTTCAGAAAACCCTAACTGCCATACACACTTTTCATGAAGCGAACCCGCATATATACGTGTTTTTACTGAAAACACCTAGCATATAGATCTGTAAAAGTAAACTTTGCAGAATAGACCAGATCTATAAAAATTACCCAGATTCCTTCATTTTTTTCAGTAGACTTGCGCAAGTTCTTCCTCATTTCTTCAGTAGATCATACTAGAGCTTCATCATCTTCAGATCTAGCGATCTTGAACCATCATTATATCCATGGTTGCATCATAGATTTAGATCTATCAATTAAAAACAGAGTTCATCCATTCAAATATTCCTTAGAGAAATTTATTCATTAACAACCCTTACTCATGTACACATTGCACTATGATCTTCTTCTCCTTATATAGAATTAGCTTTTACCAATACCATGAGTCAAAACCACTAAACTGCTGATGGTAATCCTAGATGGAATCAAATAGATAATATAACGCTCAATATTGTGGGCTAATACCATGGTAAAGCCCCCTGGTATTATAATTTTGGAGCACAAACATGCATACATGACTTCTGACGTACTTATCCACGTGCATATGTGATTTGGCCTTTACAAAATTGCGTATACATTGTGACATATTAAAATTAACCAATTTGCTGCACAAAACTTCTAAGAGACTGCTGAGATTCTTCATACAGATAGTTTCTTCGTCCTTTGCCAGAGATTTTTCATCAAGGACAATCAATTTAATATTATAGAACACAAGAAACATATTTCCAACAATCTCCCCCTTTGGACTTGATGGCAACCATAATCATTAAAGCATGAGGCATCTGTATTCAACCATCCTCATAATTCTCCCACTTTGACATCAAGGGCAAAGGGTAGATCAACATCCTTTGTACAAAAATTACCATGCTCCCCCTGAGTTCATGCTTGAATATTCAAACATATTTTTCAATGAAGTACATGACTTTTCAACCGAGTATGACCTTTCCTATCACCAATTACTCATACTTGCATCAATGATCCAACTAAGTGGATTTACATATTTGGCTCAACTATACAACCAAGTGGGTGTTCAAATTTTGATTGAACTACCCAACCAAGTGGGTTTCCAAATTGGAACAAGTCCTTACATGACTGAATATAACAATTTACATCATAGATATCAACATGTAATTTTCATCAAATGACTTTTTATAAACAATACCAATGAATCTGAATGCCAAAAATGCATTTGTTCCCACAGGGCAAGTGCTCCCCCTTAGCTTGTGCATCCTGAACACTTTCAATAGCAAATCATCAAGGCATATTCAAAAAATATTAGAGAAAGAAACATAAATGTAAGAACTGGAACATCACCAGAGATACCCAACAATAATGCAACTGTTCTAAAAATGCTGACCCAAAGAATTGTGCCAGAAAAAACCCATACCCGGTTTTATGTATATAAACCCACGTATATACGTGACTTTCCTTTATGAAATCTGCGTATCCAATTTAATCTTCTGAATTTAAGCAGATCTGATCTTCTGAGGGGCAGAGACAACTCCCAGCTTTTTTCTAAGATATTCGAATGCTTCCCTGGGAAGAGTTTTAGTAAATATATCAACAACTTGTTCTTTGGAGAGAAAATACTCCAATTTCACCTTATTTTCAAGCACTTGTTCACGTAATAAGTGATACTTGATAGGAATGTTCTTGGTCTTGGAATGCATAACAGGATTCTTTGAGATATTGATGGAACTTTTATTATCACACATAATGGATGTGGGAGGTGAACATTTGATTTGAATGTCTTGTAAAGTGTGCATCATCCAAAGAATTTGCGTGCAACATGATGTGGTAGCCATGTATTCTTATTCTATAGATAAGGAAATAGAGCTTTGCTTCTTGCTGAACCAAGGTACTAATCAGGTCCCCATATAGAATGCACCATCACTAGTGCTTTTCCAATCATCAACATTTCTAGCCCAATCTGCATCTGTGTAAGCATGAAGTGTGAGATCATCATTCTTTGGATACCATAGTCCAAAGTCTTGGGTTCCTTATATAAATTTGAATATTATTTTTACAGCCTGAAGGTGAGATTCTTTTGGATTAGCGTGGAATATTCCAACAATCCCAACTACATGCATAACATCAGGTCTTGTCCCGGTGAGACAAAGTAGACTTCTAATCATGGATCTGTATTCTGGTTGATTCATCATGGAATAATCATCATTAGAACTGAGGTTACACCTGGTTATCATTGGTGTACTTACAGGTTTGCAATCTTCCATCCCATACTTCTTTAGAATTTTCTTAAGATATTTTTCTTGTGATAAGAATATGCCATCTGATGCTTGTTGCACTTGTAAGCCAAGAAAGAATGTTAGTTCCCCAAGTAAAGACATTTTAAATTCTTGTTGCATAACAGAAGAAAATTTCTGACTCATGGAATCTTCATTACTTCCAAAAATGATGTCATCAACATATACAACCATAATCAATATTTTATCATTTTCTGTTTTTGTGTATAAGTTTCTATTAGAAGATCCCTTTGAAAATCCTTGTTGATGAAGATATTTGTCAAGACGATAATACCATTCCCTTGGAGCTTGTTTGAGACCATATAAAGCCATTTTAAGTTTACAAATAATTTTTTCATCATTGCCCAAAATTAATCCTTCTGGTTGTTCTATATAAACTTCTTCTAGATCACCATTGAGGAAAGCAGATTTAACATCCATTTGATAAAATTTGATTTGATGAAAGCTTGAAAAGCAAGCAACATTTTGATGGTTTCAAGTCTAGCTACAGGAGAAAATGTTTCTTGAAATTCTATACCTTCTTTTTTAGCATACCCTTTAAAAACAAGTCTAGCCTTGTTTCTAATAACATCTCCATTTTTATTTAACTTGTTCTTGAATATCCAGTTTGTTCCAATAACATTTTTATCGTGAGGTCTTGGAACTAGTTCCCAAGTATGATTCTTTTCAATTTGATCAATTTCTTCATTCATGGCTTGAATCATTCATCTTTGCTAGCTTGATAGACATTCTATGGTTCAATGGTGGATAAAAATGCTAGATAGCTAGTAGACCCTACAAGAATTCTTCTTGTTTGGACACTTGATCCCTTTTCTCCCAAAATTTTAGATTCTGGATTATTCTTTTGAACATACCTAGATGGAGCCTTTTCAGATAGATCTTCTTCTACTGCTTCATTGGGTTCACCTTCTATATTATCTCTATTAGATGCATGAAGATATACATCATCATCATCTTCTTTTGTTGTTTGTATTTCCCCTTTTGGAGGTGAGAGAGATTCATAAATTACAATGTCAATGCATTCAACAATCTTCTGAAGTATTTTATTGTAGCATTTATATGCTTTACTTCTAGAAGAGTAACCAAGAAATATTCCTTCATCTGCTCTAGGTTCAAACTTGCCAAGCTTTTCATCATTGTTCTTGAGAAAACATTTTCCTCCAAAAACTTTAAAATGCTTTACAGTGGGAAGATTACCATACCAAAGCTCATATGGATTTTTATCACTGTTTACACGAACATGTGCTTTGTTAATAACATTTACCATAGTATGTGCTGCTTCTCCCAAAAATGTGTCAGGTGTTCCTGAATCATCAAGCATAGCCCAAGCCATCTGGTGAACTGTTCTATTCATTCTTTCTGCTACACCATTTTTTTGTAGGGTACCAGCTATAGAAAACTGTATTTTTATGCCATGTTGTTCACAAAATCAAATAATTCATCTGATATATATTAAATCCTCGATCGGATCTAAGACACTTCATTTTTAGATCTAATTCATTTTCAACCAGTGCTTTGAAGATCTAAAATTTTTCGAATGCTTCATCTTTGTGTTTTAGCAACCCAATCCAACATATTCTAAAGAAATCATCAATAAACAGAATATAGTATTTTTCTCTAGGGCGTGACATTTTTCTCATAGGTCCACATATATCAATATAAATGAGTTCAAGAGGCTTACTTACTGATCCTTCTTTCGCATTAAATTGCACTCTGGTTTTCTTACTCAATTGGAAAGATTTGCATATGGTATTCTCAGGAAGAGTAATATTGGGAAGATCACGAAAAGCTTTGAGTCTTCTAGATTTTTTGATTTGAGAGAAGCTCAAATGCTCCAATCTTCTATGCCATAACAAATTTTCTGAATATTTACCCAAGTAACATTGTTCTTTACAGCTTTTCAATACATACTAATTTTTTGGTGTTCTATTTCCTTTTATAATTGTTTTTCCTGTATCAAGATCATGTACCACACATTCTTTTGAGCTAAAGACAACTTCACTTCCTTGATCACAAATTTGACTTACACTTAACAAGTTATGCTTTAATCCATCCACATACATAACATTGTTAGCTTTCACCTTTTCTTTTAGAAAAACATAACCTTTTCCCTTAATGATAGCACGAATATCATTTCCAAAATTAACATTATTTTCTCTTTCTAGAGCATTGTATGCAAGAAGTTTATTTCTATCATATTTCATGTGTTTTGGGCATCCACTATCAATGTACCATTGATTTTATTCTCCTTCTACAAATAAATCTATGCCACAGTTCTCAACCTGTAATTCCTTCTTTCTCCATACTTTGGAAGTTGAAGGTATATGTTCTTTTGGCTGAAGTTTTCTCCTGCATTTAGATTCTTCATGGCCAAATTTATTGCAATAAGCACATTCAATTTCATTTTGAAGAGAAGAAAATTTGTTATATGTATTCTTCTTTATTCCAGTATCAATTCTTTTCTTTCTTGCTTCTCTAGTCATGATGGTTTTGTATGCAACACATTGAACAACTTTATGACCAAAATTATGACATGAGAGACATTGTCCATTGAAGAATAAATTTCTGCGATCATGGAACCTTCTATTTATGTTTACCCGTTGGTTGGTATTTCTCTGAAATGTATTCCTGTTAGTGTTATTTGTATTGAGGTGGTCATTCTTTACCTATAAAGTTTCGTTGTTTCCTTGCTGAGTGACAGAATGCTGTAGGCTGGCTGTAGCTACTTTTAGATAGTTTGGTGCTACAGACTGAGAATATTCTTCGACATATCCAAGACCTGTCTTTATACGAGGAGAACGTTGTACCTTGATATTTTCATCTAAGGTTTCAAATCCTTTAGCAAATCTAAGATTCAAATTCTTTACTTTCTCAATTTCTTTTCTTAGACTTACTATTTCACATTCTAATTTCTCATTTTGTTTCTCCTTTTCTTCAAGCTGTTTTCTTAGAGTTTCTATGGATATTTTGTTTTCTTCCAAACATATTTTGAGCTGATTTATTTCTTTAAGAAAATCATTGTCTTCTAGAGCATCCATAAATGTATCCTTTTCTTCCCTAGACTCTTTTTCAAATGCCATGAGAAGTTTAATATCTTGATCAAATTCTTCCTCACTGTCTGATAACCCATCACTATCTTCATGAGTATAATAAATTTTTCTAGTGCTAAACTGATTCTTATTTATTCTATCTACTCCATTTCCATTTTCCTATGTTTCTTTATGAGGACACTTGGCAACATAATTACCAACTCTTCCACAAGAAAAAAAGTTGAAAGGAAGCTTACCTCTGAACCTTCCAGTGCCAAGTTGGAGCTTCTTTACAAAATTTACCTCATCTTCTTCTGAAACATACCCTGATCCTTTTGTTTCTTGTACTTATTTTCCTTTTGTAGAAGCTCTAAAGACAACTTCTTTGACTTCAAATGATCCTCCATTTCTCATTTCACATGTAGTTAGAATTCCATGAAGTTGAACAATAGTAAGACTTTGAAGATCTTGCTTCTCTTCAATAGAAAACACTTTTGACTCAAATTTTGAAGTTAGAGATCTTAAAACATTTTCAACTAGAGTAGTGTCAGTTATGGTTTCACCCAAATTTCTCATACGATTTAAAATATCATCTAGACGTAAAAATAAACTGGCAATGCTCTCCTCATTATGCATCCTTAGATTTTCATATTGAATTCTAAGAGTTTGGAGTTTAGAAATTTTTACCTTTGTATCAGCTTCATAGCTTAGAATGATTTTGTCCCATATTTCCTTTGTTGTATTCAACTGCATGACCTTGACAAATTCTGATTTAGTTAGACTCCCCAATAGTGCATTGACCGCCTTTGCATTTATTTCATAGTTCTTCCTTGCCATTGCATCTGTTGGAACTGAGGCTGGATATTGATAACCTCCTTCAACAATAGCCCATACATCTGCTCCAAGGGACTGAAGATATGATCTTGTCCTTGTTTTCCAGAATATTAAATTGTTTCTGTTGAAGAGTGGAGGCCTGATAGATGTTGTCCCATCTTGATTGCTCATCTTGGTTGACCTTCCTTCTAGCGAATAAGCTTCTTCAGAAGGACCTGCTCTGATACCAATTGTTGGGAAAAATACTGAGAAGGGGAGTGAATCAGTATTTAGAGCTCATATCTATAAATTTAACTTTTTATTTTGCAAAATTCCATACACGGATTTTCTCAACTGAACTCACGTATACACGTGGATATGTTGAAGGAAACTTGCGTATACTGATATAAATTTGTAGTTAAAAAAAAAAAAACTTCTCAGAAACAGTCTTTAAATTAGATTTACCAGTTATGCATTAGGTTAGATAATCAGTAAATATGTGTAGTAACAGCAGTATAAAACATCACACAAGTGGAACACACATGAACACCAATATTTATGGTGGAAACCCAATCCAGGAGAAAACCACCGCTGCTCTTGTCTCTATCTTCAATATTTATTATATGGAAAATTGTTTACAACATTGCACTAATGCAGACTCATATCAGTAAGTAAGCTTATACCTGCAGAAGGCTGCAACATTCACTCGTTTTCCAGCTACTACTGGAAGGGAGGTCCAACCCCCTTTCTTCTCATTTACCAGCCACTCCTGGAAGGGAACTTCAACCCCCTGAACATAACACCAAATTCTACTGGTAGGAAGCTTCTACTTCTGTACTGAAGGCTTCAACCCTCAGACCCACTGCAGACCACGTTTCATCAATTTTCATAATGGATCAAATAGCATCAACACAACCCTTTATCAACAATCATAAACTTTGCCCAATACTTCAATTAGAACAGTGAAAACACTATAACCAGAACTTCAGAAATAACCTATTCTTCATAATAGATATGTAGATACAAACTCAACCCTGAAAAATCATCAATTCAAATAGCATACGCTACTTTGCTTCACTGAATCCGTGTGCATACGCGCTTTCCTACACACCAACCACCCTATACTTCTCTATATACATTATTCAGAAAACCCTAACTGCCATACTCGCTTTTTATGAAGCGAACCCACATAGATACATGTTTTTACTAAAACCAACTAGTGTATAGACCTGTAAAAGTAAATTTTGCAGAACATACCAGATCTATAAAAATTACCTATATTTCTTCATTTTATTCAGCAAACTTGCGCAAGTTATTCCTCATTTCTTCAGTAGATCATACTAGAGCTTCATCATCTTCAGATCTAGTGATCTTGAACCATCATTATATCCATGGGTGCATCATAGATTCAGATCTATCAATTAAAAACAGAGTTCATCCATGCAGATATTCCTTAGAGAAATTTATTCATTAACAACCCTTACTCATGCACACATTGCACCATGATCCTCTTCTCCTTATATAGAATTAGCTTTTACCAATACCTTGAGTCAAAGTCACTCAACTGTTGATGCTAATCATGGATGGAATTAAATAGATAATACAACGCGTAATATTGGGGGCTAATACCATGGTAAAGCCCCCTGGTATTATAATTTTGGAGCACAAACAGGCATACGTGGCTTGTGACGTACTTATCCACGTGCATATGTGATTTGGCCTTTACAAACCCACGTATAGATTGTGACATATTAAATATAACCAATCTGCTACACAAAACTTCTGAGAGTCTGCTGATATTCTTCATACAGATAGTTTCTTCATCCTTTTCTAGAGAGTTTCCATCAAGAACAATCAATTTAATATTATAGAACACAAGAAACATATTGCCAACATATAAATGATTCTATAATAGTTGCCCCCTAATATATGAGGTAAGAAGGGGTAAATTATGGGAAAAATGTATTATTTTCATAAGAAAGAATCTTGTGAGGACTTGAGAGGACTTCACCATATTTTAACGTGGCAAAAACCAGTGAAAGAAATAAGAAAGCAAGCTCATGTCTGAGGTGGACATATCCATGCTCAGTGAAAGAAAAACATGTCCCCATATCAAGTATGGAGAAGATCAAATATGTATACAAGTATAGCAGAAACTGTAAAGTGAATCATTTGCTCCCTGCCCCAAAGTACATATCAAAGTCATGTCAAAGTATCACATATAGAAGACTGATAAATGATGTTGAAAATATATATGATCACTGAAGTCACAACTGAATCTCCAAGTATCAAATCATAAGTGGTGGTACTGCGTGCAACTCAGGTGCCAACATATAGGATGCTGCTGTGATGAACTGCAAAATATAAGGTGGATGGTATCACTGGCAGAAAACTGGAGGAGTTGTTAAAGTGAACCAAAGAATGTTGATGCAAACCCAAGGTCTTCACCGATCACCATGGTACAATTATACACTATGGGAATAAAGGAGCTAAATTCGACCATGTGAGAAACCATTTGATTACCAGTCATTGATGTATATCATTAATAAACACAAGGAAACTCACCGATAATGATGATGAGAGTCAAGGTACCCCAGTACAATATAACAAGTTCGAATGAATGAGTTCAAGTCGAACAATTGATGGAATCTACCAATTAGGATACATTGAGCGAAGGATTCTACCACTAATGACTATAAACCCTAAGGTACTGATGAAAGGACTCTAGACCTTGTTCCCAGAGCAATGCGTCATAGTCGATGGGAAAAGATATGTTGGAAGGAAGGGATTATGGAATCCCACATCAATCTAGTGCAAGTGTAACCCGCAGGCCAAGATTTGGAAGGAATTAGATGAAGAAAAGTGAAGTAACCAACCTGTAGCACATTTCCAGAATGCACAAAATGTAGGTAGAGTAAAGCAGAAATCCTCTAAACCAATAATGAAAGTTGAAAAAGAGGTGAGGAATCCATCGATAGGGTCAAATGGAGACCAAGTTATTGCACTAATCCCAAGTATGATAATGAAAGATGAAGTTGAACACAAGGGAAACCACTTAGTGAAAGACCCATGATGTTGATCAAATGTTGAGCACAAGGTCACCTATCAATGATGTAAATAAGGCCAGGGTATAGCTCTGGGTTTACTCTCAGAGAAATTTGTTGAAGTTCATAAGAAAAAAACTATCCAACAAGAAGTCAATGGGGAGCTTCTCAAACTAGCATGAGAAAAGGACCAAATAGCTGATTTGATAGAAGAAGACTATGACAGAATGGGGATGAACGACTCAAAAATGAGTCCAGAGACACCACAGAAAAGGTCAACTCAGGTTTACCTCCCTTGAACAAAAGCATGACTCAATGTGACTATGGAAGCATATGATAAATTTTTATGATTTTGTCATGCAAGAGGCATGAACAAACCCTCCATATGATTGGAAGAGATAACCAACCGGAGGAGTACTAACTCAATAACAAGGTTATGGCTCTCCTAAGTTGAACTAAATCACATCCCAATGGAGAAAAGACTTAGAATTTTGTGCTTTGTTTAAAGGCGACAAAACTAACTCTTAGATGCCTTCAAATATGGAAGTAATGTACCATTCCCGCTCTTTTTGGGATATTTTATTTTTTTGTCTTTTTCATATTGAAAGCCTGAAAAAAGAATAAAAGAATGTATATAGTACTGTAATATTCCAAAACAAGAAAAATAGGAATATTGAACATAAATCTGGAAATTGCAGTAAATATCAATACATCAAAACATGAGCATATCATCGAGCCATTTTATTATAGATAATAGAAGAAATGAAGTACTAGATCTTAAGGGAAAAGACACTCGAGCTATGAAAAACAAGCCTGAAATGACCCAATACACCAAGATATGAAAAAATGTTGTTACATAAAATGTTTGAAGGCCATGACTGTGGATTCCTATAGAGAATGACTGCAACTGGAAACTAAGAATACATAGATCTGATGAGAGGGTGCTAAGAAAATGTTGGGATCAAAGATCTATGCTTTCTAGCACAATTCCAAGATAACCCAGAAGGGGTTTCTTAAAATACTCAAGATGGAAAATGAAGCCCTAGGGCTGAATTGCACACTGCAACTGAGTAACTTCCAAGAGGTGACTAATATGATGTGAAAATATTTGATACTCCTCCCCACTGATCCTCAGGATCAAGGATTTCTCCCCTCACTGGAAAATAAGCTCTAGAACTTGGGTTCTAAACACTCCAGTGCAACTGCCCTCCTGATTTGTGAAATTCCTGAAGGAGACTGCACTGTTGAAGATGGATGAAGCTTGGCCTAATGGAAAATGGTGGAATGAAGCTCAAAGGAGCCTCTCCTGAGTGGGAACTCGAAGTCCCCTAAAGATGATGGTGGGATTTCCGCCTGGAAATACCCTTGTGCTAAACAACACAACAGACTCCGCTAAATAGCTAAAGCGTGCATAAAGTCATAAAATACCAAACACAAAAAATATTTAGAATGCCTTATATGGCTTCCATCCCCTTCCTTGTATTCATTTTGAGCCTTCTCCCCCTTGGTCCCACTCAATAATGATGCTACTCTCATGGATATTTCCTCCAATTATGACTGCGCTATCCTCCAATATCTGTCCACTACCTCCATGACTACATTGTTGATTTTTTCAATATTGACCCCATCCACATGAATTGACACCCATTCACACCAAGAAGTTCTTTATTCAACTAGATACACTTACCCACTTTCACACTAAAGTGGTTGTATTCCTACTAAGGAGATTTATGGGTCCCCCTGCCCTCTTATTCATCTATTTTTATAACAAAAAAATAATTAATATTCCAACTAACTAAAAGCTAATTAGGAATATTGCAATCCTCCCCTCCCAAATGTTGCTTTTCTTCAAGGAACTGCAAGGATGGATGCTGCAAAATATTCTCTCCTCCCCATGTAGCATCTTTATCTAGTAAATTCCTTCAATGAATAAGATATTATTCAATAATCCTTTTCCTTAGCTTCCCCTACCAAGTGTCCAAGTTAGCCTTTGGTGATAAAACCAAATGCCTCACATCATAAAGAGGTGGGAGTTCCATGGTGGCAGCTACATCTTGTCCAATATCCATTTTGAGGCATCATACATGAAAAATGTTGGGGATATTACTCCCAAATGGGAGCTCCAACCCATATGCTACTCCCTAAACAAGATGGATCATTTTTTGTGGCCCATAGAAAAGCTTCACAGTCCCCTTCTTCTGCAATGTAGATGGTTTATATGGCTGAAAATGGAGGTAGACAAAATTTTCCACCACAATATGTGTCTCTACCCACCCATGATCTCTACATAATTTTTGCTGATATTGGGTTGCAACAATGTTTTCCTTAAGAGTAAAAAATATATCATAGCCCTCATGGATCAAATATTGGATTCTAGGAGCCTTGCTTGCTCCCACCATCCCATCATTAAATTATAGAACATCATATCCGCATGGAACCAAAATTGGAGACACATTGAATTCCATATAAAATGTTGGATGGTAACAATAGTGCCCCATGTGGAACAAGCACAGCTCTGATCGTTGCTACCCCGAAACATAGTTTAGCAAGTAGCTTCATAGCCACTTGTTCACTTCCTCTATCTTCGCATCTTCCTGGGGGTAATAGATAATAATTGGTATCAACTGGGTACTCCCCAGACAGAACAACACCTACACAAAGCCATCCAGGAAGTGACTATCTCTCTTACTGACTATGGTCTTAGGGAGACCATGAAGTCCAAGGAGAAGCTTGCTCTCTTGTGGAGCAGTGCACTGTCAATAAATTGCAAAGGAATGTAAATACTTTGTTAGTTGACCAATGTTTAAAAAAATACAATCCATACCATGTACTATTGGGAAGCTAGTGATGAAGTCCACACAAGGGCTCTCCCATATTACTCCTAGAAAATTAAGTGACTGTAACAACCTTGCAGGGTGGTTTTTTTCTTCATCATTCTTCAGGAAAACTACGTACTTCTTGATATGTTGGAGCACATCCTCCTTCATACCCTCCCATGAGAATCTCTCCCTAATGGTCTGATATGTCCTAATAAAACATTGGTGGCCAGAAAGGGCTGAATCATGTGCTACATGTAGAATTTTCTCCTTTAGCTTAGAGTCTCTAGTCAAGAAGATCCGATCCTAGTAATAGATGACTCCATCCATCACTCTATACCTCTGATTAGTCACCTTCCCATCAAGTACCTCACATGTGAAGTGGTTCTTGGAATAATCCACCAACAGCTGGGACTCCCAATCATGATCCACACTCATCAATGACAACACTATTGGTCTCTATGATAAGGCACATGTTCTCTCATTAATTCTGTCTTTGACATGTTTAATTCCATATCCACATGCCAAAATTCTGCTAACCCACTTTTGTTGCCTCCCTTGCAACTTCTTTTTCTCAAGAAAAGATTGAAGTTTATGGGGGTCAATCTTTACTTGGAAGTTATTGCCCATCCAAAACTGCCTAAGTTTGGCCAATGCATGTATGAAGGCCAACAACCCCTTTCCATATATGGAAGACTCCTTCCTCTATGGAAGTATCTTCTATCTCTCAAAGGATATGGAATAGCCCCCTTGCACCATAATTGTGCCATCATCCACTCATGAAGCATCATCTTCCAGTGAAAAAGGCTTGGTGAGATTTGGTAGTACCGATACTGAACAAATATTCATCTCCTCCTTGAGCCAATCAAAGGCCCTCTGCATTGCGTTGGTCCCATCCAAGGCTCCCCTCTTAGCTAGATATGTGAGTGGTGCCATTTGTTGTAAGAACTCTTTAACCATCTTCCAGTCTAAGGGCCTCCATGGTGAAATGCCTCCAAATACTATCACATCGTGGTCTAGAGTAGACTGCATATCTAAGTGGGATGATTTTTCCTTGATTCTTCTGCACAAATCAATCTCCATCTTATGTGTGGAGGCTTCTTGAGGTGGATAGGTGTGCATGCCCCTATCCATTTGATGCTTACCACTCTTCTTATCCATCCATTCCCTCTGCAAGGTCTTGCAATCTGTGGTGACCTTTCCCAGTGTAATCAACCACTGCACACCCAATATCACATTGGTGTTAGTAATATTGACCACAAATAAGTCATCAGTCAAAATGTATGTCCCCAAGGTTACAGATAATGCTAGAACATAGTTTACACATTGCATGGTTGTAGGTCCTCGAACAAAAAATAAGATTCCTTCAAAATCGTCAGTGGGTATTGTTCTCCTCTGTACTAACTAAGCATCAATAAAATTTTGGGTAGCCCCATTTTCTATAATATTGATACCCATTTCCCCTGAACTGTACCTCAGACTCTCAAAGTAAGATACTTGGGTACTCCTCGCAAAGATTCAAGGACCCCTCCAATTGGAGCAAATGCCCCATTTCCACTTCTTTGTGGTGGTGGATCCTTTCCTGGTGCCACATCGTTGATGTCTACTTATGGATCCTCTTCTTCCTCCTCTTCACTATCAAAGAATACCTAAATATAGTGTGCCTTTCCTGAAGCACACCGATGCCCGAGTGCCCATTGTTGTGGGCAAGTGAAGCAAAGATTTCTCCTCCTCAAATATCTTCAGATATCATCACTAAGAGGTTCCTTTTTCTGGTTCTCCTTTGGGGGAGGAACATTCAAATATTTCCCCTTTGAATGAAAAGTGGGCTTTTTCTGAAATGGAGCTCTTTCCCTTGGAAAAGCATCCTGTAAGTCCCTAGCTCTCTCAATGGCATATTGGAGCGTAGTTTTCCTAGTGGAATTTACCAACCCATGGAGAGGCTCTCCTAGCCCATCAATGAACATATAAACTCTCCTAGCTATAGATAAATCTAGCACCATGATAGAAATTTTTAGGAATTCGGAGATATAAGTCTCTGGATTCCGTGACTGCTTAAGCTTGGCTAGCTCAAAAAAGGGTGCCTCTGGATCTCTCTGGTAAAATATTTCTACCAACCTTTGGGTAAATTCTTCATATTCAGTCACAATGGAATTCCCCAATGTAGAAAGACCATGAAACCACCATTCATGTTCCTCACCTTCAAGATGCAACACTGCTATCTTAATAGCTTCAATCTCTGGTACTTGGTTCAACTGGAAATAGATGTCTAGTTTCTCCACCCAATAATTGATTGTGCACTTGGATGAGCCATCAAAAGAAGACAAAAATAATCTACCCATAGTACACTGCAGATCATTGTTCTACATGTACCCTCCACTCCTATTGTTATTCAGGGGTCTCCTATTATCCTTGATCTAACAGAACTCCTAAAAGTTTGGATTCTCTTTGAATATTTGAGGCTAAGACTTATACTCTAGAAAATAATCTTCAAGAGAATGTTGTTCTTGGGGTCCTCCACCTCCATTTTCTACTGCTAGGAATGTATGCATAGTGGATCATTGGGAAACTTGTTGCCTCACTGGTTGTTCACACCAGTGATGTGAAGTGTTGGAGATTTATCCATGTAGAAACCCTCTTGGGTTCTCCTTTTGTCTTTCCATCCTCATATCCTTTATTTCTTTGGCAATGCCTTGCATGGTTTGGAGAAGAAGCTTTGGAAACTCCTTTTTCATCCATTTCTCATGATATGGGAGTCTTTCCTTTGGCTTCTTCATTTCTTGTATAATCAAACCTCCCACTTCTACTAATGTACCACTTCTCCCTTTCTGTAAGAGGCTCTTATTATTCTGATGACATAGATGTGGTGTCTCATAGGCTGGGCCACGATTATGCTCTGATACCACTGTAATATTCCAAAATAGGGAAAACAGGAATATTGAACATCAGTCCGGAAATTACAGTAAATATCAATACATAAAAACATGAGAAAATAATTGAACCATTTTATTATAGATAATATCATAAATGAAGTACATGATCTTGAGGGAAAATACACTCAAGCTAGGAAAAACAA
>CM076572.1:390853801-390981301 GCA_034641835.2 Pinus albicaulis | reverse complement strand
ATATTGAGGAGGGCGTAGGTCCATCTGAGGAGGCAAGCCTATCGACTGAGCAGACCGCCGCACCATCCACTCATCAGTAGGCTAGACCATCCACGAGTCCTAATGAGCAAGAAGTTCCTGATCAGCATGAGGCACCTCCAGATCAGTAGGAACATGATCATCGACATATATTTGAGCATGTAGAGGCTGCACCATCGACTATGAAAACCTCGACTAGTACTATTATTGATGTACCATGAGATGATATTTGAAATTTATATGTAGTTATATTACAGTTGTATATTTTTGATATTATACAGTTATATATATATATGGTCCATGTATTTCATGTTCATGTTGCGGAAGTACTTAATTTACATGTTGGTGTTCATCATGATGTGTATATTGTTAGGTCATGTTAGATATGTTCATTTAATGTGTAGCTTGCATATATATGTGTATGTGATAGAATTTATTTGACATGAGATGTATATCTGATGTTTGTGCTGTGGTGATGTTATAAAATGTTTTGTTTTGTTAGATGATTATGATCATGATGATTAGATGATTTTAGCAAATTTGAATGTGTTTTTTAGTTGAATATGATGTTTTTACGATGGTTATCATGATCATGATTTTTATTTTTAATATTAAATCATGATATTAATTATATATTATGTTGTGATTGTAACTAAAATTTTAATTTTAATTTGATGTAAAATTGTAATGCTATTTCTAATTGTAATTGTATGTAAAATATTTGTAAAATTATAATTATAATTGTAATATTTAACTTATTGTGAAATGATTGTAATTTTAATTTTAATTGTAATTATATATATGTAAAATTGTAAAATTGTAATTGTAATATCCCAAATTGGGAACTGCTAGTAAGGCATGACTGGAAAATGCATTTTCCAGTAATGGCTGCTACAGGAATGAAATCCAGCACTTGGATCCCTTAGATCTGAGTATCTAAGTTCTAAATCCAAGTGGGCATCAGAAATAAATCCTCCTAGGTGGGTTAAACAGATCTCCCACGCCTATTTTTCTTCAAAAATTCCTCAAAGAGAGACTGCAGCAATAACAAAGAATTCTGCTAAGGAAATAACGCAGTTTCTGCAGAGCAATGATAGGAGGCTCATAAAAGATGTTTCAATAGTATTCACAGCAAAAAATAAGTCTTACAATTCATTCCATCAAGTACATAGCTGAAAATACAGGGCAAAGACAGAAGAAATCTCCTCAAAAGAGGGCCACAACCATATGTTTGACAAAATGTTGCCTTGACAGTGTTATTATTATTCAGCTCCACTAATGTATGTTACATGTCAGATCTAGAGTAGATCTATGCATAAAGTGTCAGATCTATATCAGATCCATGCACTAGAAGAGCTCCTCTTTCAGATCCCCTTGGAATTTCGGGGTTTACACCAAGCATGAACAGTAGATCTGAGATCTAAGAAAGAATATTTGCAGAAATATTAAGAAATACTGAAGCATTCATATTATGCAAATCAGATCTGAAAAGTACAATAAATAGATCTCCTCCACAAGATCTCAAAATGAAGAGTGGATCCTCAACACTCCAAAACCAGCTCTCCAATTGATGCACCCAAACCCCCTGCAACACCTCCTACAGGAACAACATAGATCTAGAGAAAAAATTGCGTTGTAGAGGATAGGTAGCTAATGGCCACATGCCAAGATCTGAAACTGAGGCTCATGCACTCCAATAAACTTCCTCCAATAGAGTAGAGGCCTCCTCCACTGACAAAGAGCACTAAAATGACTTAGATCTGAAGAGATCTGATGTCCTTGAAAATAACATAGTCCCTCAAGGGAGACTATGCTACAGCTTGATTAACTGTGTTGGCCTGATGCCAAGATGAAAAACTAAATCTCAACAATGGATACACTCTTCCAGGAGGTTAAAAGACACACTCACTGAGAAGAGGTTCCAATACAAGCTAGATCTTTGCATATCTAGATTTCCACTTACTGCAGTTCACATAGAAAACCCAATCCTAAGTAGAACTTCACTGTAGATGCAATATTAGGCTTGGAAAAATGCTGGATAGTGGACTAGGCAAACAAGGATCCTCCAAGAGCTGCTCAAGGAAGGAGCTGGGAGTTCCTAAACAGGAAAACCCCAAGAGGTGTGTCTCAACAGACAAACCTTCAAAAAATAATAGCATCAACAACCTTCTCTTGTTGTCCTCCTCCTTCTTTTATAGGATGAAAGCCCTCTCAAACCCTAAACCACCTCAATGAGTTAACCCTTTTCACATGTGGAGCCTCCATCTAGAACTGCGTTGTGGATCCATGAGGTTCATTGCACCTAGACTACACTGTTGATTTGGTCAATTTTGACCCAGTCTTGTTCTTTAAACTCATTCACACCTGCAAGAGATTATTTACATGGCCCTGATATGTCTCTGTTTACATGGGCATTGATTTATTCATGGATTTTTAGGAGTTTTACATGTCCTCCTCCACATTTTATTCATAAACATGAAATGCAAGATAAAATAAGGCAAAATAAGATATTCCCATTAGCTTGGGCTAAATGGGAATATTACAGTCTTCCCTCCAAAATGTTGCTTGTCCTTAAGCAACTGATAAGGTGAGTGCTGCAAGACTTCTCCTCCATTGGTGACATCATCAAATATCAAGCTTTCTGAATAAGCTGAGTGTTCACAAATCCATCCTCCCATGAGTTGTTCGTGATCCATCCCATAAGGTGCCAAGAATGCCATTGAAACAAACATGGCTGAACCCCAACTCTCCATAAAATATGTATCAAAGCATACAAAGAGAGCCTCCATCCCATGTGGTAAACACATGCCTCCTATCCTCCCTCCATACAATCCCAAAATTAAGACAAGTACATCATCCATTTATGGAAGAAAAACTACAAATAAAGAAACAGAAATTAGGACATGAGGAGATGGATCATAATCCCATATATGGTACCAGCGCAGGGTATCTCCTACCCACATCAGATCTAGATGTGGTAAGTGGTTTTCCCACTGCTTACTTGTAGCCCATGCCATCTCACTATAGCTGAATGTGTGAGATATGTTTGGTGCCTTAGGAAAGCACCCATCATGAAACAAGATCCCCCTTTGTCCATTAAGGGAGTGGCCAAGTACAGCAATGGTTGGGGCCCCATATCTGCCATGAGATGGAAAAAATATAACACTCCTTATTGGAGTCATGGCCTACAAAAACATGGTGTATGGATGCATGAAGTCAGAATAGAAAATACATGTATTAAGAGCATGCGTTCCACCAACAATTCTCCTCCTATCAATGGAGTGGTGCATAGATCTACTCTCTCTCTCAAGGGGAGGAAGAGAGGTTTGATTCAATTTTACCTTAGAATCATATTGCTGCTCCAACCCCACAGAATCCATGCATGTATGGAGATCCTTGGAATATCCCACCAGCTGTTGGAATTCCCAATAGGGATCTAGTGTGTCCCATAATGTCAGCGTTGATAATGTGCCAACTGAAGTGGTTGCCATGTTGCTGCTCTTCTCCTTGACATCCTCCATGTCCAAGGTGTATGTTGGAAGGCCATACCTCCCACTCTTCTTTTTTTTGTCATTTCCCATGCCAAAGGTATGAGATAGAAGGTTGCTATCCCTTCCTTGATGCCCTCCTTGCTTATGCACATGCTTCAGAGGAGAAGGAAGTTCTTGGGAGTTAGTCTTCCATAAAAGGTTATCATCTGTCCAAGGCCTATCTGTTTTGGCCAAAGCATGCATGTGAGACCACCATCTCTCTTCCAGCAGGGAAGAGTGTCCTTCAAACAAGTTTTTCTTCTGATTCAAATATGGCCTCCCATGCTTCATTATGGTATCATTTTCTCTCCTTGCAGCATACCTTGTCAATGCAATTTGAGAGGTGAGAATGGATAATGATGTCAAAGGAAAAATACTTTTCCTTTCTCTATACTTCCCCCACACTCTCAGTGATGTAGCATGGTCTACTAGTGCTCCCTCCTTCCTTGGATCTATGAAAGGATCATCAATGTATGAAACATCTCCCATCAAATATGATTCAGGTGGTTTCCCAGATGGTAAACCACAGGATAATGATGCCTCGTGGTTCATCCCCATGTAAACATCAAATGTCAATATATCATGACTACTTCCACTGTGAAAATATATCTCTGATTGTTGTGTGGAAGTACCATGAAACTTGGAGACCCCTCTTAATGGTGTAAGAGTGCCTCTGATTGGAGCCCTTGCCCCATTTTCAGATAGTGGATCAGATGTGTGACCCATCCTTTTTTCTGTCTCATTTCATTTTTGCAAATACACATGCTTCTCATTTCCTCCATATGGAATATTCCTTGGAATCCCTTGCAAAGGTGAAATAATCCCTTTAGTGGAAGTCATTGCTTCATTTCCATCTCCAGATGAAAATAGATTTCCTCCTACTTGCACAGCGCTGGAGGATCTTCTTTGCTTTCTTCCTTCCTTCTCCTCATCAGTGGAGAATGCTCCATCATCAGGAGGTCCTTTGTCTTGATCTCTTAGTGAGGAAGGAATCCTCAATTCTTCTCCTTGTGGAAAGAGATCTTGCTGAATTGGGGCCTTTTCTTCTAGTAAGAAGTGTAGCAGATCTTCAACCCCTTCAAAAATGTTTAGGACTGGAGTTGGCTCCATGAAATCTTCCACTTTATGCAGAGATCCAGATTCCTTGGGTTTTCTCTACTTCCCCCAAGAAGTCTCAAAATGTATCTCATCAAATCTTGTCACTAAGCTCCTAGTGAACCCTGCATAGGAAGAGATGTTCCTCCCTTTCAAGGAAGAGGACTGAAGCAACCACAAAGCATAAGCCTTCCCTTGAAGATCCAGCGTTGCTACTCTCAATGCTTCCTCTTATAATACTTGATGCAGCTGAAAGTATGTTTCAAGCTTATTTACCCAAGACTTGGATGAGTCTCTAGGTGACCCATCAAATGTAGGTAGACAGAATCTACCTAAGGTGTGTTGCATGCACCCTTTCCTACTACTGTAGCTGCAGGACCTTTCTTCTTTGAGTTGACAGAACTTCAGGAAACTGATATGCTCTTCGAATCCCTCTGATTGAGATTCATATTCTTGGAGACATTCACCAAGAGATCGCTCCTTTTGTGTTTCTCCTCTTCCTCCTTCCTTTGACAAGAAGGCAGGTGTGCTACCATGTTGTGGACCAAATTGTGTAGCTGAATGCTCACACACATCATATGAAGTACTGGGGCTATACTCTTGTGCAAACCTCATCAAGAGATCTTCTAATCTTCCATTCCTTACTCCCATGATTTCTCCCTCCAGCTCATGAAAAGCTTGAGCAATAATGTTAGAGAACTCTAATCCTTTTATTCTTTCAATGGTGTAACCATTTTTCTTCTGTCTTCTCCCATGATACCTCTACTCTCTATTATTGAGAGGTTCTCCTCTCACTGAAGACATAATGGCTCCAAGAATGTGCAGGCTGTGCTAAATATCTTGCTCTGATTGGATCTGAGATACATAGGTTGAGCCAAGATGGCATCTCTGATACCACTGTAATATCCCAAATTGGGAACTGCTAGCAAGGCATGACTGGAAAACGCATTTTCCAGTAATGGATGCTACAGGAATGAAATCTAGCATTTGGATCCCTTAGATCTGAGTATCTAAGTCCTAAATCCAAGTGGGCATCAGAAAGAAATCCTCCTAATCTCCCACACCTAGTTTTCTTCAAAAATGCCTCAAAGAGAGACTGCAGCAATAACAAAGAATTCTGCTAAGGAAATAACGCAGTTTCTATAGAGAAATGATAGGAGGCTCATAAAAGATGTTTCAATAGTATTCACAATAGCAAATAAGTCTTACAATTCAATCCATCAAGTACATAGCTGAAAATACAAGGCAAAGACAGAAGAAATATCCTCAAAAGAGGGCCACAACCATATGTTTGAAAAAATGTTGCCTTGACAGTGTTATTATTATTGAGCTGCACTGCTATATGTTACATGTGAGATCTAGAGCAGATCTGTGCTTAAAGTGTTAGATCTATATCAGATCCATGCACTAGAAGAGCTCCTCTTTCAAATCCCCTTGGAATTTTGGGGTTTACACCAAGCATGAATAATAGATCTGAGATCTAAGAAAGAAGATCTGCAAAAATATTCAGAAATACTGAAGCATTCATATTATGCAGATCAGATTTGAAAATTACAATGAATAGATCTCCTCCACAAGATCTCATAATGAAGAGTGGATCCTCAACACTCCAAAACCAGTTCTCCAATTGATGCACCCAAACCCCCTGCAACACCTCCTACAGGAATAACGCAAATCTAGAGAAAAAATTGCATTGTAGAGGATAGGCAGCTAATCGCCACATGCCAAGATCTGAAACTGAGGCTCATGCACTCCAATACACTTCCTCCAATGGAGTAGAGGCCTCCTCCACTGACAAAGAGCACTGAAATGACTTAGATCTGAAGAGATCTGATCTCCTTTAAAATAACGCAGTCCCTCAAGGGAGACTGTGTTGCAGCTTGATTAACTATGTTGGCCTGATGCCAAGGTGCAAAATTGAAACTCAACAATGGATACGCTCTTCCAGGAGGTTAAAAGACACACTCACCGAGAAGAGGTTCCAATACAAGCTAGATATTTGAATATCTAGATTTCCACTTGCTGCAACTCACATAAAGAACCCAATCCTAAGCAGAACTACGTTGTAGATGCAACATG
Source organism: Pinus albicaulis (assembly GCA_034641835.2). Taxonomy (NCBI): domain Eukaryota; kingdom Viridiplantae; phylum Streptophyta; class Pinopsida; order Pinales; family Pinaceae; genus Pinus; species Pinus albicaulis. The sequence continues at coordinate 390,974,579 of CM076572.1, read as the reverse complement.
AGGCTTGGCCAAATGCCGGATAGTGGATTAGGCAAACAAGGCTCCTCCAAGAGCTACTCAAGGAAGGAGGTGGGAGTTCCTAAATAGGAAAACCCCAAGAGGTGTGTCTCAACAGACAAACCTTAGAAAATAATAGCATCAACAACCTTCTTTTGTTGTCCTCCTCCTTCTTTTATAGGATGAGATCCCTCTCAAACCCTAAACCACCTCAATTAGTTAACCATTTTCACATGTGGAGCCTCCATCTAGAACTACGTTGTGGATCCATGAGGTTCATTGCACCTAGACTACATTGTTGATTTGGTCAAGGTTGACCCATTCTTGTGCTTTAAGCTCATTCACACCTGCAAGAGATTATTTACATGGCCCAGATATGTCTCCGTTTACATGGGCATTGATTTATTCATGGATTTTTAGGAGTTTTACATGTCCTCCTCCATATTTTATTCATAAGCATGATATGAAAGATAAAATAAGGCAAAATAATATATTCCCATTAGCTTGGGCTAAATGGGAATATTATAGTAATTGTAATTGTAATTGTATGTAAAATTATAAAATTATAATTGTAATTTTATGTGAAATTGTAAAATTGTAATTGTAATTCTAATTCTAATTCTAATTTTAAATGTAATTGTATGTAAAATATTGTAAAATTTTAATTGTATTAATGTGAAATGATTGTAGTTGTAATTTTAATTGTAAAATTGTAATTGTATGTAAAATTCTAAATTGTAATTGTAAGTTTAATTGTAATTGTATGTGAATTAGTAAAATTGTAATTGAAATTGTAATTCTAATTCTAATAGTAATTCTAATTGTTATTGTATGTAAAATATTTGCAAAATTTTAATTGTATTAATGTAAAATGATTGTAATTGTAATTTTAATTGTAATTGTATGTAAAATTCTAAAATTGTAATTGTAATTATAATTTTAATTGTAATTGTATTGTGAAATTGTAAAATTGTAATTGTAATTGTATGTATTGTCATCATTCAATTTTATTAAAAATTTCAAATTTGTAAATTTTTAAAACTATAAATTAATTGTCAATTTTGAACCATAACTACCGTAAGTAAAATGTATACTGTAAATATTGTTAAATTACCATAATTGTAAAATTGTAAATTTCTATGAATATAAATAATTGTAAAATAATAAATCTAGAATAATATGATTTTTGTAAAATAATACAGTTTAGAACATCATGCAAATAAATTCATGTACTTTAGAATTATTATTATTTTATTATGATCTTGCATACCAAAAATAACAGTATACATTTTGAAGATATCATTCACACACATTTAAAGAAATCAAGTAGTTGTAATATTTTAGGAATTGACATTATAAAAAATAAAAATAAAACTTTATAGAGTATGCCATTGTTTTCAAGATCAACATAATCGCAAATTATCAAGTGAAATTATTTTAACATTAACACAATGCCAATTACCAGTTAATTCAAAATACATATTATAATGTTTCGAAAAAAAGAGTCTTAGTTATAAGGTAATTAATTCTTCTTCTTTAGAAAAACCCATCTTAAAAAGCATAAATGATGAAATAACACATGTAACATATCACTCTCAGTTCTCATGATCACCCTCATTATCTTCCAGCTCGCTTGGCATGATAACACTATTGTTTTCAAAAATATCTTTTGATATAGGGTCATGTCTCAATATGAACCACCAATCAGTATCCAACATATATGGGTAAATAAACACTTGGTTGCAGTGTTTGGGGAAAACATAGGGCTCCTTAGCTTCATCCCACATCTTTCTAGAGTTGATACATATCAGCCTACTATCGCAATCTTCCTTTACATTATTATGATGAAAGGTGTACCACCACTTGCACCTAAAAATAACACATTGGATAGAAGAGCTATCCATTTCAATGATCTCTTGTATCTTTCTGATGTAACCTATCGTCCCTCGTACCAGGTTCTGATCACAATGGCTAGATCGACTAAATTGATCAAACTCGACTTCCACTCCATACTCTTGTGTCATGTGTCCATCATCATAATTTTTTGTGTGAAAATGTTGGCCATATTTTCACATAGATGAGAACAAATGCACCTATAAAAAAGTTACAAAATAATAGCATCATGCGTCTTATAATAGCCCAATAGTTAAACTATAGATGTAATTACATTTCTAAGGTGCATTATTATGTTTAAAATGTACATAAATAGATTATTACTGAGTGGATGCACCCAATACCTACATTTAGCACATCCTCTTCAGCACGTGTGTAACGACCGGTTGCACCATATTTCTCTCTGACTTGGTCAGCAACCCAACTATTAGGGCATATTTTTGGCATATTCCTTTTTAAATGATTGGGATAAGGCACACTTCTACCATTAAACCGTCTGAATCCTTTCATGTCACTATCCCATTTCATCCTCTTTTTTTCATACAATGCGACCCATGGTTGTGTCGTTTCGGAATTGTAAAGAATGGATTTATTGAGTGCATCAATTTCTGCATTCGCTGATGAAATCAACCCGACATATAGTACATATGAGATCAGAATATACATTATATCGAAGTTCAACAGAATTAGAGAAATCCCATCTTATTAATGTTTTTGAAAGTAATGGTTAGAGTAGATCTGAAGGTCTTAAAGCCTTTTGAGAACGCATATAAAGGATTGAGTGGACAACGAAAAAAATTTCCCATGTCCTTAAGAGAAATTATATCTCTGCTTCTTTCAAACCTATCTGCACTATTAGAAGTTCTCTTGGGTCTGTTAAATACCCTATCAACCCTAAGGACATGAAAGGGGTTTACATGATTCCTTGTTCTTATGGAACTCCCTATATAGGAGAAATAGGTCGATCCATTAGGCAGAGAATCCGGGAGCATGCTGCGAATATTAGACATAATCAGTCTCGTACCTCATCTCTTGCTGAACATGGGGAAAAATTGTGCCACCATGTTTGTATTGAAGACTCAGAAGTTGTTGCCAAGGTAGATTACTTCCACCATAGGAAATTAAGGGAGGCGATTGAAATTGAACGACATGCTAAGAATCTCAACCATGATGATGGTTGGAAATTAAGTAAAAGTTGGATCCCGACTCTCGCCATGTATTTTTGTTTAATTTTTTTTTTGATGTTTTATTTTATTTTATTTTTAATTAATTTAATGGTTTATTTTTTTATTTTTTTATTACGTAATTAATTTATTTTATTTTTTATTAATTTCATTTTACTTTATTTTATTTATTTATTTTATTTATTAATATTTTTTCCCCTCCCTAATACCTTCATAGGTAACTTTGTTTATTATTTTATATTATTTAATTAATTTATTGATTTATTTTTATCTAAATAATTAATTAATTAATTAATTATATTGTATTTTTAAATTAATTTTTTAGCCCCTATTACCTATTATATTTATTTTAATTACATAATAATTTATAAACCTTTTTTTATTATTTAATTAATTTACTTATTAAAAAAATTTCCCCTCCGTAGTACCTTATGATGTTACTTTGTTATTTTATTTTATTTATTTATATATTATTTAAATAATTAATTAATTTTAATTTAGTTTATTTATTAAATTAGAAAAAAAAAAACCCTCCCTATTACCTATTATATTTATTTTAATTACATAATAATTTATAAACCCCTTCTTTTAATAAATTACATAATTTCTTTCAAAAATTCATGTGAATCATTGTGAAAATATAGATAAAATTATAATAACAAATTTAATTAATAAATATATTTTGAAGATATAATATATATAAATTATAAATGATAATTATACATTAAAATCCATTTTAACCTATAATTTATATTTATATTTAATTATTAAATATATAAAAAAATAAATTTTATAACAAACATTTTTCTAAATCAACTCTTTGTTTATTTATAAAATCAATATTATATATATCACCTTTAAATTTTGTTAACACATGCGCACACACACACACACACATATAATAAAATTAAAAATAATAAAATGTGAAATTTATATAAATATAAATATTAAAATCTTTAGGACTTTCCTTACTACTTCTACAATTCTTGGAGTGGTAATCTACCTCACAGGTTTCTTTTATCTTGTTGAGCAAATGGAACTTTTGGTTCGGGTAGCGTTTCATTTAGTAACTTTACTTCTAGAAGTTCCTTTTTGTTGAGATATTTTGTTTCTCCTGTTATCACTTCCTCCATTTCCCAAGGCTTAGAAAGGAGACTAAAGGAGGTAACCTCAAACTAATATTTAGATTTGGTAACTAGCCCTACCAAACTAGAGAGGGCTTTATCGATGTTGATTTCATAGTCAATGATGTGACTAGAAAGGAAAGGATATTAGGCTAGATATAAGTTCATTGATATTGATTAGGGTTTTGTTTTGAATTTGCTGGATAGGAAGTGTCAGTCTAGGAACTAGGTTTAAATTTCAAGGTCATATTTCAAATGAACAGTTGCAGAGATGGAGATGAGGTGAGGTAGGTATACTTAGAAACACATTTAGATTTTGAATGTGGAATAGGATTTGAAAAAGAGAGAATCAGAATGAGCATATAGCATATGAGTTCATTCATGAGGGGAAGTAAAACAAATTTATGAAAATGTTATTAAACAGAGAAGAAAAGTAAGAATTCTTCTTAAAGACTCATAATACCATCATATGGAAGCACACATGTGGTTCCAAGAAAGCATAAGCATTCGATTTGATGGTAACACTGAGAAAAAATAATGATAATAATCATACCAATAGAACCACAAAATTATAGTTGCACCATGTCTTTGATTTCACTGTAAAAGGATGTACATAAAGCTCCACACTGCAATATAATCTATCCAACCTCTAAAATGACTTGAGTTAGGGTACTTATAGTAAATAGAGAATATGCCACCTCAATGGGTCGAAACCTGATCCAAAAAACTTCATTAATGCACATAATGAGTCATTACCTAATTTTTAGGGAAGTTAGAAACAATGTACCCTATTTTAACTAACAAGTAGGAGTCTTTGTCTCCTTGATTAATTAGAAGGTCCCTCAACAATGAGGAGCATAAATAGACTTCATTATCCATAAAACAACAAATAATATAGATGTTACCTCAAATTGACCATTTTTTACTCATACCTATCTGGAAAGAATTCTACATAGAAACATAGTGTTCCTTGCAAAAACGTAGCGTGTTTTGACAAAAGCGTATCGTGCACTTGGAGGGGATTTTAAGGTAACCTTTATGCACCTTTTTGTTGATATGAAGGTTGGATAAGGTAGTCCTCGATGTCCTCTAGCCAACTGAACCTTGAAACTTTCAAAATAAAACCTGTAAGACAAAGGCTGCTCAAGAAGCGTAACATGGGTTGAAAAACAGTGGAAAAACATGAAAATTGAGGTGATTTTTGAATTTTCCTTCAATGTTAAGAAGTGTTATGCAAAACCAAAGGTATATCTGGGATGTACACCTCAAGAGTAATCCATTCATGTAAATTTAACCCCCCATTGGAGCCCCTGAGAAAAAGCATGTAAATTTCACCCCCCATTGGAGCCCCTGAGAAAAAGTGTAGTGTGGCCACACTACGCTTCTGTACAACTGAAACTATCAAAATTTCCAAAACTTCAAAATTTTTCAAAACATTCTGCAAAATAGGGCTCAAAGGTGGAGAAATATCTCTCTAACCATAACATTATTTTCAAAAGTGAGAGAGGCTTTTATTATTTGGTATGTTATGAACAAATGACTCCTCTAGTTTTTAAAAGTAATTTCCCATTTGTTCAGAATCCAAGTTTGAATTTGATTGCAAAACATTGCAGAAGTGCAATGTACTCTCAACGGAACCATAGCATGCTCTTTGAGAGGGAGATTCAAGGCCTTCCGAGAGGAGTTTTGGGATGCACATCATATATTTGGAAATATTAGGATGTCTGCTACAAAATGGAGTCATCAAGCACTGCAAACCCTTCCGCTAAGCTCCTAAAAATTTGACTTGAATACAACCTATCGAAAAGTGGAGAAAATGACCTGGAGAAACTGTTTTTTTGGTATTTCTCTTATAATACCTGTGCATAAACTGAAGGAGGTTTTTTTTCTTTGGTATATGATTGAAAAAAAACTCTCTCACATTTTTCAAATTCATATTCATTACTTCAGAAAGTAAATTTGAAGTAGGATTGTCCATGTGTGCAACGTAATCCCTAGCAAATGATCACAAAAATCTGAAAAATGATGTGAAGGGTCTGAGTTGGCTCAAACCTAGAAACTTTCCCTCCTTTGCTGTAATTTATCATCTCTCTTTCCATGGTGTTTGTTTGTATGATAGAAACCCTAGCTTGATATGAAGGAAGGAAAGGGTGAAACTTAGGAAAACAAGGGAAAATGGGGCAACAATTTTAGGGAGGGAAATTAAGGGGATAGGAGTTAGGGAAAAATCCTATGAAATTATGGGAGATAGGGTAGTGTGTTAGTAACAAGTAAAAATGTAATTTCTTGAAAATAGTGAGGGGAAGGTGTGAAAATGTGGGAAACATAGTCCTAGCCTAGGAAATTGTCAATGGAGTATCATAGGCCAAGGTTTGTAGGAAAAATGGAAGAAATCAAGGTAATATGTGGGGGAAATTCTTTGGGCGATTATGTGAGGTGTAGGTGAGTGTAGGAGAGAAGGAATTTGAGGGATTTACCACTCAAATGAAGCGAAAAAACATGGAAATAAAAATGGCAACAAAAACTTAGAAGAGGGAAATTCACTGAATTTTTTGAGAATATGGATGCATAAGAGGAGTGCCAAATGCAACTCACTTGCCTAATAGGTGTTGTAAAACTATGAAATGATGAAATTCACCCCTTTGAATGGCTTCTTGTCCTCCAATTAAAAAGCATAGAAAGGAAACCAAAAGCGTGGGAGAAAATTAGGTTTTTTTTATGGATATTTGAAGTTTTATAAACGCTGAGATGAGACTTGATAATGGAAGAGAGATTAATGAAAGTGGAATGAGAAATTTGAAATGCTTTTGATCGTCTTTTATTAGTTGAAAATTTATTTTTTCTAGTGATGCACATCATATGGTCTTTTTGATTGAGAAATGATGCGATCTGAGTACAACATAGTCTTTTGAAATGAAATGTTACCTTTACCTTTATTTCTTTTGTTCCTAAGTTTCTAACTCCATTTAATGGTGACTCAAGTGATGCACATGACTCATTTTTCTTTTAAATGATTGACATTATGATGACCAAATAAGTGAAAACCTAAACCATAAACTATATGATGGCATGTTAACATTTTCATGGCCTAAGACACTTGAATGAAGACATGACCATGATGAGTGATGATAAAATGAACAGGTGGAGGGAGTAGCACTAACCTAGACAACAACCAGTGATCAAATTTTATTTTAAAACTTATTTGAAACTATAAATTTTGACCTAGGACCCTATCAACTAACCTTCAAAGAGTACATTTGATCACTAGGGACTGAGAGACACTAACAACTCCCTCCCACCAAAAGGGTTTCATGTGAGTCCTCTTGAGATGAAGGCCTTCATTGTTTCTCTTATGATAGAGTGCTATGATATGGTTTATTTCTAAGTATGATCTATACCTAAGCTCCACCTATTCATACTTAAGGGCTTGAACCTAGTTGTAGTATTTAGCCATTAAATTAATATTCATATGAAATCCTTTATTAAAGTTCATATCAAAGCATATGTGGGGTTATTTATGGTTTGAATATTTTTCTATATGTACAATTTAGAGGTGCATTTTTCCTAGTTCATTTCTTGTTTCAAAAGGAATATAAGACCCCTATTGTTATGTAACTAGATCACAAAAAAAAAAAAACTATTGATCAACGACTTGAAAATAATCCTCTTTAATGGGACAACATCCTTTTACATCACATAGATGAACAATTCCTCGATGATACAAATGACAAGACTTTCTTGGTATATATAGGAGTCTAAAGGGTCACAATATAATAAGGGCCTACATAACAATAATAATGTAAGCGCATGAAAATAACAATAGTGGCATTATATGGGGCACAACAATAACAATATGGGGGCTACGCTACTATTATAGGGACATAACATGCCCCTCTCCTTAAAAAGAGTGTTTTCCTCAATGCTTGAGTGGTTCTGGATGCTCCCATATAAAACACTCATCCTCCCATGCGGAATCTCCAGTAGGTATGTTCTTCCACTTAATGAGATATAATTCTATAGGATGTAGAGACCTTAGCTTCCTTGGATCATATCTCCAAAACAGTAGCGAACCAAGATCAAATATTTTTACACAATGTTCATCGAGATTTTTTCTCTACGTGGTAGAAATTTCCGCTTTTGAAGCCTTGTAGAGATACAATAGTTTCAAGGTAAACGATATCAACAATAATAATGTGAGGGCACAATAATAAAAATATTGAGATTCTATGAGGGACAACAAGAAAAATATGGGGGCTACATGGGGCATAACAATAATAATATCGAGACTACATTAGTATTATAGAGACCTAAGAATATCTGAACTATTTAATAATACACCACTATTTTGTTTTATCTTTACTTTGTAAGCATAATGATTTATAGTCATATGTGAATTTTGTCTGTCTTACAATTTAATTAGCTATTTAATTGAATAACTTATCATATAAATATGGTTTAATTAACAATTTAACAAGAAGATCTATAATATCTTTTGTTTTTTAGTTTTTTTTTAATTTGACATATATAAAATTTACCAAAGATATCTATTAGACGAGAGTTTAATTATAGTTTATTTATTCATATTATATCATTTCATATGCATAGAATCATTATAACAATATGTAAACTATTTAATAATACACTACTGTTTTGTTTTATCTTTACTTTGTAAGCATAATGATTTATAGTCATATGTGAATTTTGTTCATCTTACAATTCAATTAGCTACTTAATTGAATAATTTATCATATAAATATGGATTAATTAACAATTTAACAAGATCTATAATATCTTTTGTTTTTTAGTGTTTTTATTTAATTTAGTGTTTTTAGTGTTTTTAGACCAGAGTTTAATTATAGTTTAGTTATTCATCTTATATCATTTCATATGCATAGAATCATTATCCAACTTTATATATTTCCAATTTAGTTACTATATTTTTAAGTCTTGGTTCACTAAAACACCTTTTATAAAAATATACATTAAGCAAATCTATTTTACTAATAAATACTAAACCCATAGGTGATTCACGGCCATCCAAAGCACATGGTTAAACTAATATGCTACGTCATCTTAAAACTCGGTAAAAAGACTAAAATGACATAATGGGTAAGCCATAGACGCTAACTAATTGAACCAATCAATGCCTATAATAACAAGTTGAGGATATTCATCAACTTCCGAGCATGACATCCGTTTTAATCACACTTTAATTTATAATACTACAGGTAGTCAAAATAAACTTGGGTACTTGAAGGGTGAAACAACCATTGCACCATATTCCCCACAATTGGAAACCATTTTTTCTCATTACTTTCCCAAAACCTGATGGTGGGAAGGAATGTTGGAAATATTTACTTATTATCCTTTTTTATTTAATTACAACATCTGCAAACAAAAAGTGCAGATCATGAAAGAATAACTGCAAGGTTTTTATTAACATTGAGGCCCTACTTACTGTTAGTGCTATTGTGTCCACTCTTTAAATTGTAGGACAGGATATTTTTTAATTATTTAATATTCTTTTTATATATTATATTGTAGGTAATTATTTTAGTTTGAAAATTTATATATGTAAGATTTAAGAGAATATTTAATAAAAACATATAATTTATTATTAAAATTGGTAATTTTTTGGCATTTATTTAATAATATATATGTAAAAATAGGTGAATTTTTGACCAAATTGTTGAATATGTTTTTCATAAAATATCCAAAAAAAATAATCTATTTGCAAAATTTAACCTTTAAAATTTTCCCTATGAAAAAAACCAAACAAGTCTTCCACTTCAATAAAATTAGTTCATTGTTCAATCAACAATATCATTATCACTGATCTAGGTGGATATTGGTGGCCACCCGCCTATTTCACTTGGGGCCCCACCATTTTCTCTTTCAATTATTTTCACAACTTACTATTTTTAGCAGTTTTTCGGGTCCTGAACTTCCGGAGCCATTTTGAAGCCCCAAATGGAGATAGTATGCCGAAGTTACGTCCTTGGGAAGTTGAAACACCAATTTACCCAAACGGGGCCCATATTTTTGGCACTTCATCTCCTAGGGTTAGGTTTTTGGATGTTTAGAATTCTCCATTGTTTGCCAATAATAAATAGGCCCTCGAGTCTCATTGTAATAAAGTTCAGAGGTCTGTGGTCGCCACATCTCTTCTCAGAGATTCGCTACCAGCACCCTAGCTATTTTATTTCCATCATGTTTGTAAGCATATTTCTGTGATTTGATATTAATGAAATGAAGCCTTATTTCCACTTTATTTATATGTTTATGGTTATTTCTTTATTCTCTTGCGTTCCTGCATAAATTCTGATCAGTGGTATCAGAGCGGTCTGCTTTTTCTCGATCCTTCTTTGCATGTCCCCAACAAGATCGGGGTATAAGCAGTTAGGGCTCGATTTGGTGGAACCTTTGCAAGATCAGCCTCGCAAACTTCGACGAACGCCCATGGGGGATGAAAAGAAAGACGAGGGAGAAGGATATCTTATCAAAATATTTCTCGAGGAGACCCTTGAAAAAAAAAAGGAATGTGATCCTTGAACGATTGCCCACCAGTGGTGCATCTGCATCCAGCAGCCACTCTCGAGGTGCGACTCCCTTTAAGGTACAAGTAAACTTTTACATTCCCATATTTGAGGGTCAAATAGATGCAGATGTCGTAGATAGATGGTTGAATCTATTAGAAGGATATTTCTCGGTTCATGATTTTTCCGACTGGAAGAAGATTATTTTTGCACTCCTCAAAGCTACCCCCCATGTCAAGGACTAGTGGGAAACCTACTGTGAGAAAACAGACAAGACATAACCCTCTCTATTCTCAGCCATACCCACTTGGAATTATTTTCGAGATGCCATCAAGGAACATATTATCCTGTGGGGAGCTATGAGGACAAGTACATACAATGGACCACGCTGCGGTAACAAAGGGATCAAGATGTGCATGAGCTAACGAATTTGTTCCATACCAAGTGCACAAAGTTGGGTATCAAAGATTCAGAGAAACATTTGGTGCTAAAGTATTTCGGTTGTCTACACAGATACATTCAAGAGGAAATAGAGTTCCTCAACATCTCCTCGCTTGGTACGGCATATCGGTATGTTGCCAAGATTGAACAGAAATTCAAACAGAAGAAGCGATACTTTGGATCTGCGAATCAAAAGCAAGGGAAAGGTGCCCCCAAACTGTAGAAGAAAGGAAAAAGCCAAGGCATGGCGGCCCAAGAAAACATCCCAAAGACACAAGAAAATGACAACACCGCAAAGCCAAAGAAGGACACGGGAAAGTGGTGTGAGTTCCATAAGAGCTCCACTCACAACATAAGTGAGTGTCGGGCCAAGTAGTCGCTAATGGCCGAGATGAGGGCTTCTGAATCAGATGCATGCTCCGACTCTGAATCAGAACTTGAAAAGGTGAATGACAAAGGGAAGAATATTATTGATGCGGAGCCCAATGCCACTGTTGCCACTACGAAGATCCAAAAAGAGGAACCAGAAGATCCAGAGGAGGCAGAGCATCTCTTCCACTCCCAGATGTGGGTAAATGATTCCCCACTACGGCTCATTGTCAACAATGGGAGCCAGAAGAACCTCATTTCAACAGATGTCGTGAAGCGGTTGGGCTTTCCAACCACAGCGCACCCACAACCATACACCATCGTGTCTCTGCCAAGACGGACTCACGCTGCCCGCAGCGTCGCTTCCAGGCATCAAAGCAATCGATGGAGGGCTGTGTGATGGCTCGCTGACAGCCGATGACTCTACTAGGCTGCCCCACACGTTGGCACAGATGGTAAGGAGTTCCGCCCGTTACTGTTATTTACCAGTGCACCATAGCATACTCGCAGGTACCACCGCCTCCCACTATCTCTTGTTACCGTAAAACAACGAAGAAGTTTATATTTCCCCAACCAGAAATGCCCTATGATCACCATGTGGAAGAAGACTTCTGCCACTACCCAAACACATTCTCCTGACCACAATAAATGGAGATGGCAACAAAGATATACGTGACATCTTCACCTCACCCACAGGGGTGCCTCTACACTGTTAGGTCAAGCACCCCATTAACCTGACCTTAGGTGTGCCACTACCCAATGGACCAATCTATAGGCGCTCTGTTATGGAGAATGATGAAATCAAGAGGCAGATTTAGGAGCTGCTACAGAAAGGTCACATTCGGCCAAGTTCATCGCCCTGTGGGAGCCTGATCGTGTTGGTACAGAAGAAGGATGGGACTTAGAGACTCTGTATTGATTATTAGGCACTGAACAAGATCACTGTCCAGAATAGGTACCCAATCCCATGAATTAATGACCTTCTAGACCAACTCAAAGGGGCAAAATATATCAGCAAGATCGGCTTGAAGTCTGGGTATCACCAGGCACCAATCGAACCTTCTGATGTGTGGAAGACTGCCTTCAAAGCCAAGGAGGGCCTTTTCAAATGGCTCGTCATGCCTTTCGGATTGAAAAATGCTCCCGCAACCTTCACGAGGTTGATGAATGACATCTTGCGTCCATTCACCAACTCATTTGTAGTGGTATACTTGGATGACATTCTTATCTTCAGCCAGACTTAGGAAGAGCACCTCCACCACATCCGAGAAGTACTCCAAACACTGCGGCAACACAAGTTGTGTGCCAATTTGGAGAAGCGCACTTTTGGCATGACCCAGGTTAAATATCTGGGATGCATTATTGATGAAAGGGGGATGCATGTGGATCCAACCAAGATCCAAGTCATTCGAGATTGGCCAGCCCCAACCACCCTAAAAGAGCTTCGCAGCTTTCTGGGTCTTTATAATTTATACCACAGGTTCGTGTTGGGATTCTCTCATATCACTTGGCCCTTGAGTAAATTCACCAAGGGAGGAGAAAAAGAAAAATTATGTTGGTCAGAATATCAACAGAAGGCGTTCATAGAATTGAAACATCGCCTCTTTTCTGCCCCAGTGCTCACATTACTAGACTTGCAACAACCATTTGAGATCGAGACAGATGCCTCTGACTATGCTACTGGGGCAGTTCTTACTCAACATAGGCATCCAGTGGCATATCACAGTGAGACATTTTCTGACACAATTCAAAATTATCCCACTTATGACAAAGAAATGTATTCCATTATGCATGCTTGTCAACAATGGAAGCATTACATTTTTGGGAAGGAGGCAATCATCCATACAGACCACCGACCCCTGTAGTTCATACAGACACAAGGGAAGTTGCAGAATGATTTCCATCAGAAGTGGTCTACATATCTACAACAATTTCATTTGAACATCAAGTACAAGAAGGGTAGCACCAATAATGTTGAAGATTGCATTAGCTGACCACTAATCTTGACCATAACCACCGTTCTCAACTCTTGTGGGCATGAGACTTCTGATTGACTGCTTCTCTACAAGAGCGATCCAGAATTCAACTACACATACAAGGCACTCTTGGGGGGTATGCAAGTTCCAAATTTTCACCTCCAAGATGCACTATTATTTCACTTGGGACACCTTTGTGTTCCTTCAAGCGAGCGTGCCAAGATGATATGGGAAGCGCACTACAGTCAAGTCGTTGGGCATTTTGGGGTCGAGAAAACAATGTCAGTACTCTAGAAGTATTTCTATTTGTTAGGTCCCTATATCACTAGTATAGTCCCTTATTATTGTTAGTGTAAACCCCTTATTGTTATTATTGTACCCTTGTAACCCTCATTTTGTTATTATTGTGCCCTTAAATTATTATTGTTAGGTCGGCTAAGATTACATTGTGGCCCACTAGGATTACATTATGGCCCCATGGACTCCTATATATAGAAAGGAGGTTTTGTAAATTGTATCATCCAAGAATTTTTCATTCATGTAATGTATTGAAGGTTTCCCCCTCGAAGTGGCTTATTTCTAAGGCATTGATATCTCTTTTCTTCTATTTTTGGAGCTGGTTTCACAACATTTGGTATCAAAGCTTTGGATTCTAGGGTTTCGCTGCTCCAAACAGGTCATCGTGGAATTTTTGCTATAACTGTTTTTCTACGAAGTTTCAGAAGCTGAAATTTTTAGGGTGTGAAGCTGAAATCCTGAGGAATATTGTTTAAAATTTTTAGAGCTTGGTTCGCAATATTTTCGGAGATATGATCTGTGGAAGTTAGGTCTTTTTTCAGGCTCCTAAACAGGTCATCGTGGAATTTTCACTATAACTTCTTTTCTACTGAGGTTCAGAATCTGAAATGTTTATGGTACAAATCTGAAATCCTAAGGAAACTTGTCAAAAAATTTCAGAGCTTGGTTCGCAATATTTTTGGAGATATGATCTGTGGAAGGTAGTGCTTTTTCAGGCTCCCAAATTTCATCTCAAAAAGGTGATCGTGGAAAAATTTCAATAATTCTCTCTCTGAGCATCAGATTGGAGTGCCGTAAAAATTGGTTGCAAGTACACGTACTATATTTTCTTGGCTATCAATTTTAGAGGTGAAGGATGAAACAGTGACACGTGGCAAGTCGTACAAGTTCGCTATACTGAACTAGTACATAATTAGGTCATTGTGGGAGATTGGACATAACTTTGTCTTGGAGAATCCAAATCAAGTCAGACCTGTGGAATTCAAAATATAATTTAGAGGGCTACTTCAGTGCTGAATTTCAAATATTGAAGAGCTGAAATCACAGATATAATACAATTTCAATATTGAACTCCTCAAAGCAAGTAAAAGGTGTGTATTTTTTTCCAAATTGCATAAGTCTTCTTTGAAGAATCAAGTTGAATTGATTCTAAGGGCATATTGTAGAATAAATATCAATATTGGATTCTAAAATGGCCCCTAAAAAGAATTCAACACCCATTAAGCCTTTAGAAGGCTCTACTATGACTCATGAAGATGAAGAATGGCAACATGACATATCAAAATTACAAGAGCAAATTTCGCTCTCGCAAAGAACAACAAAAAATGAAATGGAAGTTTTTAAGAAAGGCGTGGAAACTAAGATGGATGGTTTGAAGAAAGGCGTGGAAGCGATGAATGGTTTGGAAGCTAAGATGGATGGCATGGAAGTGGGTATGGAAGCTAAGATGGATGACATGAAAGCAGATCTATAGAAAGAAAGACAACATGGGAAAACATAAATAATCTAAAAGTAGACATCTAAGGTTGGCAAAGTTGGATAAGAAATGTTTCCCAATGTGAAAAGATAGAGAGGAAATCATGATGAGAAGCTAAAATAAATATTAACGGATTTCAGCAATCCTACTATTAGAGGAAGAACCACCATATTCCAAAAATGGATATGAGGAAGTTTGATGGAAAGGATCTTGTAACATGGATACCATGATGGAGCAATATTTTGATCTCCATAATTTGCAAAACACACAAAAGGTATGCATTGCAACTTTACATTTAGAACAAAATACATTTGTATGGTATCGATGGCTTTTCTCCCGTAAAAAAATTGTCACTTGGTCAATTTTTATGGAGGAAATGATAGCACATTATGAGGATACAAAGAGCAACACCTTTTTTAGCCAATTGATAAATCTCAAACAAAAGGGTTTAGTGGGGCAGCACATTGAGGACTTCCAAAAATTG
This sequence comes from Pinus albicaulis, assembly GCA_034641835.2. Lineage (NCBI taxonomy): Eukaryota > Viridiplantae > Streptophyta > Pinopsida > Pinales > Pinaceae > Pinus > Pinus albicaulis. The sequence goes on along the minus strand of CM076572.1, from coordinate 390,958,801 downwards.
AATATAAGGGTAACTGATATTCCAGAGGAACACAGGATTGATCTCTTCATAGGCACTCTAAAGGATAACATCCAACATGAAGTTCATGTTTTGGAACCTGATTCATTGGAGAAGGCATTCAGGCTGGCAAGAAAAGTTGAATGTAAAATTATGGCGACAAGGAAGCCTACCACTCAATTCTATAAAGAAGGAAGTGTTGCTACGCCTAGATTTCCACAACCTACAAGGCTGACACCACAACAATTGGAAGAAAAAAGAGCAAAAGGGCTTTGCTACAGTTGTGATAGCAAATACACTAAAGGTCATAAGTGTGCTGAGAAGAAATTATTTTACATAGATTGTGAAGAGGAAGAAAACGAACAAGAAGAGGATATACACCAGGAACCAACCCTAGAAGAGGAAGAAATGAGTCTGACCATATCGTGTAATGCATTGGCAGGAATTACCACTCCTCAAACTCTAAAGATAGAAGGACATATCAAGAAGAAAAAGGTAATAGTGTTGATTGATTCAGGTAGCACCCATAATTTTATTCATTGTAAGGTAGCCAAGGAATTAAATTGTTTCCTATACCCAGCACCAGAATGTCAAGTGATGGTTGAAATGGAGGAACTATAAATTGCTCTGGAAAATGCCATAATATTAAGCTAACCATGGGGGAATATGTATTGACTAGTCCAATGCTTTCCATTCCTATGGGAGGTGCTGATGTTGTACTAGGAGTACAATGGTTACAATCTTTGGGGACGGTAGCTTTTAATTTTCAAGAAATTTTCTTGGAATTTTTTTCAGAAGGAAAGGAAGTCGAATTACGTGTAAAAGGACAAGGAAGCCAGATGGATAATAAGTTTAGAATGTTCTAAAAAGCTTCAGAATAATAAATGAGTGATTGCAGCCAAATTATTATCACTAGAAGTTCCCATATCAAAATCATCTTGTCTACAGATTCCACAAGTCTTGGACAATCATTCCAAGGTGTTTGAAACTCCCAAAGGACTCCCACCTATTCTTGATCATGATCATGCTATTCATTTGATTCCAGGAAGTGTTCCTCCAAACATCAGGCCTTATAGATATCCTTACATCCAAAAGAGCGAGATTGAACGTATGATTGCAGAAATGTTAGAGGTGGTTATAATTCAACCTAGTCAAAGTTCTTTCTCTGCTACTGTAGTATTGGTACCAAGAAGGATGGATCATGGCGAATGTGTCTGGATTATAGGGAGCTCAATAAGCTCACCATTAAAGATAAATTTCCCATTCCTGTGATTGATGAATTATTGGATGAATTACATATAGAAATTTGTTTTACCAAGTTGGATCTTCGTTCAGGATATCATCAAATTAGAATGAAGACTGAAGATATTCCGAAAACAGCATTTCGAACTCATGAGGGTCATTATGAATTTTTGGTCATGCTTTTTGTCCTTACCAATGCACCTTCTACATTTCAAGGGTTGATGAATTCCATTTTCAAACCCTTCCTTAGAAAATTTGTGCTAGTATTTTTTGATGATATACTAAACTACAACAGGTCTTGGAAGGATCATGTTGAACATGTTGACAGGGTGCTCAAACTATTGCAGGAGAAACAATTATATGCAAAAACATCCAAATGTTTCTTTGGAGTACAAGAGGTGGAATATCTGGGTCATATTGTATCTCACCAGGGTGTTAAAGTAGACCCTAACAAAATTAAAGCCATTAAGGAATGGAAAGTCCCCACAACCATAAAGCAGTTGCGAGGATTTCTCGGGTTAACAGGGTATTATCGCAAGTTTGTTAAGAATTATGGGAGAATAGCAGCACCTCTAACAACATTATTGAAAAAAGATGCATTTTCATGGACTCCTGAAGCAACTAAGGCTTTTGAACATCTTAAAGAGGCAATGTGCCTAGCGCCTGTCTTAGCTACGCCAGACTTCACGAAAACCTTTATTGTGGAATGTGATGCCTCAAGAAATGGAATTGGTGTTGTTTTATTGCAAGAAGGAAGACCCATTGCTTTTGAAAGTCGTCCAATCAAAGGAAAGTATTTACAGAAACCTATTTATGAGAAGGAAATGTTAGCAATACTGCATGCACTAAAGAAATGGCGAACTTACCTAATGGGAAGACACTTCAAGGTAAAACTGATCATGATAGTCTTAAACACTTTTTGGAACAAAGACTATCGTCAGAAGAACAACAAAAATGGGTCACAAAGATGTTGGGTTATGACTTTGAAATAATCTACAAAAAAGGAAAGCTGAATGTTGTTGCAGATGCACTCTCAAGAAAGAATGAAGAGGTGGAAGCATTGCTTTTGTGCCATTTCTATTATCCAACCAGATTGGATAACTGAAGCAAGAGATGAATGGAAGAAGGACAAAGATGTATGGATACTCATTCAAAAGTTGCAGCAAGATCCTAGTACATCCGATACATTTAGTTGGAAAAATGATTCCTTATGGTACAAAGATCGCTTATATCTTTGTAAGAATTCCCATCTAAAACAAAAGATTCTTCTGGAATTGCACACTTCTCCTTTAGGAGGACACTCGGGATTTTTAAAAACTTACCACAGGGTGAAGAAAGAATTTTTTTGGGATGGCCTTAAATCCGATATTCAAAAGTTTGTGACGGAATGTTTGGTTTGCCAGCAGAATAAAGTGGAGACAATTAAGACCCAGGACTTCTACAACCTTTATCCATTCCAAGTCAACGTTGGGAGGAGATTTCAATGGATTTTATCACAGGTTTACCTAAGTCCGAAGGAAATAATGTCATCATGGTGGTAGTTGATAGACTTACCAAGTATGCAAACTTTTGTGCATTATCTCATCCATTTAAATCAAGTACAGTTGCTACTACATTTATGGACAGAATTCAAAAGCTACATGGAAGCCCAAGGGTTATTGTGAGCGACAGAGATCCCATTTGTTAGTATGAATCCTTTGTCGAAGTGTACCAAAAAGGACCACTTTAGCTACGCATAACTAATAGCCCTAACAACAAAAGTGGCTGCCAATATCTTCAGATCTGCGGTTAGTTGAACAAAAAGAGCTGCAAAAAACCAGATCTATGCATGGAAAGACATTAAGCAGAAAAAACAAGGGTTTGCTCCATATACCAATAGACAAGACAAGAACAATTTTTGAAAGAATATTTATATTAATTGGGCACCTGGGAGGAAAACAAGAAGGCGTATCCAATTCTCCTCAGTGGGATGGGTTCTTGGAAGTCCTCAGCACTTCAGATCTAAGATTTCTCTCTTGTTGGTGTAGAAAACCCACACAAAGAATGGAACTCAAAGGGAGCTCACACAGCAAATGGCAGAAAATGGTGACCAAGTGTATAGATCCAGAGTGATCTAATAGGCAACAAAAGGTGAAGAATGGTAGGAAAAACTCTCCTATTTATAACAAAATATTGGGTCATTCTAGATCTTGGTGCATGGGTTAACCAGATCTAGATCCACTTTTTATGGAATATTTTATTATATTTGTTGGAGGTAAAAGGTATTTGACTTGGGTCAAATCCCTTAATTTGTCAAAAATAAATAAATAAATGATTTATTTATCTTTTTAAGGAAGCGGTTAGAAGATAATCAAATAAATAATGATTTATTTAATTATTTAAGGAAGTGGTTGAAATATAATTAAATAAATAATGATTTATTTAATTATTTGTGGGTGGTTTGGTCATATTTAACAAGGAATATTATCTAAATAAGATTTAAATAATTATTCCTAGAAAATAATAAGATAAATAAAGGTTTATCTAATTAATTTCTTTGTTTTGGGTTAAACATGACTAGGAACAATAATTAAATTATGGTTTAATTAATTATTCCATGAGGAAAATCAAACAAATATAGGTTTGTTTAATATTTCCTTTTGGGGTTTCCTGTTTAGACCATAAACAACCTAATAAATGTAGTTTATTAAGTTATTTTACATAGTGAAAGCAATTTTACTTAGGGTAAAATTGGTCTTACATGGTGTACTTGGGTCCATCTAATGATAATAGGTTAGATGACCAAAAAATGGTGTAACAGATTTCCCCCCCAATGTGTGAGTGTCAGGAGCAAATCGTATGACCGAAGTACGTTGTAAGAACACAATCACTAGACAACAAAAGGGATGTCAGAGAGAGAAATGTGAGGTAGATAGTGTGCTGAAGGACTAGACCCTGAGGAGACGAGACTCGCAGGTGCAACAAGTCTCTTTTTATGAGAGGGTACCTGTGCTGAAGGCGGCGGGGAAGGCATACCTATGCCCGCCGAGACAAAGTACAAAAGAATAGTGTGTCCAGTAAACAAGGGACCGAACCATAAAGTACAGCCGGCATAATCATGAGCCAGATAAAAATACAATGAGGAATCCCACATACATGCTGTGCCTGGGATAACAACCAGGACTGATACAATAATATCTGAGTATATGAGATACAAATACAACCCAAATGCCCCCTGTAAATGCTAAAGGGCTCACAAAATTTGACTGATACATGAAAATCAAAGAGGCGCTGCAAGTCGCTAAGGCCAACATCATCAAATATCTGGAGCTGCATCGAAGGCTGCAAGGAGGAAGTCATCCAGGCATGTGGGGGGCTACCTGCAGGGCCACCCCCTCACGAGGGTTGAGACATCTCACACACACCCTGGAATCATCAAGAGCTGCTGCTGTATCACTGAACCACCAAGTATACGGATCTCGATCATGCTGAAAGGAGCTGGAGTGGAGAAACAATCAAGTCAAAGGGAAATGAGAGATCCCTTTGCCTAATCCGAGGCACCGAACAAGAGTGGAAGCTGGAACCAAGGTACACCGCCCTCTAGACCTGGCTTCTGGAATGAATGAGCTGATGTCGACAGAAGGAGGTCCGCCATAGGTGAGGTAATGAGAGATCCTCAACTAAGGCACGAGAGAAAATAGTAGAGCGACGGACAGACTGACACTAATGACAATAGTAAAATGGAAAGGACTGAGTAGTGAATGGACGACTTCCCTTGTTAGATCATAAAGGGCATGAATGACATGGCAGCGACTGACACAATATCAGAAGGGATAGGCGACAGTGGGACTGAAGGTCATAATGTGCGACACAAGAGAGAGACCAAGCAATGAAGGATGGAGGGATATAGCGGGGCACAAAGGGACTCGGGATAGAATCCATGAATGCGATGATGACTCAACTTGGATGCTCTAAACAAGGGCGAATCGATGGTGCTACCACACAGTAAAGGCCCAATGGGGGACCATGAAAACATGAGTACAAGATGGTAACTCATGATGAAAATCGACATGAACAAAGACAAGTAAGGAGGCAAAATGGTGCCCCAAGTACAAGTGTCGTAAGTGAGGAAATTCGATTTTAGGGAGAGGTGAAGTGACCCTTCTTGGAAAAAATGTGTCCTGGTGAAGTATCAAATCACAAAAAACTAACAGATACCCATTTTAGGGCTTGGTGAGAGCTTTCCAATGGTGTAGACGGTTTGCCAAACGGGGCTACGGTATGGTCGCAGCAGTCGAAAGAAGAAACAGGGGTTCTCTTTTAATAAGGCAGTTTTCCCTCCAAATTCACTCATTTGCTATTGTTGTTGTTGTGAATGTAGAGAGGAGGGAAGGCCCTAAATCTTGCGGCGAGCGTAGCAGACAAACCGACCGTTGGAATCGAGATCTGTCAGTTGCAGGTAAGAGGCCTAACCTTACTCTTTCATTTTGATGGATTGAAAGTTCATTTTAGGGCCCAAAATCTCAGTAACAGACCCTCCTTCATCTCTATGGCCGGGTCACACTTTTTGGGCCAAAAAGTGCGACCTGGGAAGCAGGTTTCAGGGCAAAAAGTGCGACCTGTTCCAGAAATGGGCAGAAAACTGCGACTTGGGAGATGAGGGGGTTTTAGTGCTGTTTTTGGCTGAGAGTTGGGTTTTTGTGTTTGGTTATGGTATTCCCAATCTGTATGCTGAAAAATATGATGTTTTTGTGCAGGTATGGCAGATATACGGGTGAACTGGAGGGAGAGAGACCTGGGTACATTACGGGCGGAGATCCAGGCAGATCAGGGTGTCTGTCGTGTGTTGGCCAGGTTTGGGTTTCTAAAGTTTTTGGAGAACCCTTTGATGAGGGCTGGAGAGCCCTTGTTGGCCCGGATTATCAGTTATTGGGATCCAGAGCATGAGATCTTTGTAGTGCAGGGGCACAGGATCGAACGGACAGTCCAGGATATGTATTTCTTGACAGGTCTCCCGTCACTTGGGATGGTGGGAAACACGCAGCCAGTATTACCGCGAGGGCAGCATATCATGGAGTTTGTGGAGCGACATTGTCGACCGAGTCTCCAAGTCAAGGGGACTCGGATACCGATTGGGATCTAGAGAGACTAGAGACCCATGCAGTGGCCGCAGCGGTGCTGCGTATCCTGGGCAACCAGGCGCTCCATCACATCACTGGGGGGCAGATGATGATTGTGGAGAGTGTGTTGAGTGGGACCTACTATGGGTGGGCCCAAATGATGCTAGTGTCGCTAAAGCAACAGTTGTCGCTCTACAAGTGGCAAGTGAACCACGATTGCTCGTATGGGACTTTATTGTGCACCTTCTTCTTCGAGAAGATCTCGACCTTGCGGCCTCATATACAGCTCCCAGATGGGGGACCGAGAGAGCCTAGGATGCGCCAGTGGGGGCAGCTACTGTGCAGAGGAGAAGGAGGGGCGGTCGGGCGAGTGTTTCGACCTGAGTTCTTTGCCCATTGGGATCAGATTTCGTTATACATATACGACTATCCCTATAGTGGGATGAGTTATTGTGGGGATCCGGACCTACCACTTCCGCCTGGTTGAGTATGGGGGCCCGATGGTAAGTGATAAGTAACTATTCTTGTATGGGCATGTTAAAGTTATTGAATAGTAGATATGGTACTGATTCATGTACTTTGGGTATGCAGATATAGCTCCGGTAAAACCGACCGGATATATGGGGCGCCCGACAGCCTCTGGAGCTGCAGGGCCGAGTGGGTTGAGAGCAGCACGCAATGAGGATGCGGCCGCCCTTCTGGAGGACATCTGCCGTAGATGCGAGACGTTGCTGACCGGAGTTTCAGAGCGCGGGTGGCAAGAGTTAGACGACCAGTACGTGGAGGCATGCATTGGTCTTCCCTCGGAATGGCGAGGTGTCATGCGGCGCATGGCGATGGCCGGTCAAGGCATACGTGATCTACGGGCTGCAGGGGGAGAGCCATTGGCTCGGGATCCGCCAGATAGTGAGTAGGTGTGGGGCATGTGGTGCCCCCTAGTGTGTATGTAGGGGCAGTTGGTGCCCCCAGTTTTGAGTTTTTTTTAACATGCTATGGGCATGTCATATGTATCAGAGTAGATGGACTCTAAACACATGTTTTGCGACACATATTATGGATATGCATCATTTTTAATGATTATAAATGTTATTGTCTTGTATGAAATGCGTGTGATAAATGCCAATCTAGAACATGGTTTGCAATAATATCTACATAATGATTCTATTCTCGAGGTACATGGTTGAAAGTTATGGTTTCAAATGCACGTATCAAGAGTTTCACTTGTAAATAGCGTCTAAACAGCACAGGGTTATGCACATGATAAACACCATTTAGTTGCATGACAAGAAGTAGGGAATCCAAACGAACGTGAAGATGGAGGATATGATGGAAGAGGGCATCGACTAAGAGACCACGCGCTGCATCATATTCGGCCTGATTGTTGGTGGCAGAACCAATGCAGACCCCATTGGAGAGAACAAGGGCATGCAAGGGGGTGAAGATGGCCCAACCTGCCGAGGCTAGATTCCGGGAATAACGAATTGCACCATCGGCATAACCGATAAAGGGTGTGGACGGGGGGTCCTGCGGAATGGTGTGACAAGACAACAAATGAGGGGAGGAGAGACAATGACGGCAGCGTGAGTGGACAGAAGACATCGAGCGGCAACTGCGGGAGGGAGTGCAATGAGCAGGATGACTATGACTCATATACAAACTAGAGGGTGGTATATGAGGGCTATCGGAAGTATGGCGAGGACTCAGGCTGCGAAGGTCAATAGAGATACGGGTGGAGTGATCTCGTGTATGGGTAAAAATGAGGGGGTCCAGGGTGGTCGCTGATGGGGGGTCAAGCGAGACCACAGGGGAGGATGCAAGGGGACTGGGCGCTGAAGGTCTCACAGAGGAAGATAGGTAAAGAATTGTCGTAGTAGACTCCGTCATCTGAACATCAAGGGGGGGGAATGTCGATGGGAGCGAGGGAATCCTCAGGCTGGCCCGAAGCATACTGCGCGAGTATGGGAGAGGCGGATTGATTTTGTTCAACCTCATACTCTCAGACTACCTCTAAAGAGGTGCGGTAATGCGTCAGGTGAGGACAATGGTGGGAGTAATGGCCATGGACACCGCACAAAGCACAGGGTTTGTTGGTGCGGAGAGTCTTGGGGTTCTTGGTTACGGACGAAGAAGGAATGGAGGCTTCAGGGACCGTAGACTCGGGGAACGCGGGCACAACCATGGTACGGAATGTAGACTCCAGTCCAGGACAAGCATGGCTGGCGTGGCCAGAGCGAAATCACACAAGCGTGAGCTTTGTAGGTGGAGGGCCGGGTCGGTCGGTGTCTTTGGGTGCCCCCTTGCGAGCTTTGCCTTTCTTCCTGGGAGCTGTCACGACAGGAGAAGGGTCCTGTGGAGGTGCTGGGGGCACAGTGGCAACGGAGGAAGCGAGGGGGACCGGTTGAATCGGTGTCAAAGCCATGTAGGGTTTGGGGTGACCAGGAGGGGTAGCGGCTGGAGGATCAAGGTACCAGACCGGTATGCCCAAGGTCAGGTTAGGGAGAGAGAGGGTGGCCATCACGGGGACAGAATATACTCTGGGAGGGGGAGCCAGGAAACGTATCTGCCCAGCAGGGTAATGGCCAGGAGGGACGGCTCCGAGATGGTTAAGGCCTGGGGGAACCGATCCAGGAGGATAAAGGGGTTCAGGGATACCAGTTGTAGGAGTAGGGCCAGAAGGAGGAGGTCCGGCTGGCGGAGATGAAGGGCTAGGAGCAGGTTGCGGTGGGTGAGGTTGAGTCTGAGGTTGCTGACTAGCCGAAGCGGGCCGATTAAGGGCAGCCCGAGACGATTGCATCATGCAAACATTCGACAAGCTCGTATCAGAAATATGAGGAGGGGGAAGACCAGGAAAAGTTCCAAGCAGGGAGGAATCTTTGTAGACGCCGGGGGAGACACTGGTCAAGGAATCGATGGTTTGCTTATTGGCTACAGAAGATATGGTCGTCTCAGGGGAGTTCTGAGACGGCGGCTCATGGTAAGACAGCTGGTCAATGGTGACTATCTTTCCATTGTGAGGGAAAGACATCTTGCGAAAAACCACGGATGGGATAGCAGACATGGCATAGGTGTAGCTTCGCCCCAATAGAATGTTGTAGTCTAGAGGGGCGTCAATGACTTCGACGTCAACGCAAACGGTCTTACCGGCAAGGGTGATAGGACAATTACAGAAAAGGCCAATGCGCTGGGAGGCGTGGCCATCCCACGCTCGAAGGGTGATTATGGAAGGGGCCAGCTCAGGAGATCCGAGTTGCTTCCAAACCAAAGCAGACATCACACAGGTGGATGCCCCCTCATCAACTATACACCGAGAAACGTTGGCGTTCCAGATTTTGACTGGGATTTGGAAGGCGACGGAAGCAGGAAGAGGGGGATGGTCCGATTGAGTGGCGTCGAAAACAATCATTTGGTCATCAGCAGGATCTACAGCGCCCACAGCAGATAGTAGAGCCTTCTTTTGGGAAGGGAACGACTGGAGGAGTTCCAGTGTGGAAATGGCAGCAGGAGATTGCGCCAAATCATCTACTATACTATACGAATGGGCAGCCTCGACCGAAGCATCGTTTCGACGTAGGGGTCCCTTAGGAATCTAGGCATGAACCTCAACTTTGGGTTGAGGGATATGTACGGGGCCACCGGATGTCGAAAGAGGCTCAGTAGAACCTCGAAGAAGGAGGCTCGGGGGCAGACCGAGCAAGAGGCTTGGGGTACTAGCGAGACCGAGTTTGGAAGGTGAAGGTCGACGGTCGGGGAAGGATCAGAGTGCATCATAAGGATCTGGTAATCAGAGGAACCAGAAAGGGAAGGAGTGGCGACACAGGCATGGGAAGCGGTTGGGTAGCCACGGATCATGTTTGAGGAAAGGATACGAAACACCGGTGGTTGGGTAGTGGCCCACATTAGGAGGAGCGGGGGGAGGCGTGTTGTCGCTCGTGTGGCTCGACTCCCACATGCGCATACGGGGTAAGAGGGGACAATCGTGGGTGTAATGACCATAAACACCGCAACACGAACAAGGCTTATTTGTGTGAAGCGGCCTGTCAAGCTTGGGGTGAGTGCCCTGTTGCTAGTTGGTAGTGTTAGGGTCCAAACCAGGATTGGGTCCACGGGTACCAGGGGCAGATTGGTTTGGGTTGCCTCTCCACCTTCTTTGAGAAGAAGGGGGATTAGTCGCGCCCTGCTGTGCAAATACTTGCCCTGGAGGGGGCTGTAAGTGCTGTTGTGGGTTTGGAGGAGGCAAGGGAGATGGAAGCGCATATGCTGGAGGAGCTGGCGCACCAGGCTGCGGATAAAGGTAATGGTTAGGTTGGGCAACATTGAGGTAAGCAAGAGGTTGGGCAAAAGGAGGAGGCATGCCGTATCCTGGATACATGCTACCGGGAGGGGGAAGAGTGCTAGAGGTGCTGGCCCCTCCCTAAGGGAGACCATAGCCCATAGGAGGTTGAGCGTACGGATGGGAAAGGGCTCCAACGATACCATCAGCGGAATGAGATGCCCCCGGGGTGTTAGCGCCGCCGGGCCTGGGGAGGTCAGGAAGAACGGTATAAACATAACCAGATTGAGTGTAGATCAGGTCATATTTCAAGGCTATTTGGAGGGCGGCTTCTTCGGTTTGAGGAAAGTGAGAGGTGACATCTTTGCGTATAGGAGCTAAGAGGGTGCGAAGGAACCAGTCCATGTAAACCCAATCTTCAAAGGGGGGGGCTCGACATAGGCTCCGTCTTCGTCGCCATTCCTGAACATGGGCAGAAAGGTGGGTCGAAGAGGCTTGCTTGAATGAAGTCAAGAGCTCCGTGCTAGTATTGTATCGGAGAGGGAGCTGGAAATAAGATAAAAAGTCTTGGGTAAGGGTCACAAAGGTGGTATGGGAAGAGGTGGCTTGGTAAACATACCATTTAGAAGCTTCGCCAGTAAGCGTGCGTTGGAACAAACGAAGAAAGATAGAGTCATCGGTAATGGAATTGGAGGAACACCACATGTGGAAAGATCGGACATGATTGGTTGGATCTTCTCCAGCAAGGCCTTCGAACTTAGGGATGTCGAAGGGGAGCTTGGTTGGCATAGCAGGCCAACAAACATCGTGGTGGATAGGGTCATTGATCAACTGATTGAAATCGGGGAGGCTGAGGCCTGCAATGTACGGCAGCAAGGGTATGGTCGAGGTAGTTCTCGTGGCGGTTCCACTAGTAGTGGTTCCGGCATTAGGGCCTGGAGCACTGCTAACGTTAGTTCCTGGACCAGACATAGTGAAGGTGACAGGGGGAGAACCAGGAGGAGAGGGAGAACCTAATGAATCAGAAGGGGAGTCGGAGTGCAGACTCGGAGGAGGACTGGCTCGACGACGGCGGGACGGAGCAGGTCAATCAACCAGAAACTGAGGGTGAAGGCCAAGAAGTCTCCGGGAAAGGTGCCTTGGGGGCGCAATGATGACAGGAAGAAGGAAACTGACAAGGGAAAACAGGGACAAAATCAAGTGAGGTCAAGGGTAGAAAATGTGTAGTGACAATTGATTTTAGAGTCTTTTCCAGGCGGTGTTAACCAGGCGCTTCTTCACTTAGGGTCAGTGTGTGGCGTGGGTTAATTTTAATTTTTAAACCCTTTTCGTTTTGAGAGCAAGAAAATGTGTGCTGCGTAACTGAAAATAAATCTGCAGAGAACAGTATATAATGTTGAAATAACAGAAAAATAACAGCTACTATTGCATCGATTCAACCCAAGAAGGCGGGTCGCTCAAAAATAATGTAAAAAAGGGAAAAAATCTAGTCAAAACACACTTAAAAAGAGGCCAATAGATCTAGGGTCAAAACGGACAGGGATCTAAAGGATAAAGCTGCTGAAAAGAGGTGCAGATCACAGCCAAGAGACAGAGGCAAGGTGGCTGGAAAAAAGGGAAGAAATCAGCAAAAAGTGGAAAGGATAGGGAGGAGGTCCTAAAGAGAGGTCCAAACAAAATGACAAGAGGTGATTTGAAAGGAAGGAAGGCTGATTTAAAGGGATCTGAGGAGGAGGTTCCAGATCTGAAAAAAGGAAGGCTGAAACTCTGAAAAACAGATGGCTGAAACAACTAAAACTCTTCCACAAAAAGTGGAGGGTACTAAGGCCCTAGGGGGCTAGGTTCCCACTTAGATGAGTAAAAACAGATCAGAAATTGGTCAAAGCAGGCTGAGACAGAGGCTGGAAAACCCTGACAGAAGCTTTAGCAAAACCCAGAAAAATTGCAGAAAAACCACTGAAAAATTGGCAGGTCACAGGTTCTGACTTGTTTTCAGTGCAGGTCACAGAAAAGAGGCTGAAAAGTGCGACCTGGAGGTCCAGGTCACAGGTTATGGGCCAAAAATTGCGACCCCCCATTCCGGTTGTCTCGGCGGCATATTTTCAGAAAAGTTTCCGTCTCAGTTGCGGCTGGTGTCGCTTACCTGCGCAATAGGGCCAGAAACACACGGAAGTTAGAAATTTTAATGTCTTAGGGTTTTATGTGAGAAAAAAAAATAAAAATAGGAAAAATAAACAGCTGAAAAGAAACCCTAGGGTCTGAAGTAGCTGGATATGCGGGAATATGAAAAACGACAGCGGTCGTGAATTAAAACCCGTGTGGAGTCGCCATTTGTTAGTATGAATCCTTTGTCGAAGTGTACGAAAAAGGACCACTTTAGCTACGCATAACTAATAGCCCTAACAACAAAAGTGGCTGCCAATATCTTCAGATATGCGGTTAGTTGAACAAAAAGAGCTGCAAAAAACCAGATCTATGCATGGAAAGACATTAAGCAGAAAAAACAAGGGTTTGATCCATATACCAATAGACAAGACAAGAACAATTTTTGAAAGAATTTTTATATTAATTGGGCACCTGGGAGGAAAACAAGAAGGCGTATCCAATTCTCCTCAGTGGGATGGGTTCTTGGAAGTCCTCAGCACTTCAGATCTAAGATTTCTCTCTCTTGTTGGTGCAGAAAACCCGATGCAAAGAATATAACTCAATGGGAGCTCACACAGCAAATGACAGAAAAATGTGACCAAGTGTAAAGATCCAGAGTGATCTAATAGGCAACAAAAGGTGAGGAATGGTAGGAAAAACCCTCCTATTTATAACAAAATATTGGGTCATTCTAGATCTTGGTGCATGATTAAAATAATGTTAACCAAATCTAGATCCACCTTTTATGGAATATTTTATTATATTTGTTGGAGGGAAAAGGTTTTTGACTTGGGTCAAATCCCTTTATTTGTCAAAAATAAATAAATAAATGATTTATTTATCTTTTTAAGGAAGCGGTTGAAAGATAATTAAATAAATAATGATTTATTTAATTATTTGTGGGTGATTTGGTCATATTTAACAAGGAATATTATCTAAATAAGATTAAATAATTATTCCTAGAAAATAATAAGATAAATAAAGGTTTATCTAATTAATTTCTTTTTTTTTGGGTTAAACATGACTGGGAATAATAATTAAATTATGGTTTAATTAATTATTCCATGAGGAAAATTAAACAAAATAGGTTTGTTTAATATTTCCTTTTGGGGTTTCCTGTTTAGACCATAAACAACCTAATAAATGTGGTTTATTAAGTTATTTTACATAGTGAAAGCAATTTTAATTAGGGTAAAATTGGTCTTACATGGTGTACTTGGGTCCATCTAATAATAATAGGTTAGATGACCAAAAAATGGTGTAACACCATTTTTACTGGAAATTTTTGGACGGAGTTATTTTCTTGTTTGGGTACTCAATTAGCTCGTAGCTCATCTTATCATCCTCAATCTGATGGTCAAACTAAGATAGTAAATAAATTTTTGGAAGGATATCTTCGTTGTTTTGTATCTGATAAACAAACACAATGGGTCAGGTGCTTACCTCTCGCTGAATGGTGGTATAACACTTCCTTCCATACTGCAACAAAAATGACCCCATTTATGGCACTTTATGGATATCATCCACCATCCATCACATCATATTTAAGAGAAAATTCGAAGGTTCAAGCAATGGAACATCACATTGAGCATCAGCAAGAAGTTCTCCAACTCTTAAATGATAACCTGACTTTGGCACAAAATCGAATGAAACAACAGGCAGATCAACATCGTAGCGAGAGAATTTTTGATGTAGGAGATTGGGTATTTTTACGGCTACAACCATACAAACAAATGTCCCTCAAGCAAGCAAAGAAGGATAATAAATTATCGCCAAAGTACTATGGTCCTTACAAGGTGTTGCAAAAGGTTGGTACTATGGCATACAAATTGGAGCTTCCTGCTTCTTCGCGAGTACATCCAGTTTTCCATGTTTCATGCTTAAAGAAGGTTATAGGTGAAAATCTTCCAGTTCAAACAGTATTGCCAGAACTTGATGGGGAAGGAAAAATCATATTGGAACCTGAAGCAGTCATGGAAAAAAGAACTCGACAACTACGGAATCGATCAATTTCAGAGTATCTCATCAAGTGGAAGAACTTACCCACTGAAGATTCTACATGGGAGGATGAGAATTTTATACAGAAGCACCCGGAGCTACTCAAGCGTTGAGGACAACACTTTTTTGAAGGAGAGGGGCATATTAGGTCCCTATATCACTAGTATAGTCCCTTATTATTGTTAGTGTAAACCCCTTATTGTTATTATTGTACCCTTGTAACCCCCATTTTGTTATTATTGTGCCCTTAAATTATTATTGTTAGGTTGTCTAGGATTACATTGTGGCCCACTAGGATTACATTATGGCCCCATGGACTCCTATATATAGAAAGGAGGTTTTGTAAATTGTATCATCCAAGAATTTTTCATTCATGTAATATATTGGAGGTTGCCCCCTCGAAGTGGCTTATTTCTAAGGCGTTGATATCTCTTTTCTTCTCTTTTTGGAGCTGTTTTCCCAACACTATTGGCCAAACCTTCAACAGGATGTCGGGAAGTACATCACATCCTACACTACTTGCGCCATTTCCAAACTGACCATCAAGAAGCAAGGGCTCTATACTCCACTACCTACCCCTAGTCGACCTTGGGAATCCATCTCCATGGATTACATGTCAGGCCTTATTTCTACTAAGCATGGAAACAACTGTGCTTTCGTGGTCGTCGACAGATTCTCAAAGATGGACATTATGGTGGCCTGCAAGAATAATATCACATCAGAAGCCACTGCTAAACTCTTCTTTGAACGAGTGTGGGTGCACTTTGGGAACCCACAGTCTATCATATCAAATCGCGATAGAAAGTTCCTTAGCAAATTTTGGTCTAGCCTTTGGTCATTGTTGGACACCAAGCTCACCAAGTCCACAACTTTCCATCCTCAAACTGATGGCCAGACAGAGGTCGTCAACAGGATGATTGTACACATTCTACGCATGTACAATTCAAAGCATCCATGCACATGGGATGAGAGCCTTCCTTACGTACAACACAGTTATAACTGGGCTTTCCACAGCTCAACCAGCCACAGCCCCTTTCAGGTGGGCTTGGGGTTCCAGCCACTATGTCCCATTGATGTAGCCATGCCATTTGCAGCTACTCAGGCCGATTCGGCTCATGTCCAGTCTGAAGTTGACAAAGCAAACAACTTCATCGAGCGCATTCAACATATCCACCAACAGATTTATGACATATTGGATAGAGCCAATGCTAAGTACAAGCAATGACATGATCAACATCGGGTGCCACACAACTTCCAGGTGGGCAAAAAAGTGTGGCTACATTTGCAGAAGGAGCACCTCACTGGACCCCACCGCAAGATTCGCCCGCTCCGATATGGGTCGTACACCATCACCAAGGCTGTAGGGAACAATGCCTTCGACCTCAGTATTCCACCATTCCTTGGTCTGCACCCAGTATTCAATGTAGACTGCCTTCGTCCCTACTTCCCACCTCTATTGGACACCTCTGACATTGCAGAAGAACTCACACCAAAATATTTAAACCCAAACTACATGGAACAGGCCATCGCAGACTATCTCATGGACATGCAAATCAAGAACACTCGCCAACAGAAGATCCAACTATATCAGGTTATCAAAACTGGCCAACTCCTGCACCAAGGCAAGTGGTTCACTAGGGACCAAGTTCAACAGAAGTTTCCTCATATCATGGAGGAACTCAACGCAATGGGGACCATTGCTTCCTAAGGGGGGAGGAATGATCCAAGTGGATATTGGTGGCCACCCGCCTATTCCACTTGGGGCCCCACAATTGTGTGTTTCAGTTATTTTCACAACTTACTATTTTTAGCAGTTTTTCGGGTCCTGAACTTCCAGATCCATTTTGAAACCCCAAACTGAGATAGTATGCCAAAGTCACGTCCCTGGGAAGTTGAAACACCAATTTGCCCAAACGAGGCCCATAGTTTTAGCGCTTCATCTCCTAGGGTTATGTTTTTGGACGTTTAGAATTCTCCATTGTTTATCCATAATAAATAGGCCCTTGAGCCTCATTGTAATATAGTTCAGAGGTTTGTAATTGCCACATCTCTTCTTAGAGATTCACTACCAGCACCCTAGTTATTTTATTTCCATAATGTTTGTAAGCATATTTTTGTGATTTGATATTAATGAAATGAAGCCTTATTTCCGCTGTATTTCTATGTTTATGGTTATTTCTGTATTCTATTTCGTTCTTGCATAAATCCGTATCAATCACATTATGAGACTAGCCTTAGACTTCATTAAATTTGATTCAATCAACAAGATTAATTATCAAACAAATTTTCCACTTCAGTGAAACCGGTTCAATCAACAAACAAATTTTCCACTTCAGTAAAATCGGTTCAATCAACCAGCAACATAGTGGGTGTGAACATGAGTAAGATTTTGTGCTTCGACCCTTCGATATATTTATTGTAATTAAATAATTCAGATAACTAAATCTAAATACTACAAGAAATTCATAGTACCGTAGCCAAATCTTAAGAGTATAAATGCAACTGTGCCATGATTCCTACGACCGTAAATACAACTACAAATTGGTATTAGCAATTATGAAACGTCCCTTCAAAATTCAAATGTGAAATCTAAAGGTTAGAGATTTTAATACCCATAATTTATGATGTATAATTTTCCTTTATACAGGCCAGGAGTGGAATTTGACCGGAATTTGACCGTCTCATGAATGTATTTTTTTATTTTTAAACGTATTTGGCAGTAAACCAAAATTTTGAAATGCGATAAGTGACATGTAAAATAATTTTCAAACTATAAATTTGATGTCAATTATTTAGGGTGATTGTTGTAAATTTTAATGAGTACTTTACTAATAAGTAATTTAGAGACAAAGACTGAATAATTTACATGAGTGGTTTACTAATAAGTAATTGACAGGGAATGAATAAGCCATACAATGAAATTCATATAAACACAATTGATAATAAAAAGAAATATATACATTTCATAAATTATTTATTTTTTCTTTAACCTTTATAAATTCTTGAAAAATTTCTCTAGATTTTTATTAAAAATTTAAATTAAAAATAAGAATTTATTGTATATAAGTATATTATAAGAATTTATTATATGAGTACATTTTATAATAATAGTTGATCACTTTCCATCCATTATCTCCCTAGTAAGAACCTTCACCATTAGTAAGTGAAAGAAGTATGACTAATCCTAGATTGCATTCTTAATGTTTTGTTTAGAAAAGTTATTTCCCATTTCTATATCAATATTGGTATATGTGAATTAAATAGTGATAAATAACCAAGCATATTTTAAATGACATCGAAGGATGCAAAATTTAAGTTCTATAATTACATATTTTGTCATGCTATTCTATAGTGTTTATTGTTTAATGGTAAATGAAGTCTTCAAGTAAAATAAAATATCATTCATCATATTTTTATTTTTATTTATTTTCTTCTCTAATTTAAATAACTTTCTATTTGGGGGTCATTTCTGAAGAGTTGTGTTTTTCCAAGAATCACTAGAATCTTAGTATATTTTTTGTGCTATAGAACCAAACTAGTAAGTTAATATTCTTTCTTCTTGTAAGGATGACTACGTTAACCGTACCTCTCAATTATTATGGAAGTTTTTCTTATGAAAACAAAAACAAATAGACACTCATAACTGTACATAAAACCTAAAATGAAACACTCAGAAAAGTAATCATATTACCATGTGGTAGGTAAGATAAAATTGAAATTAAAAGCCTAATATAAGTCAAGGGGAAATCACACTATAATAATTCAATAAATGATGAGTTCATATCAACTCCATATTATGAGAGTCTAAAACAAGTTTTCTCTAGGTTTGAATAATACCACATAAATAATTTAAAAAAATAAATGATTCATAATAATTATAACTAATAAATGGTTACAAAAATTATCTACTTTAAAATCACAAGATAAATTAAACTATATGAAGTTTATGTATCATTTTATTTTTGTAAAATTGCATATGTATTTTTCTTAGACTTACATTATTGTTAGAATAAATTTAGATGTCTAAAGAATTATATATATAAAAATATGATCGGTTAGTTGGAATTTCAGAACTAATAAAATTTTAAAATATTAAATTAATTGTAATGTTAATTTGGAAATGTATAAATAAAATATTATCATGTATATATTTATATTTTACATTAACTAATTACATATAAATCTTGATTTAAACAACATTTTGGTAACTATCACTTGAAATTATTTTATAAATACTAAATATAGACTATTTTTGAAAATAAATGTGAAATTAATTCAGGTCATAATGATATTACAAACATTTCACATTCTCAATAGACAAAATTAATATATTACAATTAATTATAAAACATATTCTTTGTAAAAGGTCACATGTTCAAATCCATAGGGGGTAGAGTATGTACCAAAATTAATATATTACAATTAATTATACAACATATTCTTTGTAAAAGGTCAGATGTTCAAATCCATAGTGGGTAGAGTATGTATGCACATGTAGAATTCACAGTGAAATTCCTACTGGAAGTGGGTCCCTTGTCTCATAGACAAAGGAGACTCGTACATGGATTTTTTGTACCATAAAAATATATTATTATTATTGTTGTTGTTGTTGTTTTAATACCCTAATTTAAAACAATTATGTTTTATGTAGATAGGACAAATATTATGTGGATCTATGGAACAATTATAATGTTGGAGGAATTATAAATTTTAATTAATAATTATTGAAGAAAATGGTATCAATTTTTATAAAGACACACTATAGAGAGAGAAAATTCTTATCCATGAGGATAGGATAGAATTTCATACTTTCCCAAATTCTCCAAAAAAAATCCTTTAGAGACAAAAATAAATAAATAAATAAAATAGATAGAATAAAATATCTAAGGAATCATAAGTAAAGAGGAAAGTTACAAGGAAGAGGTAAGAAAAAAAATGGTGATGGAAATCTAGTTTTAAAAAAAAAAAATGAGGAAAAAAACAAAAGTAAAAGCCTAGGCTATGGGAAACAATAGTCTAGAATAATGGGATGCAGTTATGGAAACTTGCTAGAGAAAGTTATCTTAAAATTTCCTTCACTAGTTTAACAAGGGGTTGTCAAGACTGGGAAAAATAAATCTTTGCTCGAGGGGAAATTTCGGAGGAGAAGCTCATGGTTGGGAGGAAAATCGTGTTTACAAGTTGGTATGCACCATGTAGAAAAAATTTATATTCAAATTCTTGTATTATAATAATGATTTTATATATATATATATATAAACCCAAGTAGGTTTATGAACCGGTAGTCAATTAATATGTATTCATACATATACATAAGTAAAAATAACATATCCTTTATAATAGAATATACAAGGGATAAAGAAGATTGATTATTAAATGTCTCCAACAAAAGACTATGACAATTAGTCATTATTTTGAATAATAAGTACAATCACACTGCTTTGAGGATGAAAGGTCACTTACATACCACTTAATCATGATGGTGTTAGTAAATGTAATTATGATTTATTACTGGAATTAATAGTAGAAGACTGAAATTTAGAAACTAAACTAAACGAAATATGTTACTGAAATGAATAACAGAAACTTGAAACTTAGAGGCTAAGCTAAGACAGATCTAGCAACTCAAAAAATGATATTATTTCAATTCTCTTGAAGGAATAAATCAAACTAAGAATGCTACCTCTATGTTATTGTTATAATTACAATGTAAAGTATGATTTAATTTGTAAGAAAAGTTTGTCTAGCTACTATAGCAACAGGAAGAAGTAAATTTGTAAGACAATGCAGAAATAAGTTGTACTTCACATATAAACATAAACTCAACCAACATAATTCTATTACTAATTCAATAACAATATTCATTCATATGAAATAAATATAGAAATTGCACCACATCTAGAAAAATCCAATATAGATAAAATTTGATAATTTCATTAAAATAGCATGATGAAATGCATATGCATTTCTCAGAGTAAATTCACATGCATTCCTTAGAGTAAATGTGAAGGAAATGTAATTAATATCTAGAATACATATCAAGTTGTCTAGATACAAAAACAAATAACACAGTACATCCTTAACGTTACATAGTCATCTGTGTAAGACTTTGTTATAAATAGGAAAACATAGTACAAACCCTTATCAAACTTAGAGCTCATTTATGACACTGACACCGGAATATAGAAGCTAGAGTAGCATTAGCATAATTTCATTAAACGTCAAATTCTTGCTAGAAGGTGAGCCATGGCAGAAACAACGTACTACCAACCTGGGAAAGGACATAGTTGGTAGGTATGGGAAATGATGGAATTTTTGTTTTAACGTAGACCAAAAACCTTAACGTCATAATTGCAAGGATTGAAACAAAAAATTAGAGAATATCAAAAAAGGGACAGTGCAACATCATATCGAAAAATGACACTACGTAAGGACAGTTGGATGCCTTACCTGAATAATGAAGTCATGACGTGGATTGACTCCACCTATTCATAAAAGAGAGATAATGATGTGGGAGCACGAATACTCTGACACATTTTAGAAGTAAATAAAAATGTCGAAAACCCAGCAATTTCACAAGATGGAGGAATTACCTGTGGAAGGAGGAACGTGAGAATGTTCATCACTTCTCTTCACCCTCACTTCCTAGTCTTTGAGGAAAGTTTCAAACTGGGTGGCAGCAATCCAACAGTATAAACTCAGAAAAAAAAACCATAATGTATATGCAGATGAGGAAATGCATAATCCTAACTCAAGGTACAAAAGTAAAAAATAATAGAAATAAAAGAGGTAACAAGGGCAGGAACCCAGATCGCTTACACATTATCAAGGAATAGTAAGAGACAAAAACCCCATTCACAATTTCTCTTATGAACATAAAAAACTTCTAAATATAAAACCCAAAATTTAATGGGAAAGAAGATGGAAAATACTTTGTATAATGTATTGCATTCAGAAGAATTAAACCCATAAATCAAAGGGATAGAATAAAGATTGTCCAATTCCCTGGTTAACATATCAAATTCCCATGAATAAAAACCATAAATTGTATGGGTAGAACAAAATCTAAAAAATAAAATATTTATTCTATCGAATGCATAGTGACCAACCCATAATTACATGGGTGGGTGTCATATTAACAATCCATCTGATAAATATATGTAATGCACAATATTTAAACCAGAATTTGAATGATATATGAAAGGTACAATATGTAAACCCAGAACTTGAGTGCATAAATAGGAATTATGTTTATGTTGAAGGAAACAACCAAGAGATTACCGAATTGAATCCCATATTCTTTCACCAGTAACAATGTGAGAAGGGTGAAGAACATTACCCAAGTGATCACGAAGTGAAAACATAGGTTTGTTCCCCTCCGTAGGACAAAAACCCATTGTGAGAGGGGTGTTTCCAAATTAATGAAACCCAAATATACATAACAAAGTATAAACAACTGATAGAGAGATATTTCCCTGAGATTCGAGTGTTGAGGCTGACCATCTCATGGGATTTCTCTGCAACCAGCAAAAACAAAGAAAATAATGAGTAAAACTAGAAATAAAATGAACTAATATAACCATACATTTCACGCCAGGAGAAAACACGAATAAATCACAACAAAACCCCTTACCTGTGACTCAAATGGTGAAGAAATGCACTATGTATCTACGTACTTCCATAACCAGCATTCTATGAACACGATGAGTTAGCTTCATGGTTGAATCGAACTACCATGGTACCCTGAAATCGATCTGCAGGACTAAGAAAATAGCGGAAAATTTCCCTCAAGAATGGTGACCACACTCTCTGAATGAAAGGTAGAAATGAGGAAATTTAAGACAGGTAAACCCTTAGGGTTTTCGTGATGCCTTTGGACAATAGATCTTCCTCCAATAGATCTCAGTCGTCTCTCGAGGGCATTGAGAAAGGCAAAGGCCACGTGAGGAGGACAAGCTAACACATGGCCTCTAAAAAATGGTGAAGTCTAAAGTGAAACACGTCATGATGGAGGGAAAATACATTAAGTGCGTATTAGGTTCATGAGGCAAGTATGAAGCCTTAGATTGAAGGCATACAATAACTAAATGATTATGGTAGGAGGGAGGAATATAATTTCCATGAAAAAAAGTAAGAATATTAATAGTTATGCAATAGTTGGGTACTAATATAACCAACTATAGTGTGTATAAAATGGATTAATGGTATAGAGTATAGGTAAGGTTTAATGTAGGTAATGTATGTAATTAAATAGAGAACTAAGAGTTCTTCCAACTTAGTTAAGTATTAAATTAACTAAGGAACTATATGTAAGGGCATTATTTATACGTTTAATGGTTAGGGAGCCATTCTAACCAAACCTTGTGTACATGAAACTAACTAGGGAGGTAAGAGTTCATCAACCTTAGTTAAGTAGAAAATGTACTTAAGTTTTTAGAATTAGATTAATTGTTTTAAGATTAAATGGGTAGACGGACAGTTAATAAATGAAAAGAATGATACGAAAAAAAACAGTTTTGGGGACAGGAAATATGGTATCGAAGCCCAAGTTAAAACATTGGGCTTATGGACTCCAACACATGAATATTCTACTGTTTGGAAATTTTAATTGTACAGCTAAAATTATTTTACAAAAATGGTCAGTGGCAAATTATGATTTATTAATGCTAACGGTTTAATGTGCAAGAGATATAAAGTGAAAACAAAATTACAGCTATTTTCATCTTGGAAAAAGAAGAGTTGTATGTGGAACTGGGGGATGAGGCTATTTCTCTAGATTCCAACACCCTGATACTAGAAATTATCAAGAATTTTCTGCATAAACAATACATTTTCAATAAACAAGAGAGTTTGATAAGAGAATTATCCTCTAAATCCAGTCATCAAGAGGGAGAACAAGAAAAAATGAAAATAAAAGAAATATAAAAAAGCTCAGATAATTCTAAGAGTGGGGAAGAGTCTTGGAAAACAAAATCTAAATGCAAAAGGAGGAAGGAGTTGCAAGTAGAATTCTGCAAGGTAAATCCTCCGACCTTTGATGGAGAAAACAAAGAGGATGTGTAAGCCTGGCTCCTAAATATGGTGAAATATTTTCAAGTGTATGAGTATGGAAGAAATATGTAGGCAAGTTTGGTGGTTTACCAATTTTAAGGTAAAGCCACACTCTGGTGGGAAGAGACCAAAATCATACACTTGCTGGATGAAAAGAGAGTCTCATGGGAAGAATTCCAGGAGATGTTTAAATCCCGATACCTTAGTGAAAGGTATTATGATGACAGTGCTAAAGAATTTCATGAGCTAAGGTTGGGGAAACTCACTATAGATGAATTTGTGAAAAAAATCACAAATTTACTACGCTATGTACTATACATAAGAGAAGAAAAAGCGAAGGTACGTAGGTTATCAAAAATACCCAAACTAGCCTATCTGAAAAATTTTGGCTGAAACCACTAACAGAAAAAGTTTAGCAAAGGTGGGGAAAATCAACCAGCCCATTCTCACACATTATCCCAACCCCTAGAAGGGAACAAAAAACAAGATGCAGTGGCAAAACCCAAGTAACCTCTGAAATTCTAGGGGTGTGGAGAACCTCACATGTTGTGGGAATACCCACACAACTTTCGTGTTATTGAAAATATTCAAGCAGTGCATGAGACAACCACGGTGAACGATGTCATTAGAAGCATTCCTCCAATCATCGATGCATTATAAGATCGATAGGCTAAACATCAATAAACCATGATTGGAATTGAAGGTATCATTTCCAGCCAACTT
Organism: Pinus albicaulis; assembly: GCA_034641835.2. NCBI lineage: Eukaryota > Viridiplantae > Streptophyta > Pinopsida > Pinales > Pinaceae > Pinus > Pinus albicaulis. The sequence continues at coordinate 390,934,276 of CM076572.1, read as the reverse complement.
GTATATGTTTTAATTGATCTTGGAGCTAGTCTAAGCTATATTAGTCCACATATATTGGAAATATGTAAATTGCAGATGGAAACATTTCACCACTCTTGGCTGGTGTAGTTGGCTATAGAAACCAAACGGAAGGTAACCCATATATTGCATAAGTACCTTGTAAATTTGAATTGGTATATCAAATATTTGAATCTGAATATCCTTCCCTTAAGATATTATGACTTACTCATTGGTATGGATTAGCTTGAACAACAGAAAGCAATAATAAATTTCTTAGAAAAATAATAAACTAGACAAATGCACTAGGACAATCAATTATAGTAAGAGGGAAACCGAAACCTGTGTCTGTTAGAAAAATTTTTGCATTACAATTGCAGAAGACAATGAGGAAGGTTTTTCCAGTGTGTGCAGTACAAATTAAATGTTTGGGACAACAAGCATAAAATAATCTTATAGAAAACTTACTAGTAATTAGGGACTTTCACGATGTATTTCTTGAAGAAATCCCTCAGCTTCCCCCTTAGAGAGATATTCATTTCTCAATTGAACTGGTACAGGGAAACACCCCAGTTTCTTGAGCCCCATAAAGAATGAGTACACTGAAACTGCTAGAATTAAAACTTCAATTACATGAACTGTTAAACAAAGGATATATCAGACCGAGTGTATCGCCATGGGGAGCTCTGGTTTTATTTGTAAATAAAAATGATGGAACCCTCAGGATGTGTATTTACTATAGACATTTAAATAAGTTTTCCATAAACAACTGGTACCCCCTACCATGAATAGACGACTTTTTTGATCAAGTAAGGGGAGAAACCGTATTTTCAAAATTTGATTTGTGAACTGGTTATCACCAGCTTCGCATAAAAGATGAAGATATCCGCAATAAAACTTTCACAACTCGGTATGGATATTATGAGTTTCTAGTCTTACCTTTATATCTCACTAACGCATTGGCTACCTTCATGTGTCTCATGAACAATGTCATGCACAAATATCTGAATTAATTTGTGCTAGTTTTTATATATGACATTCTAGAGTACTCTAATAACAAAGAGGAACACCAAGAACACCTAAAACTAGTGCTGAAAACACTAAGAGAACACCAATTGTATGCAAAAATCAACGAGTGTGAATTTTAAAAACCAAGGATACAGTATTTAAGACATGTTATTTCAAACAAGGGGTTTGCAGTAGACCCAGAAATAGTACAAGAAATTTTAAATTGGCCCATACCCATGAATGTATAAACAATATTTTCATTCATGGGTATTGCGAGATATTATTTCATATTTGTGGAGGTATTTTATGCATTAGCTTATCATGTTACCTCTTTAAAAAAAAGTGTGAAGTTTGAGTGAACAACCAAATGTCAAGAAAGCTTTGAGGAGCCGAAACAAAAGCTGACTGTGGTTCTGATCCTAAAAATTTTTGATCCATCAAAGGACTATTTTGTGTTCACTAATGCTTACATAGAATTATTGGGCAGAGTATTACTACAAGACAATGCGGGAATAGCCCATGAGACTAGGAAGTTGAAACAACATGAGAAAAACTATGCAGTTTATGACTTAGAGTTAACTGTTATCATACATACATTAAAAATGTGGCGACATTATCTATTAGGTAATAAATTTGTGTTAATGACTAACCATATTAGTTTGAAATATTTCTTTATTCAAACATATTTGAATGCAAGACAAGCGATATGGTTAGCTTCCCTTAGCGAGTTTCATATGGAAATAAAACATATTAAGGGAGAAGAAAAATGAATTGTTGATGCCTTAAGACATTCTCATCAAATTGTGTCTTCCACAAGTAGTAGTGTAAAAATAAACTTTGAAGATCAAGTTCAAGAAGTCCTGTCATAAGATCCCCGGTATTTGGAATTGCAGAAAAAAAACACAGCAAGCAGGAATCCCAGGATATACCATGAATTCGAAAGGATTAATCATTTATAAAAAAATGTGGTATATTCCTAACATATATAATTTGAAGCAAATGATAATGGATGAATAACATAATATACCCTATTTAGGTCATTTGGTTTACCAAAATATGGTGACAACATTGCGGAAAAAATTGTTTTGGCCTGGAATGAAGAAAGAAACAGTTGATTATCTAGCAAGGTGTTTAGAGTGCCAAAAATTCAAGTAGAACATCAACACCCCACAGGGATGCTAAACCCCCTTCCAATTCCAAAATGGAAGTGGGAAGTAATGTCCATGGATTTCATAACAGGACTACCTCATACTAAGTATCAACATGAATCCATTATGGTAGCAGTAGACACGCTAACAAAGGTTGCACATTTTATTCCAGTGCAATCTACCTTTGGGGTAGCATAAGTGGCCAATGTATTTATGAAGGAAATTTTTAAACTTCATGCGATACCAAATATGATCATCTAGGATAGGAATGAAAATTTCACATCAACCTTCTGGAAGACTTTGTTTGGCGGGATGGGAACAAAACTGAATTTCAGTGCAACTTATCAACCCCGGACTAATGGGTAGACTGAAAGAACAAATCAAATACTAGAGTAAATGCTTCACATGAATGTAATGGATAGACCCACTAAGTGGTAATATTTTCTCCATTTAGCATAATTTTTACATGACAACAACTATCAACCCTCTATTAAGATGAATTCTTTCGAGGCCATTTATGGCAGAATATTCCATATGCCACTTAGTTGGGGTCAACAAAAAATAGGTACTTGGACCCAAGGCATTATATGAAATGGAAAAAATAGTACAACAAATTCAACAGAACATCCACGCAGCCCAAGACCGCTAGAAGAGTTATGCATATAAACAAAGAACACTCAAAGAATTTAAGATTGGGGATCATGTGTACTTGAGGATAAAACCTCGCAAGAGTACCATTCACGGAGGTAGTTGTGCTAAATTATCACCCTGACATTGTGGGCCCTTTGAGGTTTTGGAACGAGTGGGCCCAGTGGCATATAAATTGGCTCTACCTAGTCATGTTAGAGTTCATAATGTTTTTCATGTTTCATTATTGAAAAAATATGTTCATTATCCTTCTCACGTGGTTTACCGGAATTTGATACAGGTTGAAACAGAAGGGGAATTTCTTCAAGAACCACTTCATATATTGGGATGGTAGGAAACCATGCTCTAGAATAAAACATTCGCTCAGGTGAAAGTACAGTGGAAGCACTTTACACCTGAAGAAGCTACATGGGAGTGAGAACAAAGCACGAGAGAAGCTTTCCCAACACTTTTCAAAGAATAAATTGTTACCTGCTAACATCGAGGACAAATTTTTTGTTTTAGGGGGGAGGGGGCTATGTAATACCCCTGATTTACAACTATTATGATGTTTTGTGTAGATAGGACAAATAATATGTGCAAGTATGGAACAATTATGCTTTTGGAGGAATTACAAACTTTAATTGATAATTATTCTAGAAATTGTTATCAATTTTTGTAAACAAAAAGTATAGAGAGATTTGGAAATTGTTATCCATGAGGATAGGATAGAATTTCAAAATTTCCCAAATTTTCCAAAAATAATCCTTTGGAGAAAAAAAAAAATTATATAGAAGAAAATATCTAAGGAATCCTCAGTAAAGAGGAAAGTTATAGGGAAGAGGTAAGAAAAAAAAAACACTAAGGAAAAGCGAGTTTTTAAAACAAAATTTTGTGAAAAAAAAATTAAAGTAAAAGCCTAGGATATGGGAAACAACAACCCATAATAACAGGACGTCGTTATGGAAACTTGCTGGGGAAATTTGGCTTAAAAGTGCCTTCACTAGTTTGACAAGGGGTTTTCAACACTGGAAAAAATAGATCTTTGGTCGGGGGAGAGATTAGAGGAGAAGCTTGTGGTTGGGAGGAGAACTATCTTTACAAGTTGGTATTCAGCATGTAGAAATAATTTATATTCAAATTCTTGTATTATAATAATGATTAGATGCATAAGCTTGTCTAAGTTTTAATAGTGAAAATCATGATTTGGGGTAAGTGGTTAATGTTGTATTAAACAAGTGTGGAATGGGTGTGTCTGTTAGTTCCCTTATGCTCCTTCCATACTGTGTATGGTATAATTATGTACAGTAGATTTATGTACTATATATATATATATACACACACAATACATTTAAGTATAAACCCATGTAGGTTTATGAACTAGTAGCCAATTCAGTATGTATCCGTACATGTATAGAAGTAAAAGTAAGATATCCTTTATAATAGATAGAAGGGATAAAGGAGATTGATTACTAAATGTCTCTGACAAAGGAATGTGACCATTAGTCATTATATTCAATAATAAGTACAGTCACACTGCCTTGAGGATGAAAGCTCAGTTAGGTACACCGAATCATCATGATGTTGGAAAACGTAATTCTGATCTATTACTGGAATGAATAACAGAAGACTGAAATTTAGAAACTAAACTAAACCAAATCTATTACTGAAATGAATAAAAAAAGCTTGAAACTTAGAGGCTAAGCTAAGACAAATCTAGAAACTGAAAAATGATACTATTTCAATTGCCTTGAAGGAATAAATAAAACTTAGAATGCTACCTCTAATTTACTCCGAGAATTACAAAGTAAATTGTGATTTAATTTCTCAGCAAAGTTTGTAGAGCTACTATGGCAATAGGAAGAAGTAAATGCATAATACAGTGCAGAAAGAAGGTGTACCTCATGTTTAAGTTCAGATATATATTTCTAATTATGTATCAAGTGCGTCAAACTAAGATAGTATGTGAAAGTTACGACCCCTGGAAATTGATGAACGAATTTACCCCGACGGGGCCCATATTCTTGAATTTCATCTCCTAGAGTTAGGGTTTTGCATGTTTAGGGTTTACCATTGTTTCTCAATAATATATAGGGCTTCGAGCCTCATTGTAAAACATATTTTAGAGGCATGTAGCCACCACATATATTCTCACAGATAAACTACCAGCGCCCTAGCTAGTTTATTTCCATTCTCTCTGTAAATTTCAGTCATTTGATATTAATGAAACGAAGTGTTATTTCTGCTACATTTTTATATTTATGGTTATATGTGTATTATGTTGCATTCTGGAATAAATATTGATCAGTGGTATCAGAGCATTCTTCTCTTTCTCAATCCTTCTTTGCATGCCCAAAACGAGGTCAGGGTATAAGGAGTTAGGGCTCGATCTGGTTGAACCTTTACGAGATCAGCCTCAAAAACCCCGACGACTACCCATGGGGGACAAAAATAAATATGACGGAGCAGGAATCCTATCAAAATATTTCTCAAGGAGGCCCTCAAAAATCAAAGGAATGCAATGATGGATAACTTTGCCGAGATCCTTCAACGACTAGCCACTCGTGGCGCATCTTCATCCAAAAACCACTCTGGAGGCCCAACTCCTTTTAAGGTACAAGTAAGCTTTGACAATCCCATATTTGAGGGCAAAATAGATGTAGACGTCATAGATATATGGTTTAATCTCTTAGAAGGATATTTCTAATTTCACGACTTTTCCAACCGGGAGAAGATAATTTTTTCACTCCTACAAGCTACCCCCAATGTCAAGGATTGGTGGGAAACCTATTGTGAGAAAAAGGAATAGGTTGAACCCTCTCTATTCTCGATTGTACCCACTTGGAATTATTTATGAGATGCCATCAAGGAACAATATTATCCTGTGGGGAGCTATGAGGACAACTACATACAATGGACTATGCTGCGACAACAAAGAGATCAAGATGTACATGAGCTGACGAATCTATTCCATACCCTGTGCACAAAGTTGGGTATCAGCTATTCAGAGAAAAATTTGGTGTTGAAGTACCATAGTTGTTCGCACAGATACATTCAGGAGGAAATGGAGTTCATCGACATCTCCTTGCTTGGTACAACATACTGGTATGCTACCAATATTGAGCATAAATTCAAACAGAAGAAGCGAGACTTTGGATTTGCGAATCAAAAGCAAAGGAAAGGTGCCCCCAGAGCGTAGGACAAAGGACAAAGCCAATGCATGGTGGTCCAAGATAACATATCAAAGCCATAAGAAAATAACAACACCATGAAGCCGAAGAAGGACACATGAAAGTGGTGTGAGGTCGATAAGAGCTCCACTTACAAAAAAAGTGAGTGTCAGGCCAAGCAGTCACTGGTGGCTGAGATGAGGGCTTCCAAATCAGATGCATGCTCTGACTTTGAATCAGAACCCAACAAGGGGAATGACAAAGGGAATAATATTATTGATGCAATTCCCAATGCCACCATTGCCACTACAAAGAGCCATAAGGAGGAATCGAAATATCCAGAGGAGGAGGAGTGTCTCTTCCACTCTCAGATGTGGGTAAATGGTTCCCCGCAACAGTTAATTGTTGACAATGGGAGCCAAAATAACCTCATTTCAGCAAAGGTAGTGAATATTTTGGGCTCGTAGACCACAACATACCCACAACCATACACCATCGGGTGGCTTCACCAAGGACAGGATCTCCTCGTCAGCAAGTAGTGCAGCCTTCCGTACAACATCAAGCCCTTCACAGATAAGGTATTATGTGACGTTGTTCCTCTTTATGTTTTTGATATATTATTAGGCCAACCATAATTGTAGAAGCGACATGCTATGTATGAGTCCCGACCTCACGCAATTATTATTACTTTGGGAAATAATTTGTATAGGATACCAGAGGTACCACCACCTGCGACTATCTCTTTGGTTACTGCAAAACAATGTAGTAAGCTCATTCCAAAATCGGGAATTTTTTTTTCCTGATTATCTTCCACAAGGGCGGGAAGAAGATTGTGGCCACGACTTATAGACATGGATCCTCCGCATGACAACAAAAAATGGACAAGGTCGTGGAGGAGTACGGGGACATCTTCACCTCACCCACAGCGGTGGCTCTGCACTGTCAGGTCAAGCACCCCATCGATCTGACCCCAGGTGTGTCGTTGCCTAATGGACTGATCTATTGACGCTCACATTTGGAGAACGATGAGATCAAGAGGCAGATTCAGGAGCTTCTGCAAAAAGGTCACATCCGACTGAGTTCATCGCCCTATGGGAACCCGATCGTGCTAGTGCAGAATATGGGACTTGGAGACTATGTATTGAATATTGGGCACTGAACAAGATCACTGTCCAAAATAGGTACCCGATCCCACGGATTGATGACCTTCTGGATCAACTCAAAGTGGCGAAATATTTTTGCAAGGTCGACTGGAATTCTAGGTATCTCTAGGTACCAATCAAACCCTCTGAAGTGTCGAAGACTGCCTTCAAAGCCAAGGAGGGCCTTTTTTAATGGCTAGTCATGCCTTTCAGGCTGACAAATGCTCCCGCAACCTTCATGAGGCTGATGGATGACATCTCGTGGCCATTCACCAAATAATTTGTAGTAGTATACTTGGATGACATCCTAATATTCAACCACACTTGGGAAGAGCACCTCCACCACATCCGATAGGTCCTATAAACACTATAGCAACACAAGTTGTGTTCCAACTTGGAGAAGTTCACTTTTGGCATGACCCAAGTTCAGTAACTAGAACACATTATTGATGAATGAGGGGTGCATGTGGTCCAACCAAGATACAAGTAATTTAGGATTGGTTGGCCCTAATCACTCTAACAGATATCCACAGCTTTATGGGTCTTGCGAATTTCTACCACAGGTTTGTGTTGGGATTATCTCATATCACTTGGCCCTTGAGTCAAGTCACCAAGGGAGGGGTGAAATAAAAATTCTTTTGGTTAGAATATAAACATAATGCGTTCGTAGAATTGAAACATCGCCTCTGCTCTTCCCCAATGCTCAGATTACCATACTTGCAACAACCATTTGAGATCGAGACAGATGCCTCATACTATGTTATTGCGGCAGTTCTTACTCAACAAGGGCATGCAGTGGCATATCAGAGTGAGACAGTGTCTGACACAGTCCGAAAGTATCCCACTTATGACAAAGAAATGTATTCCATTCTGTAGGCATGCAGCCAATGGAAGAATTACATTTTAGGGAAGGAAATGGTCATCCATATAGACCACTGACCCCTATAGTTCATACACACACAAGGGAAGTTTAAAATATATTTCCATCATAAGTTGTCCACATATCTACAAAAATTTCATTTGAGCATCAAGTATACGAAGGGCAGCACTAATAATGTTTCAGATAGCCTTATCTGACCATTGATCGTGGTGCTAACCACCATTATAAACTCTTGTGGGCACGAGTCTTTTGATTGGCCGCTTCTCTATAAGAGCGATCCAGAATTCGGCCACACATACAAGACACTCTTGGAGGGTACGCAAGTTCCAAATTTTCACCTCCAAGATGAACTGCTATGTCACCTGGGACACCTTTGTGTTCCTTCAAGCGAGTGTGCCAATATGATTTGGGAAGCACACTATAGTCGAGTCGCTTGGAATTTCGGGGTCATAGTGGCAGTAATGAAAAAGTATTTTTATTGGCCAAATCTTCGACAGGATGCTGGGAAATACATCAGATACTGCACTTCTTGCTCCATTGACAAACCAACCATTAAGAAGAAAGGCCTCTATACTCTGCTACCTACCCCTAGCTGACCTTGAGAATCCATCTCCATGAATTACATGTTGGGCCTTCCTTCTACTAAGCATCGAAATGACTATGTTTTCGTGGTCGTCGACAGATTCTCGAAGATGGAAATTATGTCATACTGCAAGAAGAATATCACAAAAAAAGCCACTGCTAAACTCTTCTTTGAACGAGTGTGGTTGCACTTTGGGATCCCATAGTCTCATCTCAAATGGGATAGCAGGCTCCTCAACACATTTTGGTCTAGCCTATGGACAATGATGGACACCAAGTTCACCAAGTCCACAACTTTCCATCCCCAAACTGATGACCAAATAGAGGTCATCAGCAGGATGATTGTACACATTCTGTGCATGTACAATTCAAAGCATCCATGCACATTGGATGAGAGCCTTCCCTATGTACACCATTGTTATAACTGGGCTCTCCATATCTCAATCGACCACATCCGCTTTTAGGTGGTCCTGGGTTTCCAGCCACTATGTCCCATTAACGTAGACATTCTATTTGTGGCTACTCAGGCCAATTCGGCTCATGTCTAGTCTGAACCTGACAAAGCGAGAAAATTCATTGAGCACATTCAGCACATCCGCCAACAGGTTCATGACATATTGGATAGAGCCAATACTAAGTACAAGCAACGACATGATCAACATCGTGTGCCACACCACTTCCAGGTGGGCGACAAAGTGTGGCTACATTTGGAGAAGAAGCGCCTCACTGGACCCCACCGCAAGGTGCGCCCACTCCGATATAGGTCGTACACCATCACCAAGGCTGTAGTGAAAAATTCCTTCGAGATCATTATTCTACCATTCCTTTTTCTGCACCCAATATTCAATGTGGAACACCTTCGACCCTATTTCCCACCTCTACTGGACACCTTTGACATTACAGAACAACTCACACCAATAAAGTTAAACCCACACTGCATGGAACAAGCCACCACAGATTGTATCACAGACGTGCAAATAAATAACACTCCCCAGCAAAAGATCCAACTATATCGAGTTCTGAAAGCTGACCAACTCCTGCACCAAGGAAAGTGGTTCACCAGAGACCAAGTTTAGCAGAAGTTTCCTCATCTCGTGGAGGACCTCAATGCAATGGGGACCATTGCTTCCTAAGGGGGGAGGAATGATCCAAGTGGATATTGGTGGCCACCCACCTATTCCACTTAGGGCCCCACCATTGTTTCTTTTATTTTTTCAGTTTCCTTAATTATAACACAGTTTACTATTTTTAGCAGTTTTCAGGTACTAAACTTCTGGAGCCGTTTTGAGGCCCTAAGCGACGCTTTTTGGGTATCTCTTATCGGGAAAATATAGTCCATTCTAGACATTATATAAATTTTCAATAGTTTTACTCCTCGGATAGATCTTTCTAACGATGTAATCATGTGTATCAAACGGAGATAGTATGCAAAAGTTACGACCCTGGGAAATTTATGTACCAATTTACCTCGACGGGGCCCATATTTTGGCTTTTCATCTCCTAGGGTTAGGTTTCTGGATGTTTAGGGTTTTCCATTGTTTCTCAATAATATATAGGCCTTCGAGCCTCATTGTAACACAGAGTTCAGAGGCCTGTAGCCACCACATCTCTTCTCAGATATAAGCTACGAGCACCCTAGCTAGTTTATTTCCATTCTGTCTGTAAACTTCATTTCTTTGATATTAATGAAATGAAGTGTTATTTCCACTACATTTTTATATTTATGGTTATATTTGTATTTTTTTCATTCCTGCATAAATCCAGATTAGATATGAGGTTTAATGAAATTAGGTGAATGCTACTGTAGCTTCTATATTCTAGTGCGAGTGCCATAAATGGCCTCTGAGTTTGATAAGCGTTTGTAAGATTTTTTCCTATTTATAACACATTCGTAAACAGATGATTGTGTGACATTAAGTATGTACTATGTTATTTTTTTTTGTATCTAGACAACTTGATATGTACTCTAGATCTGAATTACATTTCCTCCGCATTTACTACGAGGAATGTGTGTGAATTTTTTCATGCTATTTTAATGAAATTATCAGTTTTTATCTATCTTGGATTACTCCATATGTTATATGATTTTTGTATTTATTTCATATGAATGAATCTTGTTACTAAATTAGTAATAGAATTATGTTGGTTGAGTTTATGTTTAAATGTGAGGTATAACTTCCATTCTGGAATTGGAAGGGGTTTTATCAACCATGTGGGGTGTTGATGCGCTACCTTGACTTGTTGGCACTCTAAATGTATTGCTAGATAATCAGTTGTTGCTTTCTTCATTCCAGGCCAAAACACATTTTTCTGCAATGTCGTCACCATATTTTGGTAACCCAGATGACCTGAATAGGGTATATTATGGTATTCATCCATTAATTACCATCATTTCCCATACTTACCAACTGTGCCCTTTCCCAGGCTGGTAGTATGCTATTTCCGCCATGGCTCACCTTCTCGCAAGGATTTTAGGTTTAATGAAATTAGGTGAATGCTATTGTAGCTTCTATATTCTGGTGTAAGTCCCATAAATGGGCTCTGAGTTTGATAAGGGTTTGTAATATGTTTTCCTATTTATAACATAGTCTTACACATATGACTGTCTAACATTAAGAATGTACTATGTTTTTTTTTTTATCTAGACATCTTGATATGTACTCTAGATATGAATTACATTTTCTCGGCATTTAGTGTGAGGAATGCGTATGCATTTCCTCATGCTATTTTAATGAAATTATTAGTTTTTATCTATCTTGGATTCCTCCAGATGTTATACGACTTTTGTCTTTATTTCATATGAATGAATCTTATTATTGAATTGGTAACATAATTATGTTGGTTGAGTATATGTTTAGATGTGAAGTAAAACTTATTTCTACACTGCATTACACATTTACTTCTTCCTATTGCTATAGTAGGTAGACAGAATTATCTTACAAATTTAATCACAGTTTACTTTTTAATTGTCATAGTAACTTAGAGGTAGCATTCGTAGTTTGATTTATTCCTTCAAGATAATTGAAATGATATCATTTGTCAGTTGCTAGATTTGTCTTAGCTTAGCCTCTAAGTTTAAAGCTTCTGCTATTCATTTTAGTAAAAAAATCTGTTTTGTTTAGTTTTTAAATTTCAGTCTTCTGCTATTCATTCCAGTAATAGATCAGAATTAAGTTTTCTAACACCATCATGATATGGTGTACCTAACTGACCTTTCATCCTCTAAGCAGTGTCACTGTACTATTATTTAAAATAATGACTAATGGTCACAGGCTTTTGTTGGAGATATTTAATAATCAATCTCCTTTATCCCTTGTATCTATTATAAAGGATAAACATACTTTGGTTTATATATATATATATATATATATATATATATATATGTACAGTACATAAATCTACTATACATAATTCTACCGTACACAGTATGGAAGGAGCATAAGGGAATTATCAGACACATCCATTCCATACTTCTTTAATACAACATAATCACTTATCCCAAATCTTAATTTCCACTATTAAAGCTTACACAAGCTTATGCATCTAATCATCATTATAATACAAGAATTTGAATAGAAATTATTTCTACATATTTCATCCCAACTTGTAAAGATTACTTCCCACTTCCATTCTGGAATTAGAAGGGGGTTTATCAACCATGTGGGGTGTTGATTCTCTACCTTGACTTGTTGTCATTCTAAATGTCTTGCGAGATAATCAGTTGTTTCTTTCTTCATTCCAGGCCAAAACAAAATTTTCCACAATGTTGTCACCATATTTTGGTAACCCGGATGACCTCAATAGGGTATATTATTGTATTCATCTATTACTTACCATCATTTCCCACACTTATGAACTGTGTCCTTTCCCAGGCTATTAGTACGTTATTTTCGCCATGGCTCACCTTATCGCAAGTATTTTAGGTTTAATGAAATTAGGCGAATGCTACTGTAGCTTTTATATTCCCTTGTCAATTCCATAAATAGGCTCTGAGTTTGATAAGGGTTTGTAATATGTTTTCAAATTATAACATAGTCGTACACATATGACTGTGTAACATTACGGATGTACTATGTTATTTTATTTTTATCTAGACATCTTGATATGTACTCTAGATCTGAATTACATTTCCTATGCATTTACTATGAGGAATGTGTATGCATTTCCTCATCCTATTTTAATGAAATTATCAATTTTTATCTATCTTAGATTCCTCCAGATGTTATATGATTTCTGTCTTTATTTCATATGAATGAATCTTGTTATTGAATTAGTAATAGAATTATGTTGGTTGAGTATATGTTTAGATGTGAAGTACAACTTATTTCTTCATTGTATTACACATTTAATTCTTCATGTTTCTATAGTAGGTAGACAGAATTTTCTTACAAATTAAATCACAATTTAATTTGTAATTCTCAGAGTAACTTAGAGGTAGCATTCATAGTTTGATTTATTCCTTCAAGATAATTGAAATAATATCATTTTTTAGTTTCTAGATTTGTCTTTTCTTAGCCTCTATTTTTCAAGCTTCTGCTATTCATTCCAGTAATAGTTCAGAATTATGTTTTCTAACACCATCATAATTCGGTGTACCTAACTGACCTTTCATCCTCAAGGTAGTGTGACTATAATATTATTTAAAATAATGACTAATGGTCACAGGATTTTTTCGGAGACATTTAATAATCAATATCCTTTATCCCTTGTATCTATTATAAAGGATATCTTATTTTTACTTATGTACATTTATGAATACATATTGAATTGACTATTGGTTCATAAACCTACTTGGGTTTATATATATATATATATATATATATATATATATATAGATATATATATATATATAGATAGTACATAAATCTACTGTACATAATTCTACCATACACAATATTGAAGGAGCATAAGGGAATTAACAGACACACCCATTCCGCAATTCTTTAATACAACATTAATAACTTATCCCAAATCATAATTTTGACTATTAAAACTTAGACAAGCTTATGCATCTAATCATTATTATAATAAAAGAATCTGAATATAAATTATTTCTACATGTTACATACCAACTTGTAAAGACGATTTTTCTCCCAACCATGATCTTCTCCTCTGAGCTCTCCCCCAAGCTGAGATCTATTTTTCCTAGTGTTGACAACCCCTTTTCAAACTAGGGAAGGAACTTTTAAGCCAAATTTCCTCATAAAGTTTCCATAACGGCATCACATTATTCTGGGTTGTTGTTTCCCATAACCTAGGATTTTAATTTTGTTTTTTTTCCATAAAATTTTGTTTTAAAAAATCTCTTTTCCTTAGCATTTTGTTTTCTTATCTCTTCCCAATAAATTTCCTCTTTACTAAGGATTCCTTAGATATTTTCTTCTAACTTTTTTTATTTTTTTATTTTTTCTCCAAAGGTTTTTTTTGGAGAATTTTGGAAAGTATGAAATTCTATCCTATCCTCATGGATAAGAATTTCTAGATCTTTCTATTCTTTTTCTTTACAAATATTAATACCATTTTCTTTAATAATTATTAATTAAAGTTTATAATTCCTCCAAAAATATAGTTGTTCGATAGGTCCACATAGTATTTGGCCTATATACATAAAACATAATAACTATAAATCAGGGGTATTACATAGTCCCCCCCCCCATAAGAAAAACAATGTCCTCGATGTTAGCAGATAACTGTTTATTCTTTGAACGTTGCTGGGAAATATTCTCTCATGCTTTCTTCTCGCTCCCATGTATCTTCTTCAGGTGTAAAGAGATTCCACTGTACTTTCACTCGAGTGATTTTTCTATTCTAGAGCACGGTTTCTTCCCATCCCAATATAAGAAGGGGTTCTGGAAGAAATTCCCCTTCTATTTCAAGCTATATCAAATTCCAGTGAACCACATGAGAAGGATCATGAACATATTTTTTCAATAATGAAACATGAAAAACATTATGAACTCTAAGATGACTAGGCAGAGCTATTTTATATGCTACTGGGCCCACTCATTCCAAAACGTCAAAGGGCCCACAGTGTCAGGGTGATAATTTAGCACAACTACCAGTGTGAAGGGTACTCTTGTGAGGTTTTATCCTCAAGTATAAATGATCCTCGATCTTAAATTCTTTGTGTGTTTTTTTTATCTGCATAACTATTATGGCGGTCTTGGGCTGTCTAGTTGTTCTTTTTAATTTTTTGTACTATTTGTTCCATTTCATGTAATGCCTTCAGTCCAAGTACCAATTTGTTCTCTAGTTGACTCAAGCTAAGTGAAGTATGGAATTTTCTGCCATATAAGGCCTCGAACGGACTCATCTTAAAAGAGGTTTGATAGCTGTTGTTTTATGAAAATTATACTAAATGAAAAAAATAATTCCCACTTGGTGGGTCTATCAATTACATTCATGTGAATCATGTACTCTAGTATTTGATTTTTTCTTTTAGTATTCTCATCGGTCTGGGGATGATAAGTTGTACGGAAATTCGGTTTTGTTCCCATCCCTCAAAACAAAGTCTTCCAGAAGGTAGATGTGAACTTTGCATCCCTATTAGAGATTATCATATTTGGTATCCCATGAAGTTTAAAAAATTCCTTCATAAACACATTAGCCACTTGCACTGCCCCAATGGTAGATTTCACTAGAATAAAATGTGCATCCTTTGTTAGCGTGTCCACTGCTACCATAATGGAGTCCTATCGATACTTAGTCCAAGGTAGTCCTATTATGAAATCCATGGACATTACTTCCCACTTCCATTCTATAATTAGAAGGGGGCTTATCAACCATGTGGGGTGTTGATGCTCTACCTTGACTTGTTGGCACTCTAAACATCTTTCCAGATAATCAACTATTTCTTTCTTCATTCCAGGCCAAAACAAAATTTTCTACAATGTTGTCACCATCTTTTGGTAACTCGGATGACCTAAATAGGGTATGTTATGGTATTCATACATTATCATTTGCTTCAAAGTAGGTATGTTAGGAATATATCACATTTTTTATAAATGATTAATCCTTTCGGATTCATGGTATATCCTGGGATTCCTGCTTGCTGTTTTTTTTTCTACAATTCCAAATACTAGGGATCTTGTGATAGAACTTCTTGAAACTGATCTTCAAAATTTGTTTTTACATTTTTACCTGTGTAAGACACAATTTGATGAGAGTGTTTACTTAAGGCATTAGCAACTCGGTTTTCTTTTCCCTTAATATGTTTGATTTCCATATCAAACATGCTAAGGAAAGTTAAACATCTCTCTTGTCTTGCATTCAAATCTGGCTTACTAAAGAGGTATTAAACTAATATGGTGAGTCATTAACACAAATTTATTACCCAACAGATAATATCAGTACATTTTTAATGCATGTATGGCAACGACTAACTCTAAGTCATAAATTGCATAATTATGTACATGATTTTTTAGCTTCCTAGACTCACAGGCTATTAACGCATTGTCTTGGAGTAATACTCCTCCCAGTACTTCTATACAAGCATCAGTGCACATATTAAAGTCCTTTGTTGGATCAAAAAATTTTAGGATCATAACAGTAGTCAGTTTTTGTTTCAGCTTCTCAAAGCTTGTTTAAAATTTGGCTATCCACTCAAACTTCACACCTTTTTTTTGTAAAGAGGTAATGGGATAAGCTAATGCAGAAAATACCTCCACAATTCTACAATAATATCCTGCAATACCCATGAATGAATGGATTGTTGATACATCCATAGGTATGGGCCAATTTAAAATTTCTTGTACTATTTCTAGGTCTACCACCAACCCCTCGTTTGAAATAACATGCCCTAAATATTGAATCCTTGGTTTGTAAAATTCACACTTGTTGTGTTTTTCATAAAACTGGTGTTCTCTTAGTGTTTTCAACACTATTCGTAGGTTTTCCTAGTGTTCCTCTTTGTTCTTAGAGTACACTAGAATGCCACCTATAAAAACTAACACAAATCTATCTAGATATTGTGCAAGACATTGTTCACGAGACACATGAATGTATTTGAGGCATTAGTGAGTCTGAAAGGTAGGAATACAAACTCATAATTTCCATACCGATTTCTGAAAGCTTTCTTGTGGATATCTTCATCTTTTATGCGAATTTGGTGATAACCAGTTCACAAATCAATTTTTGAAAATATGGTTGCTCTCCTTACTTGATGAAACAAGTCGTCTATTCATGGTAGGGGTTACCAATTTTTTCATGGTCAACTTATTTAACTGTCTATAGTCTATATGCATCCTGACGGTACCACCCTTTTTCTTGAAAAATAAAATTGGAGCTCCCCATGGTCACACACGTGTTCTGAAATATCCTTTGTTTAGTAGTTCGTGTAACTAAACTTTTAATTCTAGCAGTTCTAGTGTACTCATTCTATATGGGACTCGAGAAACTGGGGTGGATCCATGTACCAATTCAATAGAGAGAACAACATCTCTCTGAGGGGGAAGATGAGGATTTCTTCAAGAAATACACCCTTAAAATCCCTAATTACTGGTAAGTTTTCTATAAGACGATTTTTTACTTTTTGTCCCAAATCTTCAATTTGTACTGCATATACTAGACAACCCTTCCTCATTGTCCGCTTCAACTATAATGCAAAAAAAAATCTAACAGACACATTTTTCAGTTTCCCTCTTACTAAAATTGACTATCCCAGTGCGTTTTTGCAGTTTACTATTTTTTCTAAGAAGTTTATTACTACTTTTTATTGTTCCAGCCAATCCATACCAACCAATAGGTCATAAGATCCTAAGGGAAGGATATTAAGATTTAGATATTTGATATACCCATTCATATTTATGGGTTACCTTCTGTTTGGTGCCTGTAGCCAACTCCACCACCCAAGAGTGCTGAATTTTTTTTGTCTACAATTTACATTTTTCCACTATATGTGAACTAATATAGCTTAGACTAGCTCCATGATCAATTAAAAAAGAGACAAGCTCATTGGAAATGATACCTTCAATTCCAATCATGATTGATTAATGTTTAGCATGTCGATCTTCTAATGAGACAGTGATTCGAGGAATGCTTCTGGTGACATCGTCCACCATGGTTGCCTCATGCACTGCTTGAATGCTTTGAATAACACGGTGTTTTTGTAGGCATTCCGGCAACATGTGAGGTTCTCCACACCCCTATCATTCCATTGGTTCCTGGGGTTTTACAACTGCATCTCATTTTTTGTTCCTTTCCAGGGGTTGGGATACTGTGTGAGAATGGCCTGGTTGATTTTCCCCACCTTTGCTGAACTTTTTCCCCTAGTGGTTTCGGCCTAAATTTTCCAGATAGGATGGTTTTGGTCTTTTTCAGTTTGTTTCAGCCTTCCATTTTTCCTTATTCTGTGAGTTTTTAAAGTTATCATTCTGGCCCTTAAATTGTTGATAACACAGTTAGCCTTTTCTAACAGTTTCATCCATAGTCTTTGGGTTATCAAACTCAATTCTTTATTTGTATATCGTGGGTAATAAATTCAAGAATCTATGTACATTGTCTTTTTATTCTCTTATGTATGGTACATAGTGAAGTAGATTTGTGAATTTTGCCACAAATTCATCTATGGTGACCTGCCCCAGCCTTAGCTCATGAAATTCTTTAGCCCTGTCATCATAATACCATTCACTAAGGTATCGGGATTTAAACCTCTCATGGAATTCTTCCCATTAGACTATATTTTCATCCAGCAAGTGTATAATTTTGGTATCTTCCCACGAGAGTGTGGCTTTACCTTTAAATTGGTAAACTGTCAGTCTTGTCTTCAGATTTTTTCCATACTCATACACTTGAAAATATTTCACCATATTTAGGAGCTAGGCTTAGGCATCCTCTTTCTTTTCTTTGTCAAAGGTCGAAGGCTTTATCTTGAGGAATTATACCTGCAACTCCTTCCTCCTTTTGGATTTAGAGTATGCTTTCCCAGGATCTTCCCCACTCTCAGACTTCTCTGAGTTTGTTTATGTTTCTTTTATTTTCAGTTTTTCTTGTTCTCCCTCTTGATGAATGGATTTTGAGGTTAATTCTCTTATCAAATTCTATTGTGCATTGCTAGCTTGCAGTAAACATTCATTTCTAGACCTTAGCTAAACCATTTCCTGCTGTAAATTCATGATAATTTCCAGTATCTGGGTGTTTGAATCTAGAGGAATATCCTCCTCCCCCAGTTCCACGTATAACTCTACTCTGTCTGACATGAAAATATATGTAATTTTGTTTGAACTTGATATCTCATGATGCACATTAAACCATTAGCATTAATAAATCATGATATGCCATTAATAAAAATTTTAAACAATTTTAGCTCTACAATAAAAATTTCCAGATAGCAGAATCTTCAGGTTTTGGGTTGTGTTTTAACTTGGGCTCTAATACCACTTTTCATGTCCCCAATTTTTTTTCTTTTCATATCACTCTTTTCGTTTATTAATCGCCAGTCTACGCATTTCATCTTAAGACGATTAATCTAATTCTAACACCTTAAGTACATTTTCTACTTAACAAAGGTTGATGAACTCTTACCTCCCTAGTTAGTTTCATGTACACAAGTTTTGGTTACATTGGTTCCCTAATCATTACATGTATAACTAATGCCATTACTTATAGTGCCTTAGTTAATTTGATACCTAACTAAGTTGGAAGAACTCTTAGTTCTCTATTTAATTACATACATTACCTACATTAAACCTTACCTATACTCTATACCCTTAATCCATTTGATACACACTATAGTTGGTTATATTAGTCCCCAATTATTGCATAACTATTAATATCCTTACCTTTTTTCATGGCAATTATATTCCTGCCTCCTACCATAATCTTATGGTTCTCTTATGTCTTGAAACTAAAGCTTAATACTTGCATCATAAACCTAATATGCACATAATGTACCGTCCCTCCGTCATGATGTATCTCAATCCAGACTTCACCATTTGTTAGAGGCCATGTGATAGCCTGTCCTCCTCACGTGGCCTTGGCATTTCTCAATTCCCTTGAGGGATGACAGCGATCTGTTGGAGGAAGATCTACGGTGAAAATGCATCACGAAAACTCTAATGGTTTGCCTACCTTACCTTTCCTCATTTATACCTTTCATTCATAGAGTGTGGCTGCCATGCTTGAGGGAGTTGTTCTACCATTTTCTTAGACTTGCATATCGATTTCAGGGTTCCACGGGAATTCGATTCAACCATGTAAGCTGACTCTTTGTGTTCATAGAATGCTAGTTGTGGAAGTATGTACCTATGCAGTGCATTTATTCACCATTTCACTCACAGGTAAGGGGTTTTTTTTGTGATTTCTTACTGTTTTCTCTTGGCATGAAATGCATGGTTATCTTAGTTCGCTATCTTTCTAGATTTGATCATTTTTTTTTTGTTGGTTGCAGAGAAATCCCATGTCATGGCTAGCGTCGGCACTCGAATCTCACGTAAATATCTATCTATCACTCTTTTATACTTTGTTATGTATCTTTGGCTTTCATTAATTTGGAAATACCCCTCTCACAATGGTTTTTTTCCTACTCAGGGGAAGAACCCTTTGTTTTCACTACATGGTGACTTGGGTAATGTTCTTCACCCTTCTCACAATGTTACTGGTGAAATATTATGGCATTCAATTCGGTAATCTCGTGGTTGTTTCCTTTAACACAAACATAATTCCTATTTATGCATTCAATTTCTTGGTTTACATATTGTACATTCCATATAGCATTCAAATTCTGGTGTAAATATAGTGCATTACATATATTTAAAAGATGGATTGTTAATATGACCCCCACCAATGTAATTATGGGTTGGTCACTAGGCATTTGATAGACTAAATAGTTTCTTTGTTAGATTCTATTCTACCCATACGATTTCTGGGTTTTATTCATGGGAATTAGATATATTAACCAGGGCATTGGATAATCTCTGTTCTAACCCTTTGATTTCTGAGTTTAATTCTTTTGAACGCAATACATTATACAAAGTATTTTTTATCCTTTGTCCCATTAAATTCTAGATTTTATATTTATAATTTCATTATGTTCATAAGAGAAATCATGAATGGGATTTTTTCCTCTTACAGTTCCCTTATAATATGTAAGCAATCTGTGTTCATGCCCTTGTTATCTCTTTTATTTTTATTTTTTTTATTGTTGTACATTGACTTAGGATTACACATTTCCTCATGTGCATATATATTCTTGTTTCTTGTTTAGATTCTAAGTTTATACTGTTGATTTGTTGCCGCCCAGTTTTTTTGCCGCCCAGTTTGAGTCTTCCCTCCAAGACCAACAAGTGAGGGTGAAGAGAAGTTATGAAGATTCTCATGTTCCTCCTTGCACAGGTAATTCCTCCATATTGTGAAATTTCTAGGTTTTTGACTCATTTATTTACTTATCAAATGTCTTGGAGTATCCATGCCCTCACAAGATTATTTCTCTAGGTGGATTCAATCCACTTCGTGACTGTATTATTTGTGTAAGGCAACCCTCTGTCCTTACACAATGCCATTTTTCTATATTATGTTGCTCTATCACTTTTTGGCTCTTCTCTAATATTATGTTTAGATCCTTGCAGCTATGACATTAAGGTTTTAGGTCTACGGTAAATTTTTTGTTCCATCATTTCCCATACTTACCAATTGTGTCCTTTCCCGGGTTGGTAGTAGGTTGTTTCCGCCATGGCTCTGGCAAGGATTTGAGGTTTAATGAAATTAGGCGAATGTTACTATAGATTCTATATTATGCTTTCAGTGCCATAAATGGCCTCTGAGTTTGATAAGGGTTTGTAATATGTTTTCCTATTTATAACATAGTCTTAAACATGTAACATTAAGGATGTACTATGTTATTTTTTTTGTATCTAGAGAGCTTGATATGTAATATGGATTTGAATTACATTTCCTCAGCATTTACTGTCAGGAATGAGTATGAATTTCCTCATGCTATTTTAATGAAATTATTAGTCTTTATCTATCTTGGATTCCTCCATATGTGATACAAGTTTTGTCTTTATTTCATATGAATGAATCTTGTTATTGAATTAGTAATGGAATTATGTAGGTTGATTTTATGTTTAGATGTGAAATAGAACTTATTTATGCTCTGTATTACACATTTACTTCTTCGTGTTGCTATAGTAGCTAGACAAACTTTGCTTACAAATTAAATCACATTTTACTTTGTAATTCTTATAGTAACTTAGAGGTATAATTCTTAGTTTGATTTATTCCTTAAAGAGAATTGAAATAATATCATTTTTCAGTTGCTAGATTTTTCTTAGCTTGGCCTCTAAGTTTCAAACTTCTGCTATTCATTTCAATAACAAATTTGGTTTAGTTTAGTTTCTAAATTTCAGTCTTCTGTTATTCATTCCATTAATAGATCATAATTACGTTTTCTAACACCATGATGATTCGATGTACCTAACTGACCTTTCATCATCAAGGGAGTGTGACTGTACATATTATCTAAAATAATGACTAATGGTCATTGTATTTTGTTGGAGACATTTAATAATCAATACAAAGTATATCTTATTTTTACTTTTATACATGTATGAATACATACTGAATATGGATTTATACTTATATATATATATATATATATATATATATATTACATAAATATATTGTACATAATTCTACCGTACACACAGTATGGAAGGAGCATAAGGGAATTGACAGACATAACCATTTCAGACTTGTTTAATACAACATTAATCACTCATCCCAAATTATTTCTACATGTTGCATATCAACTTATAAAGACGATTTTCCTCCCAACCATGAGCTTCTCCTCTGAGCTCCCTCAAGCATAGATCTATTTTTTATGGCGTTGAAAACCCCTTGTCAAACTAGTGAAGGCACTTTTAAGCCAAATTTCCCCAGCAAGTTTCCATAACCACATATGACTATTTTGGGTTGTTGTTTTCCATAACCTAAGTGTTGAGGTCTGTTTTGTTTTCCACAAAAATTTGTTTTCAAATCTTGATTTTCCCGAGAGTTTTTTTCTTACCTCTTCCCAGTAACTTTCCTCTTTACTCAGTACATGTGCATACATACTCTACCCCCTATGGAGTTGAACATGTGACCGTTTACAAATAATATGTTGTACAATTAATTGTAATATATTATTTTTTCTTATTGAGAATGTGAAATGTTTGTAATATCATTATGACTTAATTAATTTCACATTTATTTTCAAAAGTACTCTATATTTAGTGTTTATAAAATAATTTCAATTGATATTTAGGAAAATGTTGTTGAAATCAAGATTTATATGTAATTAGTTAATGTAAAATATGAATATATATATGATCATGTTTATTTATATATTTCCAAATTAACATTACAATTAATTTAATATTTTAAAATTTTATTATTTCTGAAATTCCAACTAATAGATCATATTTTTTTATATAACATTCCTTAGACATCTAAATTTACTCTAACAATAATGTAACTTTAAGAAAAATACATATGAAATTTTACAAAAATTAAATGATACATAAGCTTCATATATTTTAATTTATTTTATGATTTTAAAGTAGATAATTTTTGTAACCATTTATTAACTATAATTATTATGAATGATTTATTTTTAAAAATTATTTATATGGTAGTATTCAAACATAGAGAAATTTTATTAACTATAATTATTATGAATGATTTATTTTTAAAAATTATTTATGTGGTAGTATTCAAACATAGAGAAAATTTGTATTTGACTCTCATAATATGGAGTTGGTATGAACTCATCATTTATTGAATTTTTTTAGTGTGATTGCCCTTTGACCTATATTAGGCTTAGAATTTCAATTTAAATACTTAAAGTAGTCATTCTTAAAAGAATAAAGAATATTGACTTATTAGTTTGGTTCTATAGCATAAAAAATATATTAAGATTTTAGTGATTCTTGAAAAGCTAGCCCCAAATAGAAAGTTATTTAAATTAGAGAAAAACAACAACTAAAAAATAAAATATGATGAATGATATTTAAGTAAGGCCTTTTTATTTGAAAACAATTTTCCTAACTGCCAAGTGTATCTGTCTGCACCATCAAATTAAATATTAGGCATTGAAATGTTTTGGACCATTCATCTACAATCTCCTTAATTTAACCTAACTACCTACCTAACCCTCTTCAATACAACTCCATTGAATTTTTATGAATAACACTTGCTCTGTTTCGGTGTTAACATTGCTGGTAATGTTGTTGGGTCACCATGATAACTATATTCGCTATGTCAAGATGCAAGTGACGGTTGCACGGTTGCATTCAACCATTTTGGCGAAGGTCTTGTGCAGCGAATGCCCAGGTAAATGGATTCTCTCTGCAATATTTATGTGTGACAGTAGACTTATCAAGAATTGTGAATAACAGCTGCTCTGTTTCGGTGTGAGCGTTGCAGGTAATGTTGTTGGGTCACCGTGATAACTATATTCGGGATGTCAAGATGCAAGTGACGATTGCATTCAACCTTTTTGGGAAGGTCTTGTGCAGCCAATGCCCAGGGAAATGGATTCTCTCAGCAATATTCCTGTGTGACAATAGTCTTGTCAAGAAATAAGAAATAAATATTTATGAATGGAGAAATATTCAATGCAGGTGCATCCATGTTGTGAATAATTACTACACTGAATGGGGAATGCATGCATTTTGTGGGACTGCAAACCCCACAATCGGCAGTCAAGGTAATAGATTCGTGGCATCTGCAAATCCTTATGGGAAAAGGTAACAAAGCAGGTAAACCAGAGCAACGCTGAATGGAAGGATTGGAATTGGAAATCCCAAAGAGATATGATGGTGAACGGTGCATATTTCACGCCATGGGGAACGACGACGTCTTGGTCGTACATAAATGCGTTGAGTTTCGCAGAGAGGCCTTCCACCAATGTCGGACCGCTCACCCGGGATGCTTGCGTACTCAACTGCACGAGTGGAGCTCACTGCTAAAACTCAACATCTTTCTTTAATTCCATGTGTGGTGTTTTCGGCTGTTTTCAAAATTTATAATGTGTGTTATAGATGACAATTCCGATTTGTATTGTTTGGAGAGTAGCCGTTAATTTGATCATAACTATGCTGCACAGAGATACCACCGATGAAATGAGTGAGACTTTCCAAGTTTTGTGTTGTTATTTCCAAATAATTATCTTCTTTTACATCGAATACTATATAAATTAGTTATTTTTTTTCAATAATTGAATACTTAACCATAAAGAATTACCGTTTTTAATATTTATATATTTTGAGTTGTTATTGTTTGTAATATTATAATATGATATATAATTAAAAATTTCTTTCTTATTCTTTTCTATTTTATATATAAAATAGATAATCTTCTTTATTATTATGTATTAATTTATTTATTTCATGAAATTGTCTAAAAAATTTTAGATTTTTTTTTTTTTTTTTTTTTTAAAGAATATAGAATTACAAATTTCAATGTGCTGAGATTGTCTAAACGTTTTAGAAAATCCATAAAGAATGACCGTTTTTAATATTTATATATTTTGGATTGTTATCGTTTATAATATTATAATACCACATATATATATATATATATATATATATATATATATATGTATATATTATAATTAAAAATTCTTTTTTTTATTTTTTTTATTATATATTAATTTATTTATTTTATATAATATTGTAGATGATGTTTTATTTTTATATGAATTTCAATGGGTTGAGATTTTCTAAATGTTTGACAAATTTTTTGTCTTAAATTTAAAAGATCATTGAATTACAAATTTCAATAGGTTCAGATTGTCTAAATGTTTTAGAAATTTTTTAAATAATTTGTGTATTGAAATTTTTTGTTTCATTAATATTATAAAATATTAAATTTAGATTATTTAAATTTACTTTTTATGAAAATTTTAAATGTCTTTAAATTAGTAATAACAATTTTGAAAAGATTAATTATAATTAAAATTCTCTAATGATATTTATTTTCATAATTATAATTTTTAATCATTTAGAAATATGGAAAATGGGGCCAATATTCACAAGTGTGCTAATTTTCCATGGTTTTTCCAAAAAAAAATTAGCCAAATTTCATTTTTTCTAAAAATAATTCACTATGTTCTATAATATAAAATTATTTTACCTTAAATATCTCCAAAATTATAAAGGCGAGTTTATATAAAAAAAATAATAAATTTTAATGTTTTTACAAAAAAATTACCAAATATTTTATAATTTTCATATTAGAGACTTGCAAGAAAAAATTAAGTAGCAAAATTAAAATTTTAAATGAATATTGTTAAATGTGTAATTGATTAAAATGTATTAAATTGATATTCTAATTTTTAAGATATTAGTTTAAAAAATTCAAGGTATGGTGAGTTTTGTTTTATTAAGCTTTACTCTGGATGTGTAGAGAGTGAGTCTATCTCAAGTCCCAAACAATATTCTTCTTTCTCTTCATATTCTAGCTTGCACCTTGACACTCCTCCTCTCCTCCTCCTTGCACAAATTTAAACTATGAGGCACTATGAGGCACAAGGTAGTTGCTGCATATAGGAACATTTAGATATGATAAGAAAAATGTGTGGTTTTTAAGCTTTTGTGTTTCTTATTTATTGAAAAATCTTGTCTTGATGATGGATCCCCATTGGGATTCGAAATTCTTCAATAAAGAAAAATGTGATGCTCAATTGTAATTTTCTCTACAATTGTGATGGAAAATGTGCCTAATATCCAACACCATAGAGCAAGACATGTTCCCCAATTCAACAGTTGCTTCCAAATCTCTCTCAGTGCTAGAATTTTTTTCTCAATAAACTTGTTTTTACTGCTCTTGAGTTGATGAAAGCCAATGTTGTTGCATATAGGATCATTTAGAGCTGATGAGAAAGTGTGATATTGTGTTATAATTTTCTCTACAAATTTGTTGGATTTTTTTCTCAATAAACTTGTTTTTACTCCTCTTAGGTGTTGAAATCCATTGTTGTTGCATATAGGAGCATTTATCTCTGATAAGAAAAGTATGATACTGTGCTATAATTTTCTCTACAAATGTGTTGGAGTTGTTTTCTCAATAAAATTGTTTTTGCTACTCTTAAGTGATTAAATACATAGTTGTTGAATATAAGAGCATTTAACTCTCATAAGAAAAGTGTGATACTCTGTTATAATTTTCTCTACAAATGTGATGGAAAGTGTACCATGAATGTTGAAAATTTCATGTTATAATTTTCTCTACAAATATGATGGAAAGTGTACCATGAATGGTGACAATTTCATGGTTAATGTAATATAAGATAAATAAAAATTCATTTCTTCTACATAAGGTCAAGAAATATATGCTGAGTAGCCAATATCATACTACCAAATCTCTCTCGATGTTGGATCTATTTTCTCAATCACCTTATTTTTACTATTCTTCAAGTGATGAAAGCCACCTATCCATACATTTATTACTCTCTGCACAAAGAACAAAAAAAACCAATGAACATGGCAGACATGAGGGACATCAATGGTAAAGAACAATTTGATATTTTGAATATTTTTAAAGATCATAAAGGAAATAATACATAGGTGACTCAATAGGAATTAATTAAGATTAAATGTGGAACATGACGGGGCATCAATAGTAAAGAACAATGTGATATTTTAAATATTTTCAAAGATCATGAAGCAAATAATACATAGGTGACTCAATAGGAATTGATCTATTTCTTTATTCGTGAGGCATTTATGTTCATGTTGGCATGATCAGACAATGTATTCAACTTAACTTTAACATAGGCCTCATGATTTGTAAGGCTCAAGGAAGTAGTATTCCATTAAGATTTCACTACCTACTTTCATGGAAGAAAATTTTGATTTTAATTCCTCCACGATGGCTCCTTCTCTGCAACATCTTATTTCTTCTAGGCTACTCTTTCCTAAGCTATTTCCTTAGGGCGTTTCTTTTGCAACATGTGGTACATTTGCTAGTTTATTTTATTTCAAGACTTCATTTACAATTAAACACTATAGAATAACATGAAATATATGTTAAACTTCGTCATCTTAAAAACTATGTAATTATAGAACTTAAATTTTGCATCCTTCTATGTCATTTAAAATATGTTTGGTTATTTATCACTATTTAGTTTACATATAAAAATATTGATATAAGGTTCTTACTAGAAAGATAATAGATGAAAAATGATCAATTATTCTTATAAAATATACTCATATACAACAAATTTCTATTTTTAATGTAGTCATAGACCACAAATTCTTATTTTTAATAACTTCATATACAATAAATTCATTTTTTCAATAAAGATGAATGGAGAAAATTTTCACGAAGAAAAACATAAATAATTTATGAAATGTATATATTTCTTCTTATTATCTCGTCTTTATATGAATTTCAGTGTATGGCTCATTCATTCTCTGAAAATTACTTATTAGTAAACTACTCATGTAAATTATTCAGTCTTTGTCTCTAAATTACTTATTAGTAAAGTACTCGTTAAAATTTACGACAAGCACCCAAAATAATTTGACGTCAAATTTACAGTTTGAAAATTATATATATTTTACATGTCACTTATCACATTTCAAAATTTTGGTTTACTGTCCAATACGTTTAAAAATAAAATAAAAAATACTTTCCGCAGAATGTCAAATTCCAGGCGTGGCCCTTATCTGTAACAACTCTTGATTTCTGGATTCCATTCCACGCTATTTGAATCTACTATAATTCTTCTCCCGTGACTCTGGATATCCCTTGATCATCTGTTTAAAAAAATCCTTCCTTCAAGGTACTACTTTTGAATTTAAGATATAAGATCAACAATATATTTCCATTTTTCTCCCATTGGCTAAGTTAAAGTAACTTTCTTTCTATAGGTTTCGTCCACTTCAGTGTTTTTTCGAAAGGTTGGTTTAACTGTGAATAATATTTGATTTCATAACATATAAATCAATCATCACATAATTCCTCAAGAACATATTGATCACTGAAATCCCCTTTTACTCCAGCAAACTTTGACTTATCAAGTGCATCCTTGTTAAGTAATAATTGATATTCTTCTATAGACATAACGTTTCCCTGTGAATTGTTTAAAGAAGGTAAACCTATTTGTTGTAGAGAAGAGAACTTATTTCTATACATGTTCACCTAAATATACATGTATTTACCTTTTTCTTTCATTTGCACCATCAGGTTCTTCTTAGTTAAACCGTTTTTGGTTTGTATAATTAAATCAATCATATCAACAATATCCATTTATTCTAATTCTAGCTTAGTTTTTTTATTCAAAAACATTATAATATTACCATCCTGATTGGGTTCCCTTTATACTCATTCTAACAATTCGCCTTGTTTAACCATAATTTCAATGGATGTCGAAACATCATACATTGAAGACATGATATCCATCCATATTATTTCTCAAGCTTGAATTAAACATTGAACACTATTAGCTTGACCCAAACTCCATTCTATCCCTGTCTATAACATGGAATTCTTTTAAAGTTCAACAACTAAGGGATAATCTGACTTAAGTGTCTTTTGTTCAAATTTCTCTTATTCTCTCATCAAATTATCAATTTCTTTATTATTTAGGATCAAATATGACAAAATATTTGTTAGATCCTCTGTTGAACCATTTCCTTCCAATGATGTTTAAGATTGTGAACCAACTGCATCTTTTTTCTGCTCTCTTTCCTTCAACAATACTTCCGCTTGTGATTCTTTACATCTACTTATTCTACTCAATAATTATTAGTAAGAGAAATTGTTTCTCTTTCTCTATCCCTTCGATTTCTTATGTTTGTGGATGCTCAGTAGTTGGTAGCTTTAACCTTTTTCAAGGAGCCTAAATGTCTACATTTCCATTCTTTATTATTTCCTTCACAACATTGATATCATAAGGATCTAATCCTCGTTTCATAACTACTTCCTCCAATTATTTGATCTTGGTATCTTTATAAAAAAGGGAATTTTCTCCATATTTAACTCAGAAATTGTGTTATTCGATGTATTATGCAATTTAAACAAATTAATTGTTAAACTAGCTAAAGTGGAGTAAATAATCTCCCATGTCTCTCTATGGATATCAATCCGGTCAATCAGATGGATTTTATTTGTATTAAAATAAAATATGTAAGTTGTATAATCTTCTGCATATCTAGCCCCTTGGATATTTGGATCTAAGAAGGCCAATATAAACTTCTCCTTCTCACCATCCAAGGTTGAGAGTAATCTTTTTTTTGTAGTAGTAGTAGTAGTAGTAGAAACTTATTTCAAAAATTGAATGTAAGGGATTGTTTTCAAAGCTTTATTACCTTTTCTAATTTCTATCATTTGAGAAAAAAATTATGATTTATAGAATAATAAGTTGAAGAAGATTGTCATGATGTTGTTTCCACTTTTTTTAGACTGTTTATAGGCTTTCCTGATAAAACAACGGTAGAATGTGAAGATACATTAGCTAACATATTTTTTGACATTTCTTCTTTTGTTTCCTTTACTATTTTCCTTTTATATACTCTTAATGATTTTCCTTATGAATATGAAGTGGAATGTGGAACATATTTAATAACCCTCTTGAGTTATTTTTCTTTCTCCTCAGGAGTAAATGAAAATTTATTTTTGGGAGGATGCTCTATTACTTGCGTCTTGGTAATTATTATAGGGTACCCTCTTCCAATATTTCTCTCCTTTCATATAGTTTAATATCTGGTCTTGGTGAATTAATATATGGAGTAGAACCATCTTGAACTCTAATAGATGAAATATTAACAATTGGATCATAAGGAAAACTTTTTCCCTTTATAAATTACATTCGTTGCAAAAAAAAATCAACTTATTTATCAACAACATTGGTGTTCACAACAAAAGGTCCTACCTTTACCTTGAGCTTGAAAATAACCTCTTTCTCTCTTTCTATAAAGTGAATTTGATCTATGTTCAAATTTTCTCTAATTAATTTAAGTGAAAAAAATACAATTGGGAGACTGACTAGTAAATGATATGAAGTTCACATCCATGCATCCTCATCTATGTAAATCTTTTATACAAATACCAATCTCCTAATTTTTATCCTCACAATGTTTTAGAATGTGCTTGACCTCAAGTAAAATCCTTAGGACTTCACTACTACTAGAGATAATGTAACATACTAATACAAACTGATCCATAAAGTTTGAAAAACAAAACTTCTCATAATGTTTCCGATCCAAATATGTTCAGTGGAAGAATGACCATAAATTCCCCTGTATATTTTTATTTTGAAGTTGTAACTTAGAGAACTTACTTGACTAATGGAATAGGAAAAAATACACCAAAACTTATTGATGTTTAAAGTATTCCTCAATTCCAAAGTCCATAAATTTTTCATGAATGGTGCCTGAGAGAAACTGTCTAAAATTGAAGTACATAGAAGGATTTTTTCCTAGAGATAATCTGGGAAAAAAAATAATACCACTTCATCTATAACCTCATCAGTTTCATATCCTAATAAAGAACACAACATATTATTTTCTTGGAAATATTTAGGAAAATGTTTGAATTGTAAGGAGGGTTGTGGTGGGGAATGTTGGCTCCCTCTCGTAAAAACGATTCAAAGATGAGAGTTCTTTGATAATGGGTTAATTTATGATAATTTCCGATCAAAATTTTAGTAGAAAATAGAGGAGGTGAGTCAAGAGAAATAACATTTAGAGCTTGTAGAATTACTCAAAAATCATATAAAAAAAAGGTATTTTCATTTTTGGAAATAATAAATCTCTTACTAGATAATATTTGTCTAAACAAAATTTCTTTTTGGAAACAAAAATTAGGGAAGGAAGAATTCCTAAAGGGAAAAGCCATCACTATGGTGTTGAAACCATTAGAATGCCTAATTTTTCAATTCATAAAGGTCAAATTCATTTTGTGTTTCCACAATCTTAACATCTCATTCAATTAAAGGAATATCATCAATATTTACTAAAGCAGATGGAGGTGGGGCTTTGTATTGGGTTTTACGTGAATGACTCTTTATTGTACTCATAATTGTAGTAGATATGAACAAGAATAAGAGGGTGATTATTAAAAGTACATGGTGAATGGAAATATATTGAATATGTGCTTTGATTGTTGTGAATTTTTTGCAATGGTTTATTTCTATCGATAGAACAAATTACCCAAAGAATAAACAAAAAAACAACCTTTGCATCACTGATCACTACCCTTTTATTTGAATATTTTGTAATAAATTACATTTGGAGACCAAACCCATTGGCATGACCCCATGCCATGGTGGTAATGTGGGGTGGGTAGGGTGGTAAGTAGTTTTTATGAGGGGGGATCCACTTATTATACAAAACCGCCATGTAACCCAAAGTTGTTTTATGAAGACAACTAGTAGTGAATCTACCCCCTGCCCACTACGTGCGATAAACGTAGGACATGTAGGGGGTCCACTTTTGATCCTTATTGTTGATATGTGCACACACATCAATACCTCGGAAAGAAACAGATGTATTATGCTAATGCTTTATTACAACACTATAAAAATCTTTTGGAAAAACAGATCTGATTTTTTATTTAATATATAGTGTTTTATAGAATATAGGCTACACATTATTTATACAAAGTGTGAAGAAAAATAAAAATTTATTTGGAATATTTTTGTAAGTTTTTGTGATAAAAAAATTCTACAAAAATCTCCATGATGGCATCAACACTATCAAGGATACCTATTTCTTCTAAGTCCTTCTTTGCTTTGGTTTTCATGAATACCTAATTATTCTAGTGCACGCTTTATAATCAAAGCACTTATTTAATTTAAAATAATAAAATTTAGAATTTTAGATTAATAAATAAAATTTTATTAATATAAATATACATATTAATCTTTAAAAAGTGAAAAAAATAAAATATTCACAATATTTTTTGGAAAAATTGTGTGACAAGAAAATGATACAACAAGGAAAATATTGCAGCATTGACTGATTAAAATGTTTATTTTTCATTGATTTCCTCATTAAAATTTAAATATATAGACTAAATTATCTGTTGCATCAACTACCACATCCTCATAGTGCCTATGTCATCACAGGAGTCTTCAACCTTTTCCAATCATGGTTTTTTCCGCCATCCTGTGGCCATATAATCTCAATGCCCTATCATCCTGGAACATCAAACATTGTAATCCCTTTTGTTCTTTTTGGGTTGGGTCTCTAACAACATGCACAAATAACTCCTTATCCTACTACTCTATTAAATTTTCCATTTCCTCCTATAAGTGTGACATCCTCACACTTCCCTTCCCACCTATTTTTGGCTATTCCAAGAAAGGCCTCCTAGGGTGACTTGCGCCGTGGGGACCTATTACTGAAAAATTATTCCAAGCATTTATTCTTCTGCCTTTTCCATGTTAACTTGATGTTGACTCATCCTATGGTTTAACCTATATGCACCACTTTATTCTTCCAAGGAAGGTATCTTGGAGTGAGTTGTCTCATGAGGACCTCCTCTGCGATCATGCACCAATCACATATTTCTCTACTACTACATTGTATTTCTCTACAAGTTCCATGTGTCCTATCATCAAGGGAGTTTCAAACTTGTGCATGTTTTCACAATGTCCTAGGAACTTCCGTCGAGGTTATGTGAATGTGCACTCCACTACCAACCAATCAACTCTTCTATTACTATTGTGTTGTCCTGCTATGTTTTCCTACAATTTTTTTAGATTCTCCACTAATGACTCCACCAAGTTTAGAAAAAAAAATCAAACTTTCACTATTTTAACCCTACCACCATATTTGTGGTTGCAACTTTTACCTTGGGGCTAGTCACCTTTGACTAACAATAATTTATGATCTAGGATGCCATTTTCAAACTTCTATATACCAATAGATATCTCTATCCATCTAAGTAGGATACAAGAGCTACTAACATTACCTATAGGTTTACATGTTTAAAATTGAGAAGGTTGTGGGACCCTTTATTGTTAATACTATACATGCTATCAAACATATAAAAGATATGATGAAAAAGTTAAATTTTTCAAAAGATGAAGCTTGGAAATATGATTTTTATTATATTATCTTTCATAGAGGAGTGAATGAAATATCAAGGTCTTATATTCATTATAGTAATAAAAAGCTATATAAGTTAGTAAATCAAGAAGCTTGGATTAAAAATCCATTGGGTCAACAGTCAACTAAAATACTAGGGGAACAAGAAATTGTTATTGAAAATATATTGAACTTTCATTATATTTTTAAATTAGGAAAAAAAATGGCAAGGAGAATTTTGGTATATAAAGCCATAAAAATACAAAAGAAAAAAAACAAAATCATCAAAATATCAAGGAACAAGGGTTTTTTAATACATTTTTTTTATTGTGTCATGCACTAATATTTTTCAAGTTCCATAGTGATTTCAAAATATATAAAAGCAAGTTTTTTTCCACCAAATATTAAAGGCTTAAAGTGCAGAGAAGTATGTGGTGTAATAATTGAACATGTGCATATCTACAACTACCAGACAAGAGGTTGGAGCCCACGCCTTTTTGAAGTTTAACCAAGGAGGAGGCCATGTGTTACTTTTTTTTTGGATACTTTCAATGTCAAAGATTTATGACCATGGTTAAAAGTTACACCCTCCCTCTATTTATCCAAAAATTTCGAGTAGGGACTTGGGTAAGTGGTATGTGGTTTCAACAAAACAACACACTAAAATGACCCATGCCAAACCAATTGACATGTCACGATCACTTGCATGACAAAATGTTCTACTTTAAGCGAGCCTGCCAGGTTAGAACTTGGAATTTGGCCACATAATTGTACACATTCCAAAATTATGTGATTCAAATACCATTAAAAATTTATGCTATTTCTAGGAGTTTTAAACATAAAAATAAAGGTTTTATACAACCATTCATTTATTTTACTGCATGTTGTCAAGTAATTGAATTGAATAACTCATCGAGATGTTGATATTTTTTGGTGTTATCTTGGTCTCCTTACACATGCACATTAATTTATTTCGTTGGGAATTTGTAAATTCCCTTCCTTAGTCTTGAATTTTTCTCTATGTATTCAAAATGATAAAAAATAAAAAAATATAGCCTTTCAATCCCAAACCTAGTATCATTCCTTTATTTGATAGAGAATCGAACATTAACAACACCCACTATCCATTGAATTCCATTCCATCTTACAATAAGGTTTACAATGCTATAATGATTCAAATGACCCCTTCCATCTAGTTCAATAAAGGTTATCTCATGCATTTGTTCCCTTTGTTTATGAATTTTCAAAATTCATTAGTTGGTTGAGAATTTATTTTTTTCATTAAAAGGGATTGGTAATATCTACAAAGGGTGAGAATATTTTTCAAGTTACTCCTAATTTCATATGTAATGCCTTCCAATTTCCAACTGATGATAATTTAAAACCATTTTCTAATGAAACCCTAGTTTATGTTTATAGAATAATGTCTGAATATGATAATTAAAAAAAAAAAAATTAAGTTGATATTACCCTTAAGATATCAAGTTCCTCAATGAACCCCTCATTATCCTTTAAAATCATTCTTTGAGATTGCTCAACATATCTGGTCTATCATTCTCTCTATTTTAGGAGAGGACAATGTTGAGGTTGTGAATGAAACAACATTAGGTTTTATTATCATGATGTTACAACTAGGTTTTATCCTAGATATACCCATCTACCTGTCTCAATCAATCAATTTCCAATTTCAACATTTTCCAAATGTCATATATTTTAGACATCCTTCATATCTAGTTCATCTATTTCTATATATACATGTTGAAAAGTTTAGCCATCTAAATTCAAGTATGTTAGATCCACAAAATCAACTAAAATCACTTGTTGATTGAATGAGTTTAATCATAAAGAAGGAGAAAAATGAAGGATTTTCTCATTATTTGTCCTATTTTAGGTCAGTGTATTTTACTATTATAAATGATCAGGTCTCTCCTAGATTTTTCCTTATGGAAAAGGAATAGATATTGTTAAACAACAAAAATTAATGGATAGGATAAGAATGATAAAATAGTCAATTGAATTTACTATTCACAATGATGTATACTTGTACATTTTCCATGACCATTGGATTCATATTCTAAGGTCTCTTGGAATCTATTTAATATTCAACAACCACACCATAACCCTTATCAGATTAGGTGCCCAACATCCCCCCCTTTAATATGAAGGGGTATATAAGATTTCAAGAAGAGATATGTAATACAAAGGTGGCAACCAATAGATGAATGTGATATCTAAAAAGATGATGTTATAAGGTGGGAGATCTCGACATATCAACTTTTGGTGGTTTAAGGATGACCACCAACACTCAACGACTTAGTGCAGTTCCTGGAACTCTTCCAAATTTGGAAAGAAGCTAACATATTTTTCTATATGAATTTCTCCCTATTGTTTTGAAAAGGGAGGCCATTGGGGTCTCAACCTAGAACACTTAGTGTAGTTCCTAGAATACTTCCAAATCTGGAAATAATTTGTTAATATTCTTCTAGAGGAAGTTTCCCTAATGCTTTGAAGAGGGAGACCGTAAACCTGGAAAACAGTGGTCTCAACCTACAAAAAAAAAACAGAACCTAAACCTGAAAAGGAAGGTCTCTACTTGTGTTGGTTTGAGGAAGGCCACCAATAAAGGGCATGCTCAGGGGTTTCTATGTGTATGGATACAAATTTGAATCTGTGTATGGTTGACTCTAGCTTTAGGCTTAGGTAGTAGTTTCATGTTGTGGCTCAAGCTCACTTTATTTATATTTGAGGCTTTTATATGACCATAAATTCTCCCTTTCCAAATACAGGGTGAGAAGATAAAATAAACTAAACTATAAGAATTTTCAATACTCAAGAACAAATTCTATGATATAAGTGAAATATCTTCTTAGTTGTTGAAGACTGTTGTCAAGAAGCGATCCATCCAAGGTGTATCTTTATTCATGAAGGAGGCTTGTTTCTAAAGAATATGTTTGAAAGATGAGTGTGATGAACAAAATTCTTACAAGACGTAAGATAAAAAATTTGATTTTTCATATGGCCAACTCTGTGAAAATGTTGGCATCTGACAATCTATTGTGAATGAGGAGCAGGAACATGTGAATATGAATCATCATGAACAAACCAAGCACTATGAAACTACGTGGGTTTGGGATAGTATGAGTGTGAAGAGAATCATCATTTTCATATCCAAGACCCATTTTGAGATTTTTGTGAACAACTTCTTCCCAAGGTCTGATGATGGTTTTAGGAAGCGCACCACTGGATGATTTTTATTATTTTCTCTGTTTTAATCGGTGTGGTGGTTAACATGTAACACATCGGTTCTCCTTGTTGACATAGAGCATCGTACGGTCTATTATACTATTTGTGCGGTGCATTTATAAGACCCCCACGCACCAACGTCGTTGCATACACCGTGAATGGTGCACCAGTTTCTTGAGATTTTTGTTTACCTCAAAAGTTGACAATTTATTTATAAATATACTAATGAATGATATGGTATAGGTTTCATATTGATAAATAAATGACTAACAAGAGATCAAGTAACAAAAATACTGATAACACATCAAAAAAAGAGAAAAAGGCAAGTTCTTTGTAAATTATTTACAAAAAATATTATTTTTGAACTATATGTAAGTTTAACTAATATGTATTGTTTACTGTGTATCATGCAGAGCCACAAAATGACGAAACTAGATAATATTATTTCTAATCTAGGACCAAAAGAGTGTAAAAGCTTGATGGAAAAATTGCAAAAGGATGAATCAGGTGAATGAAAAAATACTATCGATCCAATATGAGTTTCTTTTTTTAATTTTGATTAATAATATACTTAAAATTATTAGATAACATGTGTCAAAAAATCTATTAATTAACATATATTTAATGTTCTACAGGGACCAAAAACTTAGAAAAGGGATTTTTTTTTAAGAAAAGAAAAAAAATAGAACATGCAAATGAAAATGAATTGCTCCTTAGCTCATCTAGAGTGGTGTTGGAGGTTAATGAAAGTGGGAAAAACTTTTACAAAAGTTTGAGGGATCTAGTGGAACGAATGTATAGACATTCTTTCCACTTACAATATAAAAATAAATCCAATGATTCCAAGAACCAAATTTTATTTAAACTACAAGAAGAGTTTCCATAGAATTGGTCAATGAGACATGTCATACTTTTAATAGCAAAAACGTACAACAACAAAAAAGAAGGAATGAAAAAGTAATATTCCTTTAAATTTTTGTCTAGAATTATTTATAAATATCACTTTTGTTATATTTAATTTTCATATATCAATATAAAAATTAAATAGTTTATTGTTATGTTACATTTTTAGGAATATTATGATATTCTCAAAAGATGAACGAGTTGATATCAGAAATATGCTAGTAGGAATGTCCAAAAAGGTATACAAGGAGATGGTCAAAGAAATGGAAAAAATTGCATCGCATGAGGAGCCATCTCAACAACAGTGTGCTTCAAATGTAATATGTAATCATTAAATTTTTTGATCATTAGGTACAATAAATAAAAAATTTAGCATTAAATATCAATTTCCAAGTATTTTCTTACAGAAAAGAAAAGAAAATGGAACCCATTCAACACATAAAACAGGATGACAATGAAGAAAAGGGTTGATATCTAAGTTTGTGAGTAATTGTTACTTCTTTATAACAACTTAAATATATTTCATTTTTGTATTTTTTAAGTTGTTTTACAAAAATCATCATTGAATGTCTTCAAACAGGTGCTACATACGGAGAAGAACCATCAAACGAATTGATTGAAATTGGGTTAAATATGGCTTGTGAGTATATGTTGGCATATCAAAAATTAATTGTGGAATTTGTAAGCATCTATCGATATTGTTTTACTTAGCTCCGTCTATAATTAATAGAACAAAAAAAACTTTTATATTAAATATATGATTTGTTATGGGTATAGAACTTGCAGGAAACAAAGTATGGAACTACGCCAATAGATGAAATCTTGAAAGATGGCATGGTACTTGGTTTTGAAAGAATGTGTATAGTTTATGAGTCAATTGTTGCTATGGTACATCATTTCTTTTCAATTTACATTGATGTACATTATTTAATATTGCAATTTTCGTTATTCTCAGAAATGTATATACACTCATTACAGTTTATTGCTATGTTTGTAGATGGAAGGTGAAGAAGAAGAAAAAAATCAACACCGTAAACAAAACATTCCTGAAAATAACCCAAGTCATGGAAGTAGCTCTAGCAGTGACTGCAGTTCAAGCGAATAATAATGATCACTATGTTTGGATATCAAAGCAAGGCATTGTATTTTTTGAAATATTTGTCTATGAAATCAGACATTTTGTTTAATGTAATGGACATAGTTTCCCAATTGAAAGACAAAGGGATACCAATAACTCTCCCATTTTGTATGACAAAGACTGCCTTATATATATATATATATATATATATATATATATATATATATATATATATGTTTTAACTTATTCTATTTCGTTCTCTATTGTCACTATGAAATGTAACACCATTGATTAAATTTATGGATGATTAACTATTATAATGAAGAGATGTAAAATTTGATGATATGATATAACAAATTAATCCAAACATCACATTCAAATGCACTAATAAAAACTTAATTCATATGAATACTGTTATAAGAAATATATGTGTCGACTTTTGATGAATAATGAATTTTAAAAAATCACAATAATTATGATATGATATAAAAAATTAATCCAAACATCACATTCAAATGCATTAATAAAAATTTAATTAATATGAATACTATTATAAGGTATGTCGACTTTTATGAATAATAAATTTTTAAAAATAAAAATAATTGCACTGTCATAGGTCGATGTTTCTAAAAAAACAAAAAATTAACACCGGTGCGTGTCAGTTACTGTACACCGGTGCATTTTTATGCTTCAGTGCACTGGTGCGTTTCTACGACCTATGGGCACTGCAAAAATACCAAAACCAATTAAAAATATCAGTGTGTTTGTGCGATACTATGCATCGGTGCATTTATGTGAGACTACACACCGGTTCATTTGTACGACCTATGGGCATTGCACAAATACCAATACCAATTATAAATATTGGTGTGATTGTCTGATACGGTGCACCAATGCGTTTCTATAAGTTTACGTACCGGTGCATTGAGACGACCTATGGGCACTGCAGAAATCCCAAGACCAATTAGAACGTCCCCATGCATTGTATCACCAACGCTACACTTGGTGCAGTTTTATACCTTGACGGCCCGGTGCATGCACCTTAGACCGCCCCAGGGCCACCTTATAGATGACACGCACTGGTGCGTTGAAACCTTAGTAGCGCAGTGATTAAAAAAACATCCGTAATAACCTCTGGTCACCCATTTTTTTTATTTGTGTCAAATTTCCATTAAAAGCTCTGCCAAAACCTCCGTAATTATAAACAGATGTTGTAGAATTTTTTTTTTTGACAATTTTGGCCAATTTTATAACACTAAAAACCTCCTTTATAACCTCCGCTAGAGTTTCTTATCCTTGTAATGTAGCGTATGTACATGACTTTTATTAATGAAACCCGCATATATCTAGATAACTTATCTGATCATTAATTTCATCATCTATTCAGCATTAATCAGTGCATCATTATTACATTATTCCTCAATTAATGAGTAATTATGAACAGTTAAGAAGAAAATATAAAATCAACACATAAAACCACATGTACACCAAGATTTTAGGTGGAAACCAAATGTGGGAGAAAACCACGGATATTTTCATCTGTTTCTTCTTTTTTTATTAAAAAAGGAAACTTCTTACAATCTTGTACTGGTGCAGACCCTTACCAGCACACATGATCCTACGTGTAGAAGGCTATAACCTTCTTTCATTTACCAACTTCTAATAAAAGGGATATAAAACCCCCTTTCTAAATATTGTTATCCTGAGCTCTTTGTGGATCACTGTTCAAAATGTTTTAAACTAGATCCACTCTCAACAATTTTAAATCAACTACCCAATCAAATCAATCACTGAATCTGAATCAACCAATGCAACTATAACAAATCAGCGGATCATATTAGTGAAAAATAATTCATCATAATACCATACAAAACTTTGTTCATCATAGGTTTCAGATCTTGTTACTGTAAACCATGACCATTCATGTGTCAGAAGATATACGCCATTGTTTTGAATAATACCTGTGTATATAAGTGCCTCCCCTGAAGTAAACTTGTGTAAAAATCTCAAAATACTGATAACTGAATCTAAATCACTGTCACACTGAATCAATCACTGAATCACATACGGAAACCATCACAAATCATTGAACCAAACGCAGATCACGAAATAGCAGTATTATCACAAGTCAACATTTCATAACATATTCAGTTCAACCCAACTAGTAATGTCAAAAATAGATTATCACAAGAGAGGATTCATTGAAAGACAACAACAAACATAAAATAACTGATCAAACATCATCAATATTTCGTACTCCAAAATTCTAGCAGATATACATGTCTTTTACACAGAACATTCGTGTATGTACACGCTTCCCATGTTTGACACCCACATATAGATTCTGAACTTTCACAGAATGTATACATGACTACATAGAAGAAAATATTTTTATGTACATGACTTATTATAGATAAACCTACATATGTATATGTAATCATTGAATGATACCTTTGCTGTAAAATAAAAAATCTGTCAAACCCAAATCTCGACATACACACTATTACAGACACACATCATAATATCATCACAGATCTATCAAACCATAAACATATTATCCAATATGTATTCATTTTATATCAATCAGATCAAATCCATATCCATTCTCCTTGGTGTAGTACACATATTTCAGATCAAAGCATTCATAAAAAATCCATCACATGCACACCCTAATGCATAATATCCATCTCCTTATATAGCATAAGCCTTTACTAATACCTTAGGTCAATCCCTTAGTAATATCGGTGGTATTCTTTGATGGGATCAAATATATCTTGTCGATCCAAATAATATGGGCCAATACCATGTTAAAGAACCCTGGTATTCATAATACCATGGTGTAGAAATTGTATGTGACTTCTCTTCACCATATCTGCATATGTACGCGACCTTGCTTCACAGGACCCACATATACTTTATCACACTTTATTTTTACCATTATTATATCTCTAAACTGATATTACTTTGTATAAATCACCTGTAGCATATGCATAATAATCATGTTGACATATTTATCAAGTAATTTTCCATCAAGGATAACACATTATCCACAATTCCAACAATCTCCCCCTTTGGTGTTTGGTCTCCAGAACTTGTAAATAACTGAAAAAACATAGGTCAGAAAACGAAAATTATTCTCCAAACACCAAGATAAACACACCAGTATTCTTCTCCAAACAACAAGATAATATCCCCCTTTGAAATCAAGGGAAAAGGGTTGATCAATGCTGAATGAAGGCTTCTTTATCCTTATGAAGATATGAGCACTGTAGATCTGATCTGCTAAATATGAACATTGTATACTGACCCTACTCCCCTTGATCATATTCTAAGTCTTTTGGAAGATATACAAAGAAGTGCATGATTCTATGACTCAACCAAATATTTCCTTTCCTATCACCAAGGAATCGTGCTTACATCAATTACCCAACACAATGGGGTTACATATTGTCTCAACATTACAAAAACTTTTATGAAACCAGCTCCAAGAATAAAAGAAAAGAGAGATCAACGCCTTAGAAATCAGCCACTTGGAGGGGGAAACCTCATTTACATTACATAAATGAACAATTATTGGATGATACAAATGACAAAACCTCCTTTCTATATATAGGACTCCATGGGGTCACAATATAATTTTAGCCTACCTAATAATAATAATGTAAGGGCACAAAAATAACAATAGTGGGATATTATGGGGAAAAATAATAACAATATGGGGAATAAATGGGTAAAAAAATAACAATAATGGGGCTAAACTAACAACAATAAGGTACTACACTAGTAATATAGGGCCCTAATATACCCCTCTCCTTCAAAAAAGTGATACTCTAAAATTGATCGATTACCTAGTTGTCGAGTTCTTATTTCCATGACTACTTCAGGGTCTAATATGATTTTTCCTTCCTCGTCAAGTTTTGGAAATGTTGTATGAATCGAGAGTTTGCCACCTAATACATTATTTAAGCATGAAACATGGAAAACTGGGTGCACTCAGGAATATGCAGGAAGCTCCAATTTGTATCCCATAGTACCAATATTTTGCAACACCTTGTAAGGACCATAGTACTTTGGCGATAATTTATTATCCTTCTTGGTTTTCTTGAGGGACATTTGTATGTATAGTTGTAGCTGTAAAAATACCTAGTCTCCTACATCAAAACTTATCTTGTTGTGATGATGATCTGCTTTTTGTTTCATCTGATTTTGTGCCAAATTTAGGTTATCCTTTAAGAGTTGGAGAACTTGTTGTTGATGCTCGATGTGATCTTCCACTACTTGAACCTTATAAATTTATCTTAAAGATGATGTGATGGATGGTGGATGATATACATAAAGTGACATAAAAGGGGTCATTTTTTCTGCAGTGTGGAAGGAAGAGTTATACCACCATTCATCCAGAGGTAACCAATTGACCCATTATGTTTGTTTATCAGATACAAAGCAACAAAGATATCCTTCCAAACATTTTTTCACTATCTCAATTTTCCCATTGGATTGAGGATGATAAGATGAGCTATGAGCTAGTTGAGTATCTAAACAATAAAATAATTCCTTCCAAAATTTTCCAATGAAAATGGGATCTTTATCACTTACAATAATCTTTGGGTTTCCATGTAGCTTT
Organism: Pinus albicaulis; assembly: GCA_034641835.2. Classification (NCBI taxonomy): domain Eukaryota; kingdom Viridiplantae; phylum Streptophyta; class Pinopsida; order Pinales; family Pinaceae; genus Pinus; species Pinus albicaulis. The sequence goes on along the minus strand of CM076572.1, from coordinate 390,890,861 downwards.
TGAATTTTTTCCATAAATGCAGTAGCAATTGTACTTTCTTTAAATGGATGAGATAATGCAAAAAAGTGTGCATAGTTGGTAATTTTATCAACTACCACCATGATGAAACTCTTTCCTTTGGACTTAGGTAAACCTGTGATAAAATTCATTGAAATATCCTCCTAACATTGATTTGGAATGGATAAAGGATGTAGCAATCTCGGGGTATTAATTGTCTCAACTTTATTTTGTTGGCAAACCAAACATTCCGCCAGAAAATTTTGAATATCAGATTTAAGGCCATCCCAAAAAACATATTTCTTCACCCTATGGTAAGTTTTTAAAAATATTGAGTGTCCTCCTAAGGGAGAGGTGTGCAATTCCAAAATAATTTTTTGTTTTAGTTGGGAATTCTTACAAAGATATAAGCAATATTTGTACCATAAGGAATCATTTTTCCAACTAAATGTATCAGATGTCCAGGGATCTTGCTGCAACTTTTGAATGAGTTTCCATACTTCTTCTTCATTCTTCCATTCCTCCCTTGCTTTGGTTATCTAATCGGGTTGGATAATAGAAATGGCACAAAGAAATTCTTCCACATCTTCATCCTTTCTTGAGACTGCATCTACAACAAAATTTAGCTTCCCTTTTTTGTAGATGATTTAAAAGTCATAACCCAACATCTTTGTGACACATTTTTTCTTCTCTTCTAAAGATAATATTTATTCCAAAAATTATTTAAAACTATCATGATCAGCTTTTACCTTGAAGTGTCTTCCCATTAGGTAAGGTCACCAGTTCTTTAGTGCATGTAGTATTGCCAAAATTTCCTTCTCATAAATAGCTTTATGTAAATAATTTCCTTTGATTGGATGGCTTTCAAAAGCAATGGTTCTTCCTTCCTGCATTAAAATAGCACCAATTCCATTTTCTAAGGCATCAAATTCCAAAATAAAGGTTTTTTTTAAGTCTGGTGCAGCTAAGATCGGTGCTTGTCGCATTGCCTCTTTAAGATGTTCAAAGGCCTTAGTTGCTTTAGGAGTCCATGAAAAGGCATCTTTATTCAATAATTTTGTTATAGGTTCTTCTGTTCTCCCAGAATTCTTAACAAACTTATGATAATACCCTATTAACCTAATAAATCCTCGCAACTGCTTGATGGTTTTCGGGACTTTCCTTTCCTTAATGGCTTTAATTTTGTTAGGGTCTGCCTTAAAACCCTCCTAAGATACAATATGACCCAGATATTTCACCTCTTGTAGTCCAAAGAAAAATTTGGAGGTTTTTAAATATAATTGTTTCTCCTCTAATAGTTTAAGCACCCTGTCAACATATTGAACATGATCCTTCCAAGACCTGTTGTAGATTAGTATATCATCAAAAAATACTAACACAAATTTTCTAAGGAAGGGTTAGAAAATAGAACTCATCAACCCTTGAAAGAAGGTTCATTTGTAAGGCCAAAAGGCATGACTGAAAATTCATAATGACCCTCATGAGTTCAAAATTTTGTTTTCGCAATGTCTTCAGTCCTCATTCTAATTTGATGATATCATGAACGGAGATCCAACTTGGTGAAATAAATTACTCCATGTAATTCATATAATAATAAATCAATCACATGAATGGGAAATTTATCTTTAATAGTGATCTTATTGAACTCCCTATAATTCAAACACGTGTGCCATGATTCATCCTTCTTATGCACCAATACTACTAGAGCAGAAAAAGAACTTTGACTAGGTTGAATTATACCATCCTCTAGCATTTCGGCAATAATATGTTCAATTTCTCTCTTTTGGACATAATGATATCTGTAAGGTCTAATGTTTGGAGGAATACTTCCTGGAATCAAATGAATAGCATGATCATGATCATGAATAGGTGAGAGTTCTTTGGGATTTTCAGACACCTTGGAATGATCATCCAAGACTTTTTGGAGATCTATAGAAATAGATGATTTTGATGTTGGAACTTCTAGTGAGAATAATTGTGCAATGACACCTTGTTTTTCTTTCTTTGGAATATTTGTCAGTATATTAGAGCTTATTATATTTTACATCTTCCCTCTGATATCCCATAATTCAACTTCCTTTCCTTCCGAAAAAAAATCAAGAAAGTTCTTGAAAATTAAAAGCTATTATCCCCAAATATTATAACCATTGCACTCTTATTACAATGTTATGAAACCAACTCCAAAAATAGAAGAAAAGAGAGATCAACGCCTTAGAAATAAATCACTTCAGGGGGGAAACCTCCAATACATTACATAAATGAACAATTCTTGGATGATACAAATGACAAAACCTACTTTCTATATATAAAAGACCATGGGGACAAAATATAATCCTCACCTACCTAACAATAATAATGTAAGGGCACAATAATAACAATATGGGAGTTATAGGGGTACAAAAATAACAATAAAAGGGCTACACTAACAACAATAAGGGGATACACTAGTATTATAGGGACCTAACATGACCCTCTCCTTCAAACAAGTGTTGCCCTCAACGCTTGATTATTTATGGATTCTTCTGTATAAAATTCTCATACTCCCATGTGGAATCTTCAACGAGTAAGTTCTTCCAATTGCTGAGATACTCTAAAATTGATCGATTTGGTAGTTGTCGAGTTCTTGTTTCTTTGACTGCTTCAGAACTTCTTTCACTGCGATGTTGATCTTCCTGTTGATTCATTTGATTTTGCACCAAATTTAGGTTATTCTTTGAGAGTTGGAGAACTTTTTGTTGATGCTCGATGTGATATTCCACAAATTTATCATCTATATTAGCTTTCATTTGATCCTTAAAACCATTAAAATTAGCCTCCATTTTTTCTTTTAAACCATCTATGTCATATTTTATTTCTCTTTGTAAGATCAAAATTTGTTGCACTTGGTACCATAATTTTGATATCTCATACTGCAATTCTTCTTCTTCATGCATCATAGTATAGATTTCTGAGGCCTTAATGGGTGTAGAATTATTTTTGGGAGGCATTATGTAACTCAATACTAATATATATGATTTAATATGCCCTTGTAATCACTTCAAACAAATTTTTCAAACAAATTTTATGCAAACTTGTTTAAAAAATACACACCTTTTTCTAGCTTTTGAGGAGCTCGATATTGAAACTGAATTATCTCTATGATTTCGAATCTTCAATATCTGAAATTCGGCCTTGTAGTAACCCTCTAAATCTTCTTTTGAATTCCATAGGTCTGACCTGATTTTGATTCTTCAATAAAAATTTATGCCCAATCTCCCACGATGATGTAATTATGGACTAGTTCAGTAGAGAAAACTTGTACGACTTTCCATGTGTCATTGTTTCCTCCTTTGGCTCTGAAATTGATACACATGAAATTAATGTTTGTGTACTTTCATCCACTTTTTATATAATTCCAATCTGACGCTCAAAGAGAGAGTTATGACGATTTTCCCATAGTCACCTCTTTGAGATGAAATTCGGGAGCCTGAAACAATCCTAACTTCGATAGATCATATCTCCAAAAATATTGTGAACCATGATCTGAAATTTTTACAGGAGGTTCCTCAAGATTTCTTCTTCTCTCTGTAAAATTTTTAGCTTCTGAAACTTCGTATAAAAAAATTTATAGTGCAAATTCCACGATGAGCTGTCTTAGTTGAAATTTAGGAGCATGAAAAAAACCTAACTTCCACATATCATATATCTGAAAATATTGCGAACCAAGATCTGAAATTTTTACACAACATTCCTCAGGATTTCGGCTTTTCTCTATAAAAAATCCATCTTCTGAGCCTTCGTATAAAAATATATATATATAGTGAAAATTCCACGATGACCTATTTGGAGTAGAGAAACCCTAGAATCCAAAGCTCTGATACCAAATGTTTTGAAACCAGCTCCAAAAATAGAAGAAAAGAGAGATCAACACCTTAGAAATCAGCCACTTCGAGGGGGAAAACTCTAATACATTACATAAATGAACAATTATTGGATGATACAAGTGACAAAACCTACTTTCTATATATAGAAGTCCATGGGGCCACAATATAATCCTAGCCGACCTAACAATAATAATGTAAGGGCACAATAATAACAATATGGGGGTTACATGGGTACAACAATAACAATAAGGGGGCTACACTAAAAACAATAAGGGGATACACTAGTATTATAGGGACCTAACATACAACATCAGTGCCACCCATTGCAATGGAAAGAATTGGACTATTCAATACATATTCCCCCATGCTTATCTTGATATTATGGCACTTTCCAGAGAAATTTATAGCTCCTCCATTTTCCACCATCACTTGACACTCTGGTGCTGGGTATAGGAAGAAATTCAATTCCTTGGCTACCTTACAATGAATAAAATTATGGGTACTACCTAAATCAATAAGCACTATTACATTTTTCTTCTTGATATGTCCTTCTATCTTGAGAGTTTGAGGAGTGGTAATTCCTACCAATGCATCACATGATATGGTAGGATTCATTTCTTCTTCTACTACGGTTGGTTCCTCGTGTATATCCTCTTATTTTTAAGTTTATTTTTCCTTTTATTCCTCCTCTTCATAATCTATGTAAAATAATTTGTTCTCTACACAATTATGGCGTTTATTGTATTTTCTATCACAACTATAGCAAAGCCCTTTTTCTCTTTTTTCTTCCAATTTTTGTGGTGTCAATCTTGTAGGTTGTGGAAGTCTAGGAGAAGGGAAAATTTTAGGGGCTAATATTCACAGGTGGGCTAATTTTCCATGCTTTTTTCAAAAAAATATTCACCGTTTTCCATTTTTTTTTAAAATTGTTTCGCCCAAATTTTATAGTATAAAATTATTTTACCCTAAAAATCGCCAAATTTTTATATATACTAATATTAAATGATTAGAAAAATAAATAGTTTTAAAAAAATAACATCAAAAATTTTAGAATTTACATATTGGGGACTACTAATATTCGCCAAGGTTTCTAAACTTTAACATAAACGTCCATCCTTAAAATTTTCCCTGTCTAGGAGTAGAAACAATTCCATCTTTATAGTTGTATGTGGTAGGCTTCCTTGTCACCATAATTCTTTCAATTTTTCTTTCCAACCTGAATTCCTTCTCTAATTTATCAGGCTCCCAACAGCAAACCTCATGTTGGATGTTATCCTTTAGAGTCCCTATGAAGAAATCAATCCTATGTTCCTCTGGAATATTATTTACCCTTATGTTCAATTTTTGGAAGTCCTCAATGTGCTCCATCATTAAACCCTTTTTTTTGAGATTTATCAACTAGCTAAAGAAGGTGTTGCTCTTTGTATCCTCATAATGTGATATATTTTCCTCCATAAAAATTGACCAAGTGACTAGTGGTTTACGAGAACAAATCCATTGATACCATACAAATTTATTTTTTTCTAAATATAAAGTTGCAATGCATAACTTTTTTGTGTTTTGTGTATTATGGAGCTCAAAGTATTGCTCCATTTGTAGTATCCAAGTTATCTTATCCTTGCCATAAAAATTCCTCATATCTATATTTGGAATATGGTGGGTCTTAAATCCAACAATAGTGTCTATGAAATCATGATTAAAATTTCTTTTATTCTCATCATGAATTTCCTCTACTACTTTTTCGCCATTAGGAAGCTTTTCTTGTAGCTACTTTTCCAAACCTTCCTTCAAACCTTCCATGTATTTCTTCAAATATTACATGTTTCCTTCTATATCATTCTTCAAACCATCCATATTATCTTCCACGCCCTTCTTCAAACCATCCATCTTAGCTTCCACGCCATCCATTTTAGCTTCCACACCATCCATCTTAGCTTCCATGCCATCCATCTTAGATTCCATGCCATTCTTCAAACCATCAATCTTAGCTTCCATGCCTTTCTTCAAACTATCAATCTTAGCTTCCAAACCCTTATTTAAACCATCCATCTTAGCTTCCATTTCATTTTTTGTTACTTTTTGCGAGAAAAAAATTTGTTGCACTTGTTCTTGTAATTTTGATATATCATGTTACACTTATTCCTCTTCATGAGTCATAGTGTAGACTTCTGAGGGCTTAATGGGTGTTGAATTATTTTTAGGGGCCATTTTAGAACCCAATATTGATATTTGTGCTTCAATATGCCCTTGGAATCCCTTCAAACTGATTTTTCAAACAAGACTTATGTAATTTAAAAACAAAATACACACCATTTTCTTGCTTTTGAGGAGCTCAATATTGAATCTAATGTATCTTTATGATTTCGGATCCCAAATATTTCATGTTTGGTCCATTCTTAGCCCTTTTAATCTTCTTTCCAATTCCATATGTCTGACGTGATTTGGCTTCTTCAAGAAAAATTTATGTCCAAACTCCCACAATGACCTAATTATGTATTTTTTCAGTAGAGAGAACTTGTATGGCATGCCACATGTCGTTGTTTCCTTCTTCGGCTCTTAAATTGGCACATAGGAAACTACAGTCTGTGTAATCTTGACCAAATTTTACATAATTCCAATTCGATACTCAGAGAGAGAGTTATGACCATTTTTCTAAGGTCACCTATTTTAGATGAAATTCAGGAGTCCGCAAAAACCCTAACTTCCACATATCATATCTCTGAAAATATTGTGAACCAAGATCTGAAATTTTTACACGAAGTTCCATTAGGTGAATTTTGAGGTCTAAAATGGGCCTCCTAAGGAAATTATAAAATAATAGTTGAAATAATAAAATAAGGTTTGATGACATCATCAAATTCTAGAGGGAAAAAAAGAAATAAATACTTTTTCAACTCGTATTTTCAACTTATCTCACAAATTTTTTACTCAAATTTCGTGAAGGAGTACTCATTAGACAAAAAATTTAAGTCTTCATCTAAGGAGACCTATGTTGCATACTTTCTATGAACCCTGCTACATGAAAAATGAGAAATACATGAAAATCATGATTGCAATCAAGTTTTTCCTATATTTCTCATTTTTCGCGTAGCAGGGTGCATAGAAAGTATGCAACATGGGTACTCCTTTGATGAGGAATTAAATTTTACATCCTATGAGTACTCCCGCTTGAAATTTGAGTAAAAACATTTGGAGATAAGTTGAAAATACGAGTTGAAAAAGTAGTTTTATTATTTTATTATTTTTTAATATTTTTACCCTTTTAATTAAAAAATGGTGAAGCATCCCCCACGGTTGACATCATCATATTGAATCCTATTGATTCTTATAAAGGTTTTTTTGGTTGTACATTTTTCTTACGAGGCCCATTTTAGAACTCAAAATTCACCTAATGCTCAGGATTTTTTCGCAAATGGTTTTTTGTTTTAGTATATGAACCTTTGTAGAGAAAAATTTATAGCTAAAATTCCATGATAACCGGTTTGAAGAAGTGAAACCCTAAAATCGAAAGCTCTGATACCAAATGTTATGAAACCAGCTCCAAAAATAGAAGAAAAGAGAGATCAACGCGTTAGAAATCAACCAGTTCGAGGGGAAAACCTCATTTACATTACATAAATGAACAATTCTTGGATGATACAAATGAAGAAACCTCATTTCCATATATATGAGTCCATGGGGTCACAATCACAAGTACCAAAAATAATGGGATTATATACACAACTAACTTAACCCCAAAGGTCCAAATATGACTTAATAGTACAATTATTACATCATGGATATTTACATGACCTTGAAATCAAGAGATAAATATGACACTTATAACCAAAACCAAAGACCTCAATATCAAGACCATGATAGTCATCAACAACCAACATACACCATATAGGATCTTACAACATGAACATCATCATCATGAAGTAAGATAGGGAAATGTAGCAACAATCTTCAACAACATCAATACGTGACAAAAAAATAAATGCTTTCAAGCATCACCAAGTAGTTATAGCAGCAGCATATCAATAACAATCCTCTTTAATTCATCATTGTCAGAAAGAAATGAAAAATATCATCATTTAGCAAGTAGTGATCAAGAAATTATATTTCCATCAATGTGCTATTAGGAGAATAATAGATGCTCCCCCTGAACCTATGACAACTATTCTCCTGTCAGGTCTAATCATATCTAGCTCAACAAGCAACAAAGCCATCAAAAGGAACCAAAGCAATAATGTCATATTGCAACAAATCATGAATCATCATAAATAAATATAAATTCTATGTAAATTATGAGCACCATTAACAGACTGTGACCAATCACTATCAGAACTAGAAATGATAATAGATTGAAGCATATCAGAGACATTCCCTGAGTCTGTCCCATTGTTTCTTCATCTAAGAGAATTGTACGTGAATGTATAGATTGTACTAATTTACAGTCTCAACTCCCCCTGAACATGAAATATATGTAAGAAAGTTAATAGAGTGATGAAGGAGAGATCAATCCTACTTTATGTCTAAGAAATTCAAAGGAATCACGTGGGAGTGTCTTTGTAAATATAACTGCAAATTTTTCCTTTGAGGGAACATATTCTAGTTTGAAATTTTTTTCAAGCACCTATTCTCTCAGAAAGTGATACTTTATTGGAATATGCTTGGTCTTTGAGTGCATGATAGGATTTTTAGAAATAATTATGGAAATAGTATTTTCACAAATAATAGGTGTAGGTTGTGGAAAAGTGATTTCAATTTCTTGAAATGTTTGCATCATCTATATAATTTGAGTACTACAATATGAAACAAAAACATTTTCTACCTCGGCAGAAGATAAAGTGATGGAGCTTTGTTTCTTGTTGAACCATGATACCAAGCGAGGTCCCAAAAAAAAATGTTCCTCCACTAGTACTCTTTTGATCATCAATATTACCATCCCAATCCACATATATGTAAGCAATAAGTGCAAAGTCTACATTTTTAGGATACCATAGACCAAGGTCTTGAGTCACTTGTTGTTAAGCAGGTAAATCCTCTCTGTGGATAGATATGATCCCTCTAGCCCTAAAGTGGGTCTAGAAACAAAGAGACATGCTAAAGTGTTGATTCCTAATTATTGAATGAAAGAGGACACGTTAGATTGACCTACCTAGATTCCAACGCTATCGCCATTGTTGTAGTGGTGGTGACCTCTCGATCCTACCTCGGCAAGTCACAATCCTTTCGCAGTCATGCTCGGACACCTACACATACAATAAAAAAACAATAACAACATACGGCATAATAACATTTCATTCATAACTATTAGCCAATCAAATAGGGATAAACAAATTTCATTAAATAAACGTCGTAACACAAAATTGGAACCAAACACTAGTCACGTATATGTATTAATGAAAGGAAGAATGCGGACAAAGCTTATGGTGAGGTCTCTCTCCGTGAGAGTTCGACGTGTTGAGTCGGTCGCCGTCGGTCCCGAGATGGGATAAAGGCATGGACTCAAGTTCTCTCAGAAGACATGGACTCAAGTTGTCTCAACGTAATTCCTTCTTATCCTATCTCTCCAGTATTTCTTCAAGTTCAGCTCTTTAGTTGTTTAGCTAGTTTCTGCAAAGAGAGATGGCTTCTTTTTATAGAGGAAAAGGAGGAGGTTAGGATCCCTACAAAGGTGGGAGGGAGGCCTATCCTTTAGGGAGTTACGATAAGAGGTGGAAACCATAAACTAAAGGAGGGATTTCGTGGTTTATTAGTTCAACCACTCCCAATGACTCATCCTCAAGGTGGTTGGCGTGGACTCTTCGCCTCTATTTTTAAAAAACATTCCATAAACATCTTGGCATGGGGGACAGACTGGGACAGAGCGCCAGCTAGCGCGGGGCCCAATGTTAATTTTCCTCTTTGGCGCAAAGGAATAACTGACTACCTGCGCCAAGGAAAAAACAAGGGTTTTTGAGTCTCTGCTCAGGGAATTGTCAACAGAAGGAATATTACTCTCATGTAAAGGGACACAATGATGGTCTTTTCAAGGCATGACACTGCTTATTTATCATGGAAATGACCCTCTAATGGGTGAGATGGGGATTGTAGGGACAGTGAAAAAATTTTGTGTAATAGATGCCCCCTAAAGCATGAGGTCCGAGAGAGAGGGAGGGGTGAAATTCTTTATGAGAACGCGTTTGAACCAGACACCGTTGTCAGAAAACCTGTAATTACAAATACAAATAATATCTCTGATACATGAACATGTGGTATGGGCGCAGCCATCCATAATAGAGTGTATAAAAACTGAGATCCGAGGTATGGACGTAGCCATCCATCAGTAAGGATCAACAAATAGACTCAGGTATGGTCGCAGCCATCCAATCAAAATAGTCATGCAATAAGTCATGATAATTCACCAAAATCCGCAACCTAGATTTTATCAGACAAAATCCAGGGTCTTGCGCTCCATCTCGACCCGAACAAGTATAAATTCAAGCATGCGAATATATGAGTTGAAGTCGAACATGTAAGAAAAACACCTGATTACCAACCAACGATGAAAGTTGTTAACAGGCACGAGAGAAACCACCAATAATGACAATGGCTCTCAAGGTACAACCGGTACAATCCATAGAATGTGAATAGTTATCTGGTTTTGAACATCCACAGAATCAATCGATCGAAGGCCAATGATGTGGACCTTGCGTCGAATGCGAAGAACCTTTCATTGAGGCATGCAGGCTCCAAGGTACTAGAAAGGAGTCTCTCGATCAAATTCCTGGATAATGAGCTGAAGTCGACAGGAAGTGACTTGATCGAAGGTAGGACATAATGCTTCCCACATCATCGATATGAGATAGAGGAATATGATGATGAAACGAGACCAACAAAGAATCAGAGGGAGGTTGAAAATTGCAAAGGCAAACTTCTCTTGAACATATCAGTAGCACTACACTGGATTTGGTAGTATTTGACATCAAATGATCTGAGGTCATGATGATGTGGCAAAGAGTAGATGAGAGGTAAAAATAGATTACCCAAACCCATGGAGTCAAAAATGACGAAATTAGATGTCCCCAACCCAACACAAATGTAGACAAGTGTCATTTTCAAGAGCGACATACTGCCAACATAACTAAAACTTGGTTCCTTTTTCCCCCACCATTTCTGGCGAGTACCCCAGTTATTTTTTAAAACAATCTTGAAGGGGATAGCATATGCTTGTGCTGTAAGTTTTTCCTTCGAACAAATCCAACCTAGTACATTTTACAAGCCCTAGGAAGGAGGAACTCGAGTAATGTCATGGCAACGAAATCCGATGTCATCAAGTTTTAACGACTCTAACAAAGGGAGAACTCGACATATTTTCATGTTTAGAGAGTTTGAAAAGAAGGCATAAAATAAAAATCCACCATGGCCCTTTTCGTAAATAGTCTCTCAGCTCCGAAAAGGTAGAAAATAATATCTGAAAGAACCTCTTAGTCACGATAGGCTAAGGTATTCCTTTTTCGTAAATAATCTATCCCAGCCCAAAAAAGGGGTAAACATATACTAGGTAGATATTGCTTTGCAGCCATTTAATGAGTTCAAAATGACAAGAGTCTCGGAAATATTTTCAATTTTAGAGAGTCAGAAAAGAGCTGAAAGATGACTTGAGTAGTGACTTTTTCGTGTTTTTACCGAGTACAAAAAAAGTATAAAATTTAACTCGTTACTCCATCACTATGTCTTGAAAACCTGTTGTTGCACAAGATACATGTGTAAAACCCATTTCTCATAAATAATATAATAAAATAATCGAAAAACATGTCTTAAAACCTAATTAGGGTTTTAAGAAGTTATAAAATGCCAAAAATGGTAAAAATAATTACTTTTCACTTTTTACCTCTTGTGGAGCAATAGTTACCCATTTTACAGTGTGATTTTGCAGCAACGATAGCGGACAATGAAGCAGACCAATCTCAAATCCGTCAGTTCCAGGTAAGAGCCGAGATCTCTCCCTTAATTTTGAGTCATTTATTACTACCTGCAATTTCCAATTTTGAATTCTGGGGGAGGAAATATGAAAATTAGGGCACAACGGTTGGCATGGTTTCGGGCACGAAGTCATGCCAACCGCCCAATTTTCTACACTAGGGCATGCCCATTGGCACGACTGCTTGGGAAACAATCACACCATTGGTGCAAACCATTTCTTGTGAAAAGTTCCAGTCAAAAACCCAAATCATTCACAAATTCAAGCTTCAAAAATGGCTAATACTATTCATATGAATGTATTTATAGGTAGAAAGTGGAAAAATGGTAATTGAATGGAGAGAACGGGAACATAGTGAAGAAGACGAGCTTTCCATGGAGAATGAGAGATGCATGGAAGCTCTCAGAGACTGTGGACTAAAGAATTTCTTCTTGACACTGTGTCTTCGTGCTCAACCGAAGCTGCTATAATATTTGATCAGCATATGGGATGAGGACCAGGAAAAGTTCATCCTTTGTTCCATGAACTTGAGATTTATGTTTCTAACGTCTACTTTATCACAGGATTATCGCGAAGGGGAGCAGCACTGATCCTAACTGGTACCCAGCCTCACATGGAGAGTATGTCGAGGGGCATGGAAGGGAACAGGAAGTGGGAAAGTTGATAACCAAACTATCCTATACTTAGCACTAAAATTAGTGCTACATACCATCAAATGAGTTGCGGGATCACAAGCACCGCATGAAGCAAAAAAAACATGGTTGCTTCTTGTCGTAGACTGCTTGACACCTACTATCACAACTGAGCAGAGGCCGTGACAATAAACATGAAACTCCAACTAAAAAAATGAAAGAAGGGAAAATTGAAGCAATTTGGTTATGGGTCTATCCTGGTATCATTCTTCCTGGAACAGCTACCAATTTTTCAGCTTCAAGAGGTCATAGTCCCAACACCACCAGCGAGAGAACCACAGATGGGTTGATGGGTGGATCTGATGCCAAGGGTAGGGGGCAGTTAACAGATGTCCTGGAGACCAGAGTTCTTCGATTGGCTCCGCCGACAGTTGATCGTCATGGAGGACTGGCCCTACTCTGGTACAAATTTTTCTGGTGATTCGGACCTCCCACTCCCGGAGGAAGAGTATTGGGATGAAGATTTGGGTAAGACTCGTTTTTAATTTTCATGTGTTATGATTTTTTAAACTATGTATGTCATGACATTAAATCCATGCATTTTTAGATGTCAGCCCAGAGATACCTGCGGGCATGTCACTGATAGCAAGGTGAATTCCTCGCGATTTTGATCCTCATGGCGAGGGAAGCGAGGAAGAGGAGCTCATTCGCAACCTATAGGGGATCACACATGGAGTCTCGAATTATGCACGATTCGATGATGTTCCTCGCGCCTACCATATACATACCATCGAGGTGGAAGCCGTATTCACCACTTGCTGATGCAACTTGTATGGGCAGTGACATGCTACCATGAGCATCATGCCGATTAGACACCTAGGCTTTATATCTCCATATTTTGAGAGACATGGTGTCTCAAGATGTAACAGAAACACACATATTTTTTGAATGTATGATGCACACTGATGCAAACACGTGATATATATATACATATATTTTCCTATATGGATCTTTTTCACATGATGATGATTTTACAAATTACTCAAATTTCTATCCAATACAACGTTAGCCACTGTATCATTTAATGCATTCATTCGTCTAGGAATATGTTGATATGTGATGAAATAAAAATTTCTTTCCAACAAACGAATAAGTAAATACAATCTCAAAATGTATGGGTTTCTGACTGAATAATGACCATTGAGTTGTAGAAAAAAAAGCTGAGAATCTAGATTTACAAGAAATGCATGTATGCTAAGATTGATTGCCTCGGTTAATAATTCAAGGACAGCACTATATTCAGTTACATTGTTTGTAGTTCGTCCTAGACAAATACCTTGTATTTCTATCAACTCACCAGCAGGATCATAGATTACCCAGGCTACTGAAGACAAATTCTTGGTACTGCGGGAGGCACCATTCGCAAAACCAACATAAGGAGTAATAGACATCTGCACAAATAAGAAAGACCCAAATAAGGAGGAAAATGCTCACAAAGCACATCAAATCAAAACATGTACAAAAATGAAAAGAACACCTATGTACATAAATCATGCATGAATGACTCACGCATAATACATTTTACGATACAACCCATTTGTAGATTGTTCTAAAGGATTACCTTCGTAATCAATGAGCTCATAGGCCCCATTCTACAATACACGTTTAACAATGTAAGGCCCATGCCACATAGGTTGAAATTTACCTGCCCTCGTCTTATCATGAGCATGGTCATATAGGAGGACGAGATCTCCTTCGGTGAAAGAACGAGGGGAAACTGATTGGTCAAAATGAGCTTTGACCCGCTTTTTTTGTGCTTCGATAACCAGAGCAGCAAAGTGATGGGTTTCATCCAACCTTTCTAGATAAAGGAGACACTCTTCTTCTGGTGAAGCATTTGGCAATAATTCAACAGCCAACTTGAGTGAAGGTATTTCACATTCAATCAGAAGAGTAGCTTCGAGACCATAAACCAACTAAAAAGGGGTGAACCCGGTTGCATTCTTAACTAAGGTTCGATATGCCCAAAGAGTTAAAAATAACATGAGATTCCAATTGGATTTATGGATCCCAATCTTACGTTGAAGCATGGTAACAAGAACTTTTTTCACGGCCTCAACCTAGCCATTAGCCTGAGGATAGTATGACGTTGAGATGTCGTGATGCAGACCCAACTTAGAAGTCAACTCGGCCACCATGTAATGCCGAAAATGGGAACCATGATCGGTAACGATGGCTTGAGGGACACCAAACCTTGCAATGATCTGATTGAATATGAATTTAGTAGTTGTCTTACCGTCAGCGGCAAGTGTAGGCATTTTTTTGGCCCATTTGGTGAAGTAGTCCACGGCTACGATAATATAAGCATCCCCGCTGGCCGAGTGATGGTTACACATCATAAAATCGATGCCCCACTTCGCAAAGGGACCAATGGAAATGACAGGATGAAGAGGTACAGGCAGCACATGCATCTTGTGTTGATAAATCTGGTAATCATGACATTTACGAACTGCGACAATGCAGTCTTTGAAGATAGAAGGCTAGAAATAACCCGCACGAAGAATATTTTGTGTAGTGGCATAACCATACATGTGACCACCACAGGAACCACTGTGACAATCATTAAGAACTTTCTCAACTTCCTCGAGGGTCAAACATTGACAGAGAATAGAATCCACTCCGACACTATAGTGGTATCCCCGACTATACGATAAGGTTGTGACTGATGACGGATGCGTCGATGGGCATCCTTCGTCAACTCAGATCTAAAATTAGAAGTCTAGAGATAAACGATGATATCACTGTACCACGGATCGAGGGTGCTAATCAAGAAAAGCGTATTGTCTGGAATGTATTCCTCAGAACGAGACAGAGGAGAGTCTAAAGGGAGGGAACGAATCAAATCAGCAAATACTAGTGACTTCTTTGAATTGGCAGCATTAAATTCCAAATCGAACTCTTGGAGGATGAAAATCCACTTCGAGTATTTTCCCCCTAGTAATTGTCGAGACAATATATAGGTCATGGGGTTGCAATCGAAAATCACAGTCACTGTACGCAAAAGAATATAACGATGAAAACGCTGAACTTATTGAACCACGGCTAACGCTAACTTCTAGACATGTGCATAACACGTCTCAAGATCAAGAAGGTTACAAGACAAGTAATAAATAGCATGCTCATTACCATCATCATCATCTTGTACCAAAACCATGGTAATCGCGTTGAAAACGACGGCTAAATAAAGGGAAAAATCACGATGATAGTTAGGAGGACGCAACAGAGGAGTGTTGACTAGCAACATTTTCAGGGCCTCATAAGACTTCTTAGCAATCTCATGCCAGCAGAATGGGATGCCCTGCTTTAATAATCACGTGTATCCTCGAGCCACTTCTGCATAGTTAGGTATAAAACGACGTAGAAAATTAGCCTTACCTTGCAACCTCTACAACTGATGTAATGAGGAGGGAGAGGGGAGATTGATAATAGCCTCGACCTTGAGTGGATCAAGGAAAATTCCATCTTTGGACCCGATAAACCCTAGAATTTTGTCGGAATCAACGCAGAAGATGCACTTGTGCGGATTAAGCCGAATATTGTAACGTCGACAACGAAGAAAAATTTGATGAAGATGGTCAGGATGGTCCATGCGCTTAGCTGAATGAGTGGGAATATCATCCAGATAAGGTTGAATGATGTGTTTAATATCGTGAAAATTATCATCCAGATAAGGTTGAACGATGTGTTGAATATCGTGAAAAGCATACGACATTTCTCGTTGAAACGCAGCCACAAAATTCTTTAAACCAAAAGGGAGCTTCTTATATGAAAAAGTACCCCAAGGACAGATAAAGGTAGTCTTATGTTGATCAGTCAGGAGAATTTTAATCTGATTATAACCAAAAAAATCATCCATTAAGGAAAAGATCTCACTCCTGGCATAGTCATCAATGATTTGATCGATAAGGGGAGTAGGATAATTATCTTTGGGACAAGCTCAATTAATATCACAATAATCAACAAAGACATGAATATTTCCCAACTTCTTATCTACAGGAACAATATTAGAGACCCATTTTTTCAAAGGAATCGGATAAATAAAACCAGCTCTAAGAAGTTTCTGGTGAACAGGTTTCGAGCCATGGTAAGTAGGTATTTCATGCACCACTATACTATGATCAATGTCGGGAATTTATTCTTAGGACCATGCAAATACATCACAGAATTCGCGAAAAAGGATAGTATAAACTTGTACTTCATCGGAAGAACAAGTGACCCTGATATGGATGTTCTCGACAATTACCAGTTTAACAGAAATGTAAATAGGCATTGTCTGTGTAATATTTCTCAAGTTACCTTCCGTAAAGACATCGTGTCTCAAAACAGGCAATTGAAGTGGAGGAGAAGGAACCTGAGATGCAAAATGCTCGAGACAAGTAGACATGGCCCCAAGGCCAAGCATAAATGAGGAATGATGATGACCATCATTCCATGGCAGATCCTCAAGAGACATGGTTTCCATGATTGTCTCATCGGAAGGAAACACTTCATTCAAAAGATCAGGTGAATTTGAATCACCAAGTCAGGGGGATTGAGAATAAATGTCAAGAGACATGCTCAAAGGAGCACAATCAGAGGATGGAGATTCTGAAGCAGCAATGAGTTCACAATAATCAATCTCAATCGGACTCAAAGGCATCGAATTACGGAAGGAATCAATCTGTTCAGGAGAAGGAATAATCCATGGGTCATCAGACCGAGAGATCATATGAATCTGAATAATATTCGGTGGAGGAAGAGGAAAAATACCCATGAGGGCAGGATCTTTAAAAAGACCCGGTCCTATGCTCTCTTAGGGAGTAGGAATCTGATCCACATACGAAACGTTTTTCTCGGAAGAAGAGGTGAAGAAAGACAATTGATCAACATTAACAATATTTCCTTCATGTGGAAATTTGAAAGCACGAAAGAGAGTGGATGGAACACATAACATGGCGTGAGTCCAACTGCAACTGAGGAGAAGATTATAATTAAGTTTAGCATCAACAACTTCAACCTCGACATTGACTATCTTCCCTTTCAAAGTAATCGATAAACTAGCAAGAACACCTAAAGGTTTTGATTCTCTTCCATAAAATTCTTCTAGGGAATTTGGTGATGAATTCAGGGCTGGAGAACCAATAGCTTTCCAACACGAAGATGACATGACACAATTTGATGCACCTTTTCCCACAAATTCTCGATGGATGTCGAGACCATTAATAACAACTTGAATAATGAGTGCAATCTGATGTGGGAGTCGTGGAGTGAAATTCTCTAGATCGAAAGCAAAGAAGGCTAGTATCAGCAGGATCAATCCCACCAATCACAGATAAAAAAACTCTATGTTGGGACGGACAACTCTGAATTACTTTTAACACAGACATCACGGATGGCGCCTGAGCCAAATCCTCAACAATATTGTAATGGTGAGAATCACGGGCATTGGGATTATAAGAAGACTTGCGGAGTACACCCTTGGAAGGCAATCGCACAACAGATTCAACATTCGGCCTTTCAATTTCAAGAGGAATGTTAACAAGGGGAGGAAGAGGACCATCAGCAATCTCCTTCCCCGTGGCCTGGTGAGATCCAACATAATCTTTCGACTGAGTAGCAATAGAAATGGCTGCAGAACTATTCATCATGAACACCTGAGAGAAAAATGTGGCAAAGGACTGAGGTTGATCTACCATTTGAGTCTGCTGAGATGGGAATGGTTCTTTAAGGATGGTCGGATTTCCCTGGGTGCCTTTGAGCAAGCAGCTCACTTCGAACCGTCTAGGATAGTATTTGGTGAAGTGCTCATCGTCACAAATCAAACAAGGGTACTTCGGTTTGTGTTGACAACCATCACCAACACGAGGTTTCTGAGAATCCTGTTTCGGGGTATCGGCTTTGGCCTTACCTTTACCCTTCTTATTACCTTTAGAAGCATTATCTGTAGGATTGGTCTAAACGGCATTAACTTCTGCGGGTTTACCAGAATTCAAAGTAGAATGAGAAGTAACATTATGGGAAGAAGCGTACTTTGGCTTCTCAGTGTTTGAAGATGAAAACTTCTGAGAATTCTGAGACATGGAACCAATAATACCATCGACGGATGGAGTTTCTAGTGGTTTAGAAGTTCCAGGTTGGGTAGCATCAAGCAAGATATCATATAATGCACCAGACTTAGAGTACACAAGATCAAGGTACTAGGAGTAAGCAATGGCTTGTTCCTCGGTTACACATGCCCCCATAGCTATGTCTTTGGCAATCTAATTGACAAAGGAGGTGGTGAAAAAATTAGTTAGAAGTTGATCAGGAATTTCAAATTTGATCATGCATCGACAATGTCGCCACTCATGAATATGATCTGAGATATGAGTAGCTCAGTCTTGTTTCAATGACATGAGGAGGTGCATACCAGTCTCATAGCGGACTGGTAATTGGAAGTGCATAAGGAATGCCATGACTAAAGAATTGAAGTCTTGGAAGATGCCATGAGATAGCTCAATGTACCACTTTGCAGTGGCACCAGTAATAGTTCACTGGAAAAGACGCAGTATAATAGAATCATCAACCCAAGAGTTAGAGGAACACCACAAGTGGTAAGTCATAACATGTGCTTGGGGGTCTTCACCATACTTTCCCTCAAATTTGGGACAATCACCAGGAATCTTGGTCAGTACCGAAGGCTAATACGGGTTATGAAGAATGGGATCATTCGTCAACTTTGACACATCAGGTAATTCCAACATAGCAAGAAATGGTAACTAAGTGTTGAAATTCATTGGAGGTCTTTGATAAGGACCTGCATGTACATTCCACCCAGTCGGAGCGGGATTCTGTCCCCATACATTCTGTCTCGTAGGATTCAGATCATAGGGATTAGAAGCAGGATAATTTGGTTGATACTAAGGTTGAGGACCAGGATACTGAGTCGGAGTAGACCACTGAGGTCCTTTCTCAGTAGCGTATGGATTTTTTTGTGGAATGTAAGCATGGCTTTGAGGTTGATGATATACAGGTTGATTTTGAGGGTAAAGAACCTGGGGCGCACAATATACAGGTTGATATGAACCTTGAGGGTAGTAAGCGCCTTGCGGTTGAGCAGGCGGACCTAGCTGAGTAGGTTGAGTAGGCTATTGATCGGGTAAACCTAGATGGCTATAAACAAGTAGAACATGCTACTGAAATGATGGAACCAGCTGAGGAGCAGGTTGAATCAGTTGCTGAGCGGGTTGAACCGAGTACTGAGGGCCACCGGGTTGGCCTTGTGGAAAAGGTTGGCCAGAAGGTTGTGATTGACTAGGTTGTCCCTGATAACCAGTTTGACCCAAAGTAGGACCTTAGGGTTTTCCTAGTTGCACAACATTTTTTCCATATTTAACATGTGACTATGGTTGTCGTGCAACAGTTTGTCCCTGTGGTGGGTATATTTTCCCCCTAGGAGGCTAAGATAGCCCTGGTTGATTTTGAGGTTGACCAAACAGACCGGAGGGTTATCCATGTTGTACCAAAGGTTGACCTTCCGACGGTTGGCCTTGTGAACCGTATGGTTATTCCTGTGGACCAGAGGCAGGGCCCTGCTGAGCTAAAGGTTGTCCCGATGAGGGTTGTCCTTACAAGCTAGAGGGTTGTGCAGGAAGGGTAGGTCCCAAATGAGTAACAGTCTGATAAGGATCATAAAAAACCTAATGAGTATCAATAGGAGGCAAATATACCGGATTACCATACACATCATAATGGTGTGGATATATATATACGGGATTACCAACAGCATCATAATGATGGAATCTTGGATTACCAAGAGATAGAAGGGGCTAAGAACCCTGAGAACTCTACTACTGAACAACCAACATATATTCTTCAAAAGTAAGACCGCTAGGAATCACAGGAGTAGTGGAAACCACACTAGAAGTAGGCAGGGCCTCCGCGGCACTAGATTGTGATCTACTAGGACCGGGATTAATAGGCCACATTAGATTAAGGAAAATAGACTTGCGAGTGTGAAAAGATCCTCATGACTGATGGGTAACAACCGGTGTGGATGAAGCCACACAGACCGTTGGTTGAACTGGAACGGATGTAACAGTAACCAACGAACTAGGTGTCGAAGGTGATAGTCCTAACGAAGGGATGACCAAACTCTGAGGAGGAGTTACGGTACTGGATTGTGCTATGGAGGCAACACCAGACATAATTTGACTCAAGGACCTATATCCAAGTGGAAGTGACACCGATGCTAGAGAATACTGAGTAGAAACATGAGGGACATCTTCCGAAAAAATCTGATATTCTTCACTAGAAACAGGAATTCCTTCACTACCAACAGGACTAGATGAATCCATGTCTGACTTGCTGTAAGGTCTTCAAAAAGACTACGGGGACTAGGAGGCACAGCTGTAGCAAAAAATTGTAAACCCGATGTAAGAGGAGGAAAATCTCCTTCTTCCCCAAAATGAGACCAAGCACCAGAAGGAGGCCAATTAAATTCAACTAGCCCTTCAGGAGGAGATCGAGTAGCAAGAGGCAAGACAGACGAGAGAATAAGCTGCGAAATCTCGGTATACCTAGTGGATTGAAGGGTTTCAAAAGAAACGTCCAAGAAATAACTACCACTAGGAGGTAGTGAAGACGACGAAACTGGTGGTTCCGCCACCGTGACTGTATATCAAAACGGAAAGGAAAAAGAGAACCAATCGAAGACTCCAAGATCAAAACCAAGGAAAAATAACAGGCCAAGTAATAAAACTTTGATGGGTGTGTAATTGTAGGTGATTAATTTTATGACACTGAAACCAAATTTTGCTTTTTCATTTTTAAAGAGTCGAGAAATAGGCAAAAGATGACTTTAGTCACTTTCAATTTTAAATGAGGGTGAAAGGACAAGTGCTCGATGATCTCTTATCTTTTTTAAAGAGTCGTGAAAACATCAAAATGACTACTCTGGAATACTAAGCAAGAAGTTATACCAGGTTTCCATGAACTACCATATACACCTTGGTGATCAAATGAAACAGAAATGACCAAGGACTGTACGTACATGCAGGTAGTCTCCCCGAATGCTATGTTCGGTGTATCATGGTTACAAGGCAGCAAACTCAACTTCCTATGGATAAAAGGATTGCAACCTACAGGGGTCTCCCTTTATATACTCGACGGTACGGGGAGTACAAGTCTGTACTAGCACTGTCTAAAGCCAGATGGCGAATGATAACTACTAGGTTTTAAGACCCCAGAACACATCTCTAACCTAGACCACTAAAAATGTTTCGTTAGGTTTCAATGCTTTATTAGGTTAATTAAATAAATTTTAAAGTTTATCTTGGATTATGTTTCAATTTTAAGGCCCTATCGATTTTGGATCTCAAAATTACTAAATGCAAGCTATATGCAAATGAACATCATTTCTGATTCAATGAATTCTAATTACGAGAAGGATAGAGATCTTTCAAACAAAAGCAAACAAAAGTATGCGAATAAATCCACTATTGCATCTAACACAATCAAATGAAAATGAAACTCTTTCCTAGACAATGAGTCGCTAGTTATCCAAAAGAAAACTTCACTTTCGATGCAAAGAGAGAATGAAAAATATGTTTTGGTTTATTTTTAATGAAAGAAGTACATGATGCACTAATTACATGAAACATGAAAACAAACACTAGCTCAAATGTTGTGTAGGAATCGAAATTCAATGACCCAATAAAACGAGAAAAAAAAAAACACAACAAATCACTAAAACTAATATCGCAATCTTCCAAACCAAGAGAAAGTTTTCAAAATGATCCCAAAACAAGCAATGTAATCGATGCTTGGAGCAATAAGGAGAAAAATCAATTGAAAAACGAAATGATCATTCAACCAAAGCAATCACTCAAAGGAATCAAGAAAAATTAGTGAAATCAACCCAAGAATGAGACTGACAACAATCAAAACGACTTGTTTTCTAAACAGAAGGCTAAGTGTACCAAACACTTAAAAACCCTAAGGCTTCAATCCACACTGATAAGAAGATGGAAAAAATACTAAGGAAAACAAGTTTACGATAGTCAAAACAGTCCCAAAGGCATAATTACACATAAAAAATAACCCAGAAGCATGCACAATTTACCAAAAGACTCATTAAGGAGGTCAAACCAAATCCTATAGGGGTTGGCGCAACTGTAAGTCTGTAATATGTACCATATAGGGGTTGGCGCGACCGCAAAAGAGAAATCTGCACCAATTGGTGTGACTATTCAAAGGAAAAGTGCGCCAAGCCAAATAAATATGGGGAAAAGAGGAAAAACCATAACCTAATGAGAAGAGGTCAATATTGACACTCTGGATCTGAACAGGGGATGCAAACTAAGCAAGCAAACCAAGAAAGGTAGATAATAAAATCAATGATTGAAACTTCCCCAACAACATGAAATGACAAACTCACACTAGTCCCCAATTGAGTCGCCAATTTGTTAAGCAGGTAAATCCTCTCTGCAGACAGAGACGATCCCTCTAGCCCTAGAGTGGGTCTAGAAACAAAGAGACATGCTAAAGTGTTGATTCCTAATTATTGAATGAAAGAGGACACGGTATATTGACCTACCTGGAGTCCAAATCTATCGTCGTTGCTGTAGTGGTGGTGACCTCTCGCTCCTGCCTCGGCAAGTCACAATCCTTTCGCAGTCATGCTTGGACACCTGCACATAGAATCGAAAAACAAGAACAGCATATGGCATAATAACATTTCATTCATAACTATTATCCAGTCAAAGAGGGCTAAACAAATTTCATTAAACAAATGTTGTAACACAAAAGTGGAACCAAACAGTAGTCACTTATATGTATTAATGAAAGGAAGAGATACAACCAAAGCTTTGATGTTGAGGTCTCCTCTAGCTGGGTTCAGTTGGAGCACGTCTTAGATGTTCGTCAGGGAATTCAGACTAGATAAATGAATGGACTCAAGCTCTCTCAACGTAATTCCTTCTTATCCTATCTCTTCAGTATTTCTTCAAGTTTAGCTCTTTAGTTGTTCAGCTAGTTTGTGCAAAAAGAGATGGCTTCTTTTTATAGAGGAAAAGGAGGAGGTTAGGATCCTTACAATGGTGGGAGGGAGGCCTATCCTTTAGGGAGTTCCCATAAGAGGTGGAAACCATAAACTAAAGGATGGAGTCTATGGTTTATCAGTTCAACCACTCCCAATAACTCATCCTCGAGGTGGTTGGAGTGGAATGTCCACCTGTATTTTTAAAAAACAGTCCATAAACATCTTGGCGCTGGGAATAGACTGGGACAGAGCACCAGCTGGGGCGGGGCCCAGTGTTAATTTTCCCCTTTGGCGCGTGGGCATAACTGACTACCCACGCCAAGGCAAAAACAAGGTTTTTTGAGTCTCTACTCAGGGAATTGTCAACAGAAGGAATATTACTCTAATGTAAAGGGACACAATGATGGTATTTGCAAGGCATGACACTGCTTATTGATCATGGAAATGACCCTCCAATGGGCAAGATGGGGATTGCAGGTACAGTGACAAAAATGTTGTGTAACACTTGTAGGTACTTGAATATTATCTTAACTACTTGGAGATGAGTTTCTTTAGGATTAGCTTCAAATCGTCCAAATATCCCAACTGCATGCATAATATCTGGTCTTGTGCCAGTAAGGTAGATCAAGCTTCCAATCATAGAGTTGTATTTTGGTTGATTAACTAAAGGAGAATCATCATTTTGACTAAGATTGCATCCTGTTACCATTGGTGTGCATACATGGTTGCAATCTTCCATTCCATATTTCTTCAGAATTTTCTTGAGGTACTTCATTTTTGAGAGAAAGATAGCATTCTTTATTTGTTGAACTTGAAGACCAGGAAAGCATGTTAGTTCACTAATTAGAGACATTTCAAATTCTTGTTGCATAATAAAATAAAATTCTTGACTCATAGATTCTACATTTCTTCCAAATATGATGTCATCTACATAAACAGCAACTACCAAAAGTTCTTATTTATCATATTTTATATATAGGTTGCTATTTACATACCATTTTGTGAAGCCTTTTTCTTTAACTTACTTTTCAACATGAAAATACCATACATGAGAAGCTTTTTTTAATCCATATAGAGCCTTCTTAATTTTTCAAAAAAGAAAATTATCATTTCTTAGAATGAAGCCTTCAGGTTTTTCAATGTAAACTTATTATTCCGGATCCCCATTTATAATTTCAGATTTAACATCCATTTGAAATACTTTAAAGTTGTTAAAGTTTTAAAATGCAAGAAACATTATTATGGCTTGAGGTCCAACTACTAGTGCAAATTTTTTTTAAGGTCTATTCCTTCTTATTGAGCATAAACTTTGCATACAATTATTGCCTTGTTTCTAATTAATTTTCCATTTTCATTTAGTTTGTTTTTGAACGCCCATTTTTTCCCAATAACATTTTTGTCATGAGATCTTGGTACTAATTCCCATGTATGGTTCTTTTCTATTTGATCAAGTTCTTCATCCATTTCCTTAATCCAACATTCATATTTTATTTCTTGATTTACATTTTTAGGTTCAATTGTGGATAATAAGGCTAGGTAACTAGAAGTTCCAACAAGGGTTCTTCTAGTTCATACGCCAACTTACTTTTCACCTAGAATTTGATATTATGGGTGATTTTTAACATACCTTGAAGGAGCCTTTTCTGATGTTTCTGTGTTTTCATTTCCTTCTTTTGATGCTTCACTAATTCCTTCTCCAATGACCTTTTGGCTTGTAGTATGAACACATTCGTCTTATGTTGGTGCTCCCCTTTTTGTACATGTGGATGCTTCATTAATCACAACATTGATGGATTCAACAATATTTTGAAGCCTTTTATTATAGCATTTATATCCTTTTCTTCTAGAGAATTATCCAAGGAGGAGTCTGTCTGCTCTAGATTTGAACTTTCCAATCTTATCATCATTATTATTTATGTAACATTTTCTTCCAAAAATTTTAAAATGTTTGACAATTAGAGGCTTACCAAACCCTAGTTCATAAGGATTTTTATCAATGTTTACTCGAACATGAAATTTGTTAAGGATATTCATGGTTGTATGTGTTTCTTCTCCCCAGAAGGTATGAGGCATTCTAGACTCATAAAGAATTACACTTGCCATTTGTTCGATTATTCTGTTCATTCTTTCTACCACTCCATTTTCTCGAGGTGTTTTAGTTATAGAAAATTTCCTTTTGATGTCATGTTGTTCAAAAAAATTGAAGAACTCATTTGATATAAACTCTCCTCCTCTATCAAATCTAAGACATTTGATTTTCAAATTTAACTCATTTTCTACTAGATCTTTGAAGACTTTAAATTTATCGAATGCTTCATCTTTATGTTTCAATAATCCAGTCCAACACATTCTTGTAAAATCATCAATGAATAATATGAAGTTTTGTTTACCCCGAGGAGAGTTCTTTCTCATAGGCCTGCACAAATCAATATCAATAAGTTCAAGTGGATTACTTGAAGTACCTTCTTTAGCATTAAAATGAAATATGGTTTTCTTACCAAATTGACATGATTTTCATATGCTATTTTCTAGTAGAGAGATGTTCGTCAAGTCACATACTGCTCCCATTCTTCTTGAATTTTGTAATTGAGTGAATCTTATATGTCCCAATATTTTTTGTCAAAGCCAACTTTCTTCTGATTTACTCAAGTAATAATGCTCTTGACCTCCTTCAAATACATAGACATTACCTGAGGTTCATGTTACCTTTATTATGATCTTACCTGTATCGAGATTGGTACCACAAAATTATTTGATCTGAAAATGACCTCATGCCCTTGGTCACACATTTGACTAACATTCAACATGTGTGTGTTAATCCATCAACAAACAAGACATTTAAAACTTTAACCTTGTTCTTTAGCGAAACATATCCTTTCCCTCTGATAGCAAAATGTGAGCTATTTCCAAAGTTTAAATTCTTTTCTTTCTTTATTTCATTAAAGGACATGAACTTGTCATTGTCACCTGTAAAATTCTTTGAGCATCCACTATCAATGTACCACATATTTTCTTGATCTCCTGCATACAAAGCTAAACCACAATTTTCATATTCTATGGTTTTATTTTTCCATACCTTGGATATTATTTCCCTTTGTTCATGATGAGGATTTTCTCTCATTTTTCTAATGCATTCGATTTATTTGTGCCAAAATTTATTTCAAAAATATCATTATGTTTAGTCTTGGAGAGGTGAAAAAGAATGGTAAGAGTATTTATTTGACCCAATATCATTATTTTGTTTTCTTGTTTTTATATTCATAACAGTTTATAAGAAAAACATTGAACAACCTTATGACCAAAATTATGAAAAGTGAAGCATTAACCATTAAATTAGAAGTTCACGGTAGTATAGTACATTTTTAAGCAGCTTCTGTTTTGATTGTGGTAAGGATGTTACTTGAGAGGTATTTTATCCCTCGTTCCTTTGCTGAGAGCTAGAATTTTGATGACTTCTTCCCTTTACTACATTGAGATAGCTTCTTGTACCTGTTTCAAAAGATTTTATAGTATTTTATGATTCTCCATTGTATCTAAGACATGCATTTATTAGAGGAGACCTTTGTAATTTTATTATTTATTAGAGGAGACCGTATGTACGTTATTGTTATTAAAGAAACCCACATATACCTAGATATTTTATCTGATCATTAATTTCATCATTTGTTCAACATTATTCAGTGCATCATTACTTAATTATTTATGAATTAATCCGTAATTATCAGTGTTAAAAATAATATAGAACATAAACACATAAAACCATATGAACAGAAGGATTTTAGGTGGAAAGCCAATGTGGGAAAAAAACCACCGCAATTGTCGTGTTTATCTTCTTCTTTTTATTAAAATGGAAACTTATTACAATATTATATTGGTGCAGACTCTAACCAGCATGTAGGATCCTACTTGGAGAAGTCTACAACCTTCTCTCATTTTACATCTCATACTAGAAGGGAGCTATAACCCCATTTCTGAAAATTCTATCCTAATCTCTTTGTGGATCACAATTCAGATTGTTTCAAACTAGATCCACTCTCAACAATTTTTAAATCAACGATGCAATAAAATCAATCATTGAATTTGAATCAACCAATGCAACTAGAACAAACCAATAGATAATATCTGTGAAAAATCATTCATCAAAATAAAATAAAAAACTCTTTTCATCACATGAATAATATTTTGTTACTATAAACCCTGGTCATTCATGTGTTAAAAGATATGTGCTATTTTTCTGAATAATACCCGCACATGTACATGCCTTCCCTGAAGTAAACCTACCTACAAATATTAAAATACTAATAAGTGAATTTGAATCACTTTCACATTGAATCAATCAATTAATCACATAATAAAATCATGACAGATCACAGAACCAAATTCAAATCACCCAATAGCAGTATCATCACAAATCAACATTCCATACCATAGTCAGTTCAACCCAACCAATACTGTCAAAAACAGATTATCATAAGAGGGGCTTCATTGACAGACAACAAAAAACATAACAAAACTGATTAAACATCATCAATGTTTCATACTCACAAACCCTAGAATATATATGCACATTTTTCACATAACATCCACGTATGTATGCACTTCCATGTTTGACCTGCGTAAATATTATGAACTTTCGCGGAATTTATACGTGACTACATAGAAGCATATCCGCATATGTGAATGACTTCTTAGAGACAAACCTGTGTATAGATCTACAATAACGGAATCATACCTTCATTGCATAACAAAACATCCGTCAAAACCAAATATCAACATACACACATCATAATATCATCAAAAATCCATCAGACCATTAACAGATTATCCAAGATGTATTAATTTCAGACCAATAAAATCTAGTCCATCTCCATGATTCCTTGTGCACACCTATTTTAGATCATGTCATTCATAAATAATCCATCACATTCACACCCTAACACTTGATCTCCATCTCCTTATATAGCATAAGCCTTAGCAAATACCTTAGGCCTATCCCTTAGTAATCCCAATGGTATTCCTTGACGGGATCAAATATCCATTGTCACTCCAAATAATATCATACAATACCATGGATGGTGCAAAAACTATATGTGACTTTTCTTCACCATACCTGTGTATGTATGCGACCTTGCTTCACAGGACTCGTGTATACTTTCTCGCACTTTATGTTTACCATTCTTATGTCTCTAAACTGATATTCCTAAGTCTATCTCACATGTAGCATCTACATAATCATCATGTCGACATATTTATCAAGTAGGATTCTATCAAGGAAAACACATTAACCATAATGCCAATAATACGTTTGAAATGAAAGACCTTGGTTTGATGCACTACTTCTTGGGCTTAGACTTGTGGGAGAGACTTTGTGAGATTTTCCTTTCTTAAGGAAAATACCTTTTCAAGTTGTTGGAAACATTTGGGATGGAGTAGTGCATGTTTATGGCCAATTCAATGGAAATAAACCTCAAAAAAAAATTTGGTGAAGTTTCTAGACCTGAATTTGAAAATCCTTTTACGTATTGATAATTAATTGGGGCATTTATTTTCTTATTGAACACTATACCATACATATATTTTGTTTTTAACAATTTGATTCAATTTTATGGTGGATACATTACATGAACACTAGGTTGCTACTAATCATTTTTTGAGATACCTAAATGGGACTATCAATCATGAATTGAGATATACCTTTTGCGAGCTAATACTTCATGGATATACTAATGTTGATTAGGTTGGTAGTGTTTTTGACATGAAGAGAACATCTGGGTTCTATTTTAGCCTGGGTCTGCAATGATATCGTGGATGCGTAGGAAGAAAAAGTATGTTTTCCTTAGCATGCTTGAGACTGAGTACATTTCTTCTAGCATGGCTAGATGTGAGGAAATATGGTTGAGAAAGTATTTGGAGAGATATTGAGAAAGTACTAGACACGAGTATGATATACTGTGATAATAAGAATGGGATATGAATTTCATAGATATAATACCATGTTCCATGAGAGGTAAAAGTACATTGATATTATATCAACATATTTGGTATATGATGTAGAGAGGATTTGTAAGGCTCTAGCATACCTCGAATGATTAGTATATAATTGAAATTATTACCAAGACTTTATCGAAAGTGAAGTTCTTGGTCATTAGAGAGAAACTTGGATTGATGGATGTGACCCTTCCGAGAAGGGTTCATGGTTGATCAAGAGAATTTAGATATGCCCTTCCTCTTTGTATTTTGACTTCCATTAATTTGGGGTGGGGGATGGAGTAAAGGAGATCCCGGGGTTGAGGGTGCTCCTTGTCATCCATGGAAAATAGCATGTGTCTGATCCTTACCAGGAATGGTAAGTGGAATATACCATATTTTCAAAGTAGTATGTGTCTTATCCGTATGAAGAATGGTAATTTGTATCTCCCCTACTATCAAGTATACCTAAGTATGCATCCTACCCAAAAAATGAGATTACTGGGATGACCACCCATTTGGCCAATGGGTGAGGAGATTTGGGACATTTTCAATCCTTACCACTTGTGGTAAGTGGTATCTCCCACAAGTTATTAGATGCAAGTTTTATACCACTTGATTCTTGAGAATTAAGGTGGGAAGATCAACTGACAATAGGATGTGTCTGATCCTTGCCAGAAATGGTAAGTGGTATATCCCCTATTTTCATTGGATATAGGGCTAGAGATTGATCTCCCCTATAATGATTCTTCTTCTTTAGATCAAGAAATCATTACTAAACTAAGATGAGTCGAGATGAGATATGACACATTGATGATGATACATGTAAATACTAGATGATACTTATGATGTAAATGTAAATTCTTCCCTAGATAAGAGGAAGTGTTGAAAATTCGTAGCCGAGGGAACAATTTTCCCATTGGGGAAGCCTAGTAAACCCTTAGGAGATCCTTATTCCACTTGGGAAAAATCCAATTTTCACATGGAAAATTATTATTATTATTAATGTTGGTCCAAGTCAACATAATTTTGACAAGTCAACCTGGAGAGATAAATTCAACCTCCTAACTCTCATATAAATACAAGTTCATTGACCTAACTTGAATACCATTCCACACATCACATCATTCATTCACTGGTTCTTACACTTATGAAATTTTAGGTCCTAGTTCACACATGCGAAGGAGAGAGAGGAGTTATGTTGACTAGGGCTAACTTTTTGTTTTGGGAATTATTTGACCAGTGTTGACTTGTGATACATTGATTTGGTTTGACCAAATTCTAATCTGTTTTGGAAGGCCACATTGACTTAGGTGTATACCAAACTGTGATAGGAATTTTGACCATATTTTAACATATATGTGAGCTAGGGTTTGACCATAGGTTTACTATGGACTTTTACCGAATTGAAGCAAGTATTTTTAATCTATTTTGACTAATTTTGATTGAGGAAAGAAGGTTTCATTCTTTGTTGGGTTGAACAAAATTTTCTAAGCATAGTTGACCATTAAATTTGATTGGTTAGGGATGATGTTGACTGCTTCTGATTGTACATTTATGTGGCTGCAAATTTCAAACTGGTGCTTTGACCAGATTTTACCTTATGTCTCATCATTGATTGGTTATTGGATTGTTGACTTGGATAGTCAAGGCTTTAACATTTGACTTGTTGATGGAAGTACTTGGACTATGTAACTTTGTTGAACATTTCATTATCTAATAAAAGAATTATCTAGTTGGGTTTTTCCCCTTATTGGGTTTTCCCCTAGTCTTTGACCTAAATATCTATGTCTCATTGATCTTGGATTTCTTCTATTGTGAATATTGTTTACTGTTCTATCTATAATTTCTTATTGTTATTGGGCTATCGAAAATAAATTGAAAAAGTGAATGCTACTAAAATTAGAAAGTGTTTAAGTGATTTTTACAACATAGAACATTGTCACAAATTAACATATGTATCTAGTTTGAAAATAGATATGATAGAAAATATCAAATCAATTCTAGATTTTGATCAAGAATAGATTAAAATTAAAGAGAAAATTTTAAAAAATGAATGGTTAAGGGAAGAGGAAACTAATTTTTCAATAAAAAATCAGAATTTTCTAATGTATAGAGACACAATTTACTTGTCTAATGATCCATATTTGAAAATATTTTTTTTAGATGAGTTACACAAGAAACCAATAACTGGTCATCTTGGTTATCAAAAGTTAATAATTGTTTTAGGAAAAAAAATTATTTCCATAACATGAATACATAAACAACAAAGAATGTGGCTAGGTTCCAAGAATGTAACAAAGTTAAGGCTTCTTATGAAAACCAAACAAGGTTATTGCATCCTTTACCAATTCTAGAATTGAAATGGGAAACAATATCAATGCATTTCATTACTAGGTTACGAAAGACTATGATGAAACATGATTCTATTATGGTAGTGGTAGATAAAATTAGTAAAAAAAAAAAAAAAACACTTTATTAATATTAAATCTACCTTCAAGGCCATTAATATAGAAAAAATATTCATTAAGGAGATATATCAACTCCATGGTATGCCTAAAACTGTGATTTCAAATAGTGATGCCAAGTTCACTTCTAAATTTTGGAAGGGTTTATTTGAAGGAATGGGAACAAAATTAAATTTTATCACAACTTATAATCCTTAGACTCATGGTCAAATAGAAAGGACTAATTATATATTATAAGATATGTAAGGATGTATGCTATGGAAAAACCCACTAAATGGGAAGACTAGCCCCACTTAGTTGAGTCTGCCTATAATAATGGATATAAAAATTCTTTGAAGATTCGAGTCCTTATGAGGTATTGTATGGAAGATTATGTAAAATACCGCTTGTATGGGACCATCCTGAGGATAGGTTAGTGTTGGGCTAGATATTCTCAAATAGATGGAAGAAGTGGTTAAATAGGTAAAATAAAATTTAAAAGAAACTCAAGATCAATGTAAGAGTTATACATACTTGAAAAAAGTTAAAAAATAATTCAATGTTGGTGATTATGTATAATTAAAAGTAAAAACAAATAAAATCACACTTATACTTGGAAATTTTTCCAAGCTATCACCTAGATACTATGGACCTTTTGAGGTGTTAGCAAGGATTGAACCATTTTCCTATCATCTTTCTCTTCCAGAAAAGATAAAAATAATGTATTTCATGTATCCCTTTTAAGGAAATAAGTACATTATTCAAATCATATAATTGATTGGAATGTTGTATAGGTAGAAACAAAGGGATAGTTCCTGTAAGAACCTATACATATTTTAGACCAAAGGGTAGTCATGCTTCAGAATAAAGACATAGCTCAAGTGAAAGTTTATATGAAATATTTCACCCAATAAGAGGAAACTTGGGAGTTAGAAGATGCTTTTAAAGAAGCATATCCATCTCTGATTTATCTAGATGGAATGAATTCCAGATTTTATGTGCAAACACTAGGATGGTGTCATATTCAAGCTGTGAAGGATGTGATATCACCTAACTTGAAGCCTTTTTTCTAAATTTGTGTATTTGTGATTAAGTGTGATTTTATATTAAATTTAAAATAATTATTTAAAAATAGTGCATCAATGTGATAATCTGATAAATGTTGAATGCAATTTTTTTATTTATTATGTTGTTAATAAAAATAAAGATTCTGGAAATGAGTAAATAAACTACATCTGGCTAAAAGAGATAAAGGTTGCAAGTTAATATTTGTTATTAATTACCCATTTATTAAGTATTAGGAATATAATATTAATGATTAGATTAATTATGATTATGGATATGATTGATCCATAACTTCCCTAAAATAAAGGACAGCGTCTTTGGAAGAGGGAAGTAGAGCTCAAAAATGAGCTAGTAACTACCTGCCACCTATGGGGCAAGGTGGAGGTAGTTACCAAATACCAAATGATTACTAAGAGGTAATTTATTTTGTTTTCTTGTTGGGAAAAGATTACATAGTTTTAAAGTGGGGAAGAGAAATAGAAAAGGATAAAAGGAAAAAAAAAACTTGCAAATATGTCCTCAGCGGGATTCTTTAGAGGACAAAGTGTCATTGGTTGGGTGGAGCTGGTGAGCTCCTGTATAAGTTCCAGACTTAAAATTATCAAGTCAGTACCCTGAACTTCTCTCTAGTGGATAATTTTCATAATTATTTGAAAAAATAATATGTTATGTTATTTATTGATATGTTTTCATTTTATATGTATTGATGTATGTCTTAAATATTTGTGCAAAAAAATTAAGTAGTTGCTATTTTAAAAGAAAATTTATTTGATGTATTGTATATTTAGTATATACAAGTACAATGAACTATATGTAAATGAAGGAATGAATTTGAATGAAGTTTTCCTAGTTTAGAATTCATTTTATGTTCATATGTGAAAATACAAATATATGTCATTAAGTTGGTTCGACTATTTTTACATGATAAGTTGTAATTTTTTACCCTATTAGTGTAAGAGTAAATAATATTAAAAAGAATAAAAGTAATTAGATATAGAAAATTATTATTCTGAAAAATGGAATTAAGACAAGAAGGGGATATGTATTTATATATGTATACATATATATAAATATATAAAGGGAACTAGTGTATGTACATTATTGTTATTATAGAAACCCGCATATATCCAGATAAAATATCTAATCATTAATTTCATCGTCTATTTAGTGTTAATCAATGCATAATTAATTCATTATTCATCAATTAATCAGTAATTATGAGTACTTAAGAATCAAATATAATATCAATGCATAAAACCATATGAACACCATGATTTTAGGTGGAAACCAAATGTGGGAGAAAACCATCGCTTTTTTCGTCTATGTCTTCTTCTTTTTTATTAAAAATGAAACTTCTTACAATCTTGCATTAGTGCAGAATCTAACCATCACGCAGTATCCTTCCTGTAGAAGGCTATAACCTTCTCTCATTTACCATATTATACTAGAAGGGATCTGAAACCCACTTTTTGAAGACTGCTATCCTAAGCTCTTTGTGTGTCACTTTTCAAAATGTTTCAAACTAGATCCACTATCAAGAATTTTGAAATTAACTAGCCAATCAAATAAATCACTAAATCTAAATCAACCAATCCAACTAGAATAAATTAGCAAATCATATCAGTGAAAAATCATTCATCGAAATACCAAACAAAACTATGTTCATCATAAGAATCATATCTTGTTACTACAGACCCTGGTCATTCATGTGTCATAAAATATACAATATTGTTTTGAATAATACCCATGTATATACGTGCCTCCCCTGAAGTAAACCTATGTACAAATCTCAAAATACTGATAACTGAATCTAAATCACTGTCACACTAAATCAATCACTTAATCACATAATGAAACCATCAAAAATCATTGAACCAATTTCTAATCACCAAATAGAAGTATCATCACAAGTCAACATTCCATACCATAGTAAGTTCAACCCAACTAGTACTGTCAAAAATAGATAATTGTAAGAGAGGATTCATTGACATACAACAAAAAACATAACAGAAATGATCAAAAATCATCAATAGTTCATACTCCAAAACCCTAGCAGATATACACACCTTTTACACAGAACATTCATGTATGTACGCGCATCCCATGTTTGACACCCATGTACAGATTTTGAACTTTCTGAGAATGTATACGCAACTATTTTCAAGCAAATCTGAATATGTACATGACTTATTAGATACAAACCCATGTATAGATATGTAATCATTGAATCATACCTTCACTAAAAAACAAAACATCTGTCAAACCCAAATCTCGACATACACATTGTTACAGACACACATCATAATATCATCACAGATCTATCAAACCATAAACATATTATCCAATATGTATTCATTTCATATCAATCATATTTGATCCATCTCCATGCTCCATGGTGCAGTGCACCTATTTCATGTCAATTCATTCACAAATAATCCATCACATGAACACCCTAATGCTTGATATCCATCTCCTTATATAGTATAATCCTTAGCCAATACCTTAGGCTAATACCTTAGTAATTTCGATGGTATTATTTGATGGGATAAAATATATGTTGTCGCTTCAAACACTATGTTCCAATACCATGTTAAATACCCTTGGTATTCATAATACCAATGTGCAAAAATTGTATGCAACTTCTCTTCACCATACTTGCATGTGTACGCAACCTTGCTTCACAGGAGCCACATATACTTTATAACACTTTATCTTTTCCATTATTATATCTCTAAACCTATATTCCTTTGTCTATATCCCCTATATCATATGCATAATAATCATGTTTACATGTTTATCAAGTAAGTTTCCATCTGTTGGCAATATGATGATGAGTGTTGTCCTTGATGGCAACCCACTTGATGAAGATGATGGCAACCTACTTGATGAACTTGGTAATGATGTAAATCTGATGTATCGTCAATGAGTACAGAAGGAAATGATGAAAGGAATTTTAGTATGTATTGAAAAAATGATAAAAAGAGTATATCTCAAGGCATACATGGATTTTTCTAGACGAAGTAGCGTATGCATGCGGGATATAATGTGCCAAGTCGCGTATGGGCAAAAGCGCTTTAAAAGTGAAAAACCAGGGGTGACTACCATGGTATTGACCCATTGTATTGGGCGCTTGTTTATCTTTTTGATCCCGTCCAGAAATACCATTGGTATGGTATGGTTTTGTCTCATGGTATTGATAAAGGCTAAACCTATATAAGGAGAAGAAGATTATTGTGCAAAGTGTGCAGGTGTCTGGGTTTTAATGAATACTTCACTCTGAAGTATATCTGCATGGTTGAACTCTGCTCTTAATTGATAGATCTGATTCTATGATGCATCTATAAACATAATGAAGGTTCAAGATCCCTAGATCTTGAAATGGTGAATCTCTTGGATGATCTGAAAAGAAGTGATGAAGACCTGGCGCAAATCTGTTGAAGAAGTTGAAGAAATCGGGGTAAGTTCATAGATCTGGTCTGTTCTGCAAAGTTTATCTTTTATAGATCTATACGCAGGTTCGCTTCATGAAAAGTGTGTATATACGCGAATCTATTGCAACAATGGCGTGTATGACCTGTTAGGGTTTTTCTGAAAAGTTGCACAAATGTATACGCGAGTTGTCTTCAATAAAAGAGCGTATATACGCGGATCCGTCTAAAGAAAAGCGCGTATGATATATGAACTGATGGTTGCTCAAGGTTGAATGAGTTTCTGCATATTTATTCTGAAGTCTGGGTTATCTCTGATATACTGATTACAGTGGCTTCACTGTTCAGTTTGGAAGCATTGGGGAAAGTATGTTGATAAGTGAAGGGTTGTGTTGGAGCTGTTTGATCCAGTTTGAAAATTGATGAAACGTGGTCTGCAGTGGATCTGAGGGTTGAAGCCTTCAGTCTAAAAGAAGAAGCTATATGCCAGTAGAGGCTGGTGTGAATATCAGGGGGTAGTGGCTCCCTTCCAGGAGAGTTTGGTAAACGAGAGCAGGGGGTCGTTGCTCCCTTCCAGGTTAGGCTGGTAAACGAGAGAAGGTTGTAGCTTTCTACAGGTGGGTGTCTACGTGCTGGTATGAGTGTGCACCA